>JAOXNN020121300.1:0-29610 GCA_028571205.2 Hydropsyche betteni | reverse complement strand
ACCATCTATTCTAACCCACTCAATAATCGAACCATCTATTCTAACCCTTTGCTATTCATATTAGAATATTTAATATTTATCAGAATTGCATTTCATATTAGTTGAATTCTATGGAAATATTAATTTGAGGTAGCATTTAAGCTGTATGAATAGAAGAATGAATCAGTTTTCTAGGAATCTTCGCAATTCAGGAAACGTGATGTTGTCTTAAATCCGTTTTCTAAAGTGTCTCATAACGAGTTTCATATCCTTTAGATCACAGAAAAACTGATCTTCTTATAACATCTGTTTGATATCTTCTGGCTATATAAATCCTTTTTCCTCCAAATCTATCCATCTAAAAAGATCTCTAGCGTCCTGACCTAAATCATTTATTTTTTGTTTTAATTCAGCTACTTCTAACTGCATTTAAAGTGTTGTTCTAATGATTTCGGATATCAATCTGTTGGTTTAGTTTTTAAAGGGATTCTAAGTAAAATAGAAGTTACAGGAAGGGGATTTTAGGAGCGGTTAAGGACGGTCTGATTAAGTTATTTCGAGAGGGGTCTAAATATATCGGAGAATTAGTTAATTTTCAATACTCCTGGTTATCTGCAAAACCTCGATACCAAAGTATTGCAAGGAGGTAGATCTGAGCCATATTATCTGTTTATAAAGCTCCTGATGTCGTCTGAATTTACGATGCCTTTTTAACTACGATCAACCAGCTTAAATAGATTTACTAGGTTGAATTCTGGAGTTTTAAATAGTTTTTTCCTTAGTTTTTAAAGCCTCTCCTACTTTACAATGATAGATTAAAATACCTTCTTCAGTAGGGTTCCATCTACTCCTTTTTTCTATCTCTTCCATCTTGTTTTTCTAGCAATTTACGTCTACTCACCTTTTCGCAATCTATTATCGGATTAGATTTATACTGGTTCTCTCCTAATTATGCGCTCTCTATCAAATTCTGATTCAATCTATTGCTTATACTACTCGTAAATGTCCCTCTTCACTGCCTCTGGCTTCTGTCGAGATCTCGATAGTAAATTTATTTGATCTTCCTTCTTTTGAGTTGCATTTTTCGATGCACTCTTTTCTGTTTTTCCTGGGCTAACAGCTCTGCCTAAAGACAGAGATCTTTCCGATCGACTTTTTTTAAGAGTTTCGTGGAGTTTTAAGTTTATTGGTTTAAGAGGGTTTTCCGATCGAAGAAATCTCATTAAATTTAGTAGCATAACTTAATGAGTTGGTGTGTTCAGCTAAAGGAATTTTCTGAGGTCGATAAAGGATATCTAATTTTTAGACGATTCAAACTTTTATTCAAACTTTCTTCCTTCCCTAATTTTTGATTTCTGAATTAAGTCATTCTTTATTAGCTTAGCGACTTTACGAGCACCAGCTCGGCACCCACTTACAATTTGATTCTTTATTTTGTTGAGCACCCTTGCGAAGTTAAGCTCTTTGTCTATTAATTACCTGAATATGAACTATATCTCTTCATCTAGATAGGTTATCGACAGCTTAGCAAGGTAATTATCCTTATATGTCCTCAGAGCATCGGCGTTAAAGGGCACGATACTATCTAAGAACTTAGAAAAGGTAATTTCCTTTCCGAAATCATTGTTAGCCATGTACTACCGTATCTCCAAGTCACTAAACTGAACATGCTGCTCTTCTAAAAACAACTTGATGTCGGACTTGGTTATCCGCTGTTTCTGATGGGAAAGGCTGAGTGGATTGTATATTACCTTTAGAAAAGCGCAACAGGATTGAAGTCCTAATGTAAAATAAGAGCCTATTTGATGCACTGGAGGATGTTCTATCCCTCACTCATTGCCTTAAGCAACTGGATGGTAAGGCTCCGTAGCTATTCGGTTTTAGTCATCTTAAAAATAAAATTATTTCTGCATCATGGAAATACTCCACCCAAAAATAATCTAAATAACTGTCGACGGCAGCCGGCTACAACTGGAAATAAAATCAGTGTTTAACAAATGTTCGAAGGTGAAAGTAAGGGCCAGCTATAAGGCAAGATAGTTTTAAAAATATTTCAGTAGGTAAGACTTCAAATTAGGGAAACATGAGTCCCTTTTATTCTTTAAATTATTCTTTGAACTATCAACCATTCCTTAAGCAAATGTTCGACTAATAGGGATTGAGGACATTTCGTTGGACAACATCTTATTCGAAGAGTAGAAAATTAAGTACAAGCTCAGTCAAATACGTGTCGTTACCTAAGATATACAAGGAATCCTATTTTATCTCAGCTATGGTGATTTCAAATGCCTTGTGCAAGTACCATTAAAAAGATAAATTAGTAAACAATTTATCTCTAAGTAAGGTAAAAGTTTGTAGCAGTCACATGATAAGCCATAGTTAAAACAGATTGGGGAGTTTACTGAATGATTGCATGGTCCATAATCTAATCCAATATTTTTTTAAATCATTTTTTATCATCTTTGAGTTCCTTCAAAGCAACCATTCTGGGGTCTGCCGAAATCGTCTTGTCCATTTATTGATATCTGTGGAGTGCCATTGATTGGAAACGAGCAGACCTGCTTTATAAAATACCGATCTTGAATTTAATATCTGCCAACTATTTATCGTTTTTCTCTTCTTGCTTTTTCTGATACAACTCTTATTGCTGTTTGAGAGCTTATTGCTGTTTAACGAGCCTTTATTGTATGATTCTAGCTCTTGCTACAATTCTACCCTTCAATTTTTCCATAATCTCAGTCTTTATTTACTTCGCTTTCTGTGAATCAAGAACAGTATTAAGAGGAAGGCCGTGCTTTTAGAGATAAGGTCTAAGTTAATCGTTAATATCTTCTTATTATTGGTTCTGGTCTTACTGGTTTAGATTCTGTTTAAATTTGTCTCTAGCTTTGTCAAATAGAGTTTTCTAAGGAGTTATGGGCAGCCTCATAGTTTTTGTTTAGTTGGCTGCAATCTCCTATCTTTCTTTCATATATTTGTAACACTCTTTTTCAATATTGTGGATCTTTTGATGTTACTGCTGAGCAATTGGGTCATCAACCTTCTTCTCACCGGACTCTGGCTTGACCATCCCCGTAGTTTACCTTGAGTATTATCTTGTTTGAGGTGATATGTCCCCTTCCTCCATATGGAATTCGACTATTATCTGATTCTTTATTAAATCCACAGACAGTTTAGCTATTTGCTGCTTTGCTGGTAATTTAGGGTTCTTGTCTAGTTTAATGGTCATTTTAACTGCTTTTACTGTCCCAACGTAGTTGTCTGCATAAGTATAGTCCTTTGAGCTTTACTTGTTTGTGGTAAGCGGCTCAAATTTAATACTTCTAGATATTACACGATCGTCCCTATTTTGATAATACTCAACTGTTTTTTGGCCGATCTTCTAGACTCTCTTGATGAGCCCATCGTGATTTCTATTGGGGTAGTATCTTATAATGCGCACTCTTTGATCTACTGTGATCACTTGCTTCCAGTGAGGCATTTTACCTGGCCCATATTGCTAGATTGACTTGAATTGGAAAGGAAATCTTCTTCGAATTTCTAGTTTATCGCTTCTGTGTTTGTAGAAGCACCTTATTTATTTGATCTTTAGTTTTTTGTAGTCCTAAGTCTCATAGTAATTACTTAGTATATTGTAAATTTCTAAACCAAACAGTCAGGTTGGTTGTAATCGGCATACTTCTAGACTTTGGTTCGAATATAGAAGGTCGTACTTTAACCCAGAGGGGTACCCTTTATGAAGGCATCCTTATCAATTTGTATTTTAGGACTCCATGGGGGAGGCATATCTAAGATTTGCCCTGAATCTTTTATTTTTTAGTCGTCATTGTCGAGCTTGCCAAGCTATATTAACAAAATATTACATTTCCATGGTCTTCCAGATCTTGGTTGTCGTCATCACCATTGTTTCTGAAAAGTTGGTCATCATACATCACATATTACCATGCCATGGTCTCATACAATTCGAACTTTATATCTTATATTCGATGTTTGGGTTGCATATGAATGAAAAAGTTCATATTGTTGAAGATAGCATCCACCAGTAAATAGGGACTGTTTTTGGTATCGTAAATACGTCCAGTGGAAGGCTAGATAAAAACATCTTGTTGAACTGCCCTTTTCCCTTTTTTGAGAAGTACCCAACAGTGAATCCTCCTGCCTAGATAAAGGTCAGGAGCCAGTTCATCTGGCTAATCATCATCAATAGTTAGGGCTTTCTGAGCCATCTACTACTTTGCCTTCTTTTAAAGTTCCTATTTCTTAGTATCAAAGTCACTTTATATTTTCTTTCTTCTAGCGATAGGCACAAACTCCTATGCTATTTGCTAATCTTTCTTGTCCTAACTATCTTAGTCAATAAGCCCTTTCTGTAGGAAATCACATTACATCAAAGCTTAGTTCTTAGTTGTAATCTATTTAGGAGCTATTCCATACACACAAAATGCATTGTAGCCTACTCCAATTAGCAGAGATGTAAGTAGTATTGACATATCGAAGCAATCTCCCTTCTGCCATTTAGCAACATTTGCTGGACTCGGAATACATCTAGGAAATTCGTCAGGCGGATCCAGTTCCTCGTACTGCACAAATTTAGAGATATACTCAGCACATTTTTTGTAGTCATAGAGTTCAATAAATCCTAGTTTGGTCGGTCTTATGGTAGTACAAATAAACTTGTAGACATCACACTCATTCTTGGGATAAAAGAAAAGTTATCTGTTTTCGTCAGTGTGGTGTTGGAACTGCTTTTTGAATTGAATGACATGTTATAATACCAACTCTTCCTTAGGAGTGTTTTAAGTGTATGATTGACTGTTCTTGGGTTTGGGTCCCAATTTAAATTCCCTGCAACGCTTGAGCTTTTCGTTGATGACTGGCTTACGGTTCTGAAGTATTTCAAGGAGCTGATTTTGAGAGTTGTTTTCCTTAGACACGGTTTTCGAATCCATAAGTTACAATTATTTAAAAAAAGTACAAACATATCATTTGAACCTACAATTTAAATCCAACACCAATTTAAAAGGTTGTAAGTTACGAACTTGTAGGGTTGAAATAGTTAAGCTTTAGCTTTTAGTTCAATAATATTTAGATGACTCAAGGAGCTCGTGCAGAATAAAACCTCGATCTAATTGTTACGGATAAGACTGTTGAACAGCAAGTGGAGCAATAGTTCCAGAATGTGCTCCGCATACTTGTGGACCCCGAGCTGGAGCAGCTTCGTAGTAAGGTGCAGGTAAAGAAAAGCATAACTCAGTATATCTACAACAACTTCGTGGACCAGGTGTAGATTTAACGACAGAATCTTGGAAAGTGTAATTCGTATAAGAAGGAAAAAGAAGGGCTTCACAACCGTATCAGCAACTGTAACAAGATGATAGAGGATGAAAATATTTTGGCAGATACTTCGAAAAAACAGCTTTAAAAGTGGGAAGCCGAGACAGAGTAACTTAAAAGAAAGGAACAGGACATGCGTAGCCTTGTGCTAAAATATAAGACCGATATGGGCGACTTGGAGAAATACTCTGAGAAGCTACGAGATGATCTTCAAATTAAGCATGAGAGTTAGGAGAATGAGCTCAAGAAGGAGTTATAGGAGTATAAGAAGGTACGAGACGAATACAATACCAAGCTTACTAGCCTTCGAAACCAGGAAGATATTGGACAGGGCGAAATTGGGTAGTTACAAAAAAAGAATTTTTCTCTGATGGCTAAAATATCAGATATTCAAATCGCAATAGCCTAAATACACAACAGGGAGGCTCAATAGAAGTCTAATAAGGAAAGGAGGAAAGAGGAGTTGAACAAGTGTAAGTAGAGAAAAGACGAGTACAAGGTGAAAAAGATTGAGCTGGAATAGAAGATATCGAAGCTGTAGAGTGATATTGTAGAGTCTGCAGAGAAGCTGAAGTGGTAGAAAAAGTAGAAGGACTAACAGATGAGAGTGAGAGTTAAGTTGACGAAAGAAAAGTAGCTATTGGAAAAGGATCATATTAGAAGAGCAGAGGAACTAGACAAGCAAAAGCAGCTCAATTTATAGAAACATGAGAACCTGCAAAAACTACAGGTGAAGCACGATAAAATATGCGAGGAGAGGGAGCAGTAAATGCGGTTGAAAGAGCATGCTATTTCTAAGGTTAGGGATATAGAAGGGCAAACTGAAGAGGTTTCTCGTTCGAAGTAGCAGATAATAAAGCAATTTGAGATATAACGATAGTCTTTGGAAGAGCTTAAGGCTTTGAGAGAGAAGAAAAAGAACGAAATTAATGATATGTTGTCGAAGAGATTGCAAAGTGACAAGGTTTATAAAGGAAATAAGACTGAGGAACATAAAATAAGCGAGACAATAATAGAGCAACTGAACAAACTAAAGAAAGTAAGTAATTAGGTTTTGAGTTATCAAGCCGAGAGTGAGAAACTAGCAAGAATAGTTGACCAGCTAGCGAGCGAGCAGTCTAAGTACGGGATATAAGCATCAAGGGCTCACTTGAGCTACTATCAGACAGTAGAATAGGTGAAGATAAAGAATGCGCAGATCTTGAACTTGCAAAAGAATAACTAAGATGTTGAAAGTAAGTGTAAGCATCAGCAGAATTTATATGAAGCGGTAAGATCTGATCGAAACTTGTACTGTAAGCAATTTTTGAAAGGCAAGGACGAAATAAATGAGCTTACTAGTAGGTATAACAGAATGGTGTCTGAAGTAGGTCAGCTACGCTAGTAGATAAAGAACAAAGATCAAGATCTCATCGAACACGACAGGGAGTATCGGAAGATTATGACGGAGAACTAGAAAATCGAAGCAGACCAATCTCGTGCAGACACTCAAATGCATTCTACAGAGGAAGTGATCCGAAACCAAGAGAACCATATTGGGCACCTTAAAAAGATAATTCAGTAGGCAAAAGGACAGAAGGTTCGACAACAGAAGGATTACGATATGGTTGTGAACGAAAGGGATATTCTTGGTACTCAGTTGATTAAGAAAAACCAATAGCTAGCAGTACTATACTAGAAGATAAAACTCAGTAACAGTAACCTAGCCAAGGCTGACTTGCATTATAAAAAACTTCAGAAGGAGTTCAATGATTTGCAAAAGCAACTGGCTCAGCTGCGTAACTAGTATGCTGCAACTGACGATCAGATCAAATGCATCAATGATTTAAAAGCAGAGCTAAGCTACAAAGAGAAGTAATTGTTAAACCAAAGGACTAAAGTAAGAGCTTTAGAAGACGAACTAGCCAACCCAATGAATGTCCATCGCTGGAGGAAGTTAGAGGCAACTGACCAATAAAACTATGAGAGGATACTCAAGATCCAGACTTTGCAGAGGAGGCTTATTTCCAAAACAGAGGAGGTGCAAGCCAAATAGACACTAATACGATAGAAGTAAAAGCTATTCTTGGAGTTGAAGAATATACTGTCGAGACAGCCGGGGGTTGAGATTCATGAGCAGCTATAGACGTACAAGGCGACTCTTAAATAAAAATCTGGGCAGATGAAAAAGATGAAAAATTAACTGTAGGAAGCGCATAGCTAAGTTAATTCTCTGTTGTACTAGGTCAATCGACTCAAAGGGTAGATGGGTTCACTCAAGGGACAGTATTTTGAGCTGAGAGCTGCAAGTGAGAAGGAAGTATTCCAAGAAAGAGATCTTGCGAAGTAAATAGGCATCCCCAACGGACAAGGAGCAGCCGAGCTCAACCTAATGATGGGAGAACCTAAGTGATCATAAACATAAAGCAGATTGAACATTGAACGATATAAAATTTAATTTAAAAACATCTTCATTATATAATTCCCACTATTGCAAAGCATTAAGAATCCTTTTTTATTCTAACAACTGCTGATTTTTTATGTTGATTGGCCTTTGTGTTTTTGCACATTTATAGGAAATATTAACTATTTTATAAAGGTTATCTTAATAATTTACCATCAAATGGCGTCTGCACGATTCTACAAAAGAAACAAAGTAACGCTCTCATCCACTCAGGATCTCACTCCCCTTGAGACCAAAGTTGGCACTGCCCTCGCCGAAATCGAAACCTCCCTTCCCGAAGCCAAAGGATTCCAAATCACAAAGGCCATCGAACTCCCCTCCGAAGAGAAAAGAGACAACCCAGCTGTCATCATGTTCGTCCCTTATCACCTCCTTAAGACGTTCCATACTCACGCCAAGAGGCTCTACATTGAGCTTGAGAAGAAGTTGAAAACCACAGTGCTGCTGGTGGTCGCTCGAACCATCCAGTCCCGGTGGATAAAGGTTTTTTGCAGCTAATTCAGCTCCGCAAATCGCAAAAGCGATCACACAGTCGAACTCTGACAGCAGTGCATGAGGCTATTTTGGACGATCTCGTTCTTCCCAGCAGCATCATCGGAAAAAGACAAAGAGTGAGACTGGACGGAACCTCATATATTAAGGTTATCCTGGACAAGCACGACGAGCATCTGATGACTGATAGAGCAAATGCCATTAAGGCTGCCTACAAGAAGTTGACTAATAAGATCATCGAGATCGACTTCGCCAACGAGCCCACCTACTACGTCTTGAAGAAGAACAAATTAGGTGGAAACCAAGCTTGAGATATATTTAAACATATTTAAACTCAATCATATGCATGGATAGCTTATTGGATGGTAGCCCATTGGTTAATCTTGTAGAACAGACTGTTGGCGATTTATATTGGCTCATCCATATTCCATTACGTAGCTTTTCTAATTCTGTGCATTATGAGCTTGCGATCGCTATTGCTATTCGTTTGAGCCAAAAATAATGGCACTGATTCAGGGATATCGAGATCAGTGCCCCTCAAGTCATGCCCAAGAAGACTAGTTTTGAGGTGTCCTTGCTGATTCCTGATTGGTTTTTCAAAATATCTTTCTACTTAGGCTTAACGATTGAGCGTTGTGTTACAGGGAAGAATGTGTATGTTGCTAATCTCGGGTTGGATGACATTTACGATCATGGCGCTGGTATTTTGATACATAAAGAGTTATTATTTTGGCGCTAAGGTATTTAATTGTTTACTGTATAATCATGTCTTCATATTTTATCCTTCAGAACTCCATTCCTCTCACCATTGACAAACTCTTGAAAATGTGGATTTTCGACTGATTGAAAGTTTTGCTCTTGTCGGTGTGATTCAGAATCTTCGTCTGTTACTTCTTTTGTCTTAAATAAGTTTTGCGAAGCTCTTTCCAGGCGAGTTTTAGCATCAATAGCTTCTGCAGAAGGAACACTCTTTGTGAGTATAGCTTTGAGATTCTGAGTAAGTGAGTTCTCTTATAAGAACTTACTATTCTAAGATAGTTTTAACAAAAGAACTGAGTAAACCTTCATGATAGCTATTCTACGCGAAGAATCAACCACAAGCTCAGGGCTTAGCATGAAGAGGTTGAGGACAAATCTTCTGGTTAAAGGCAGACTCCAGTTCGGGTTATCGTTTGCCAGCTGTGCCAATATACACAGTACTCCAAGTAATCGTCTCTCGATTTTTGCGGTTGCCAGAGGTTACCCTCCTACCCGATCCAGTCTTTTGAGCTATCGAGACAAGACATTAAAGTATTTAATAAGCGTGCTGACTCCATCAGGTGTTTTGACGAAATACGGCGAGTACCCCTTTCTCAAGAGTTGTCCAATACAGACCATTACAGCGTCTCTGACGTCGGAATGGCCTATCTTCATGAAAGCGACGAGCTTGTTGCAGATTCCCAGCGCATCTAGATATCCACTAGGGTTGACTAGCTCTTCTTGGACCATTATTAGTTCGCCGTGCGAGGCAATCCAGCTGGTGGCCTGATCCTGGATTTGCCTCTAGGGTTGAGGGTAAGACTCTTCTCCTTCCATTTGATTGCTTCTCAAAAATGCTTATTATAAGTTAACAAATTTAATTTTGATGGTAAGGCTGATAAATATGGTTCGTATGTAACTTTTATAAAGGTTAGATTGAAATTTAAAGGAGTTGTCTGCTATTTAAGCACAGCTGGTAGAGATTAGTGGTGTAGTAAATAAGGAATATGAAGAATGCATATACAGGGATCCAAGCAATTAGATCAGTTTTTTGCATACTTATTGATTCGATCGTCGATCCTTTTGAGTATTCCTTTATCTGATTGAAGGCGAGACTTTGGATTCTTTTTCATCTTGTTGGCGTAAGTTTAGCCGCTTTTGCGTATCTCTTCCAGCTTATATTATTTCAAGAAAATTTCGTCATCATCTTCCTTATTCACTTCGATAGGAATGTCCAGTTTCAGTTTAGATAACTTATCAATATTAAGGGATGACAACTCTTGTTAATATTTGGAAATTTGCTTCTTTTTTAGATAAGCTGGAATCGAGCTGACCGAGGGTTTAGTTGAGTTAGCAATAGAAATAGCAGGCAGAGATGGATTTTTAATCTAAGCTTTGGCTGAGGATGACTTTGGGAGGGCGTTTTATTTTAGGTGATGTGTTTCGTGGTGATAGGGCAGAAGAGCACCCAGAGTGAGTAACTTTTTCTGAAAGGAGTCTTCATCGAAGATAGCAAGCATTTTCCAGCCATTCTAAATTGACTCAGGATGTATCTTCAGTATAAGCGTAGTTACGGACTACATAAACTGTTCGAAGTCAATCTGCTTTTCTCTGTACTTTTTGAATTAGTTATGAGCCTCTTCCTTTGATAGAAGGGTTATTATGTTGTTGTCCTTATTGAAAATCATCCAAGTTGTTAGACTCATCCTCTAAAAGGAAGTACCTAAATCATCGAATGTCATCTATTTGCGCAATTTGTGTTATTTTTTAGTGTAAATCTTGTAGAGTACTCTTAGCCTTTCCTCGTATATGTTCTGGGGGACCTGTTTCTCTGGTTGATGCTTTTAATTTCTCAATCTCTCGATGCGTTTGTGGGTCGTTTATTCTTCTTATTTGACAGCCAACTTTTTAATTGCTCTCTCTTAGATCTACTTGATGCCATCTTTAGCAATCTGTAGTACCATTTAGTCAAACTAGTGGCAATCAATATTCAGCTTATCGTCATCGAATACCCATTTGCAGAGGAATTATCGAAGAGCATCAGGAGGCCCCATGCTTTAGGAGGGGAAATTGCGATAGATTTATTGTAGTTTAGACTAAATAAACTGCTCTTCCATAATGTTGGTTTATTAGTATCTGAATATGATTAAGGTGGGGTCGAGATAGTTGTAAAGTGAAGTGTAGATGTTATCTTCTGTAATTAGGTCTCCTTGATAAGGATTTTGCTATAAGAAGAAGAGAATTTTGTCTATTCTTTGGTTGGACATTTTAATAAACGTAAATACTCTGCTGGTATTAGTTAAGTCGATACTCTGAAATATTTAAAAGATTTTTAAATGAGTGACTTTTCATTAACCACCTTCTCTTCAAAAGGTACGCTATGAAGCTATGACATAGGTAAGCTCCCCCAGATCGAAAATGCTTTGGCTGCTGTGGCTAAAGGAGAAACATCTTTAGGAATCAAAGCCACAGATGGTGTAGTCATCGTCACCGAGAAAAAACTCTCTTCTCCCCTCATGGACCAGACCTCCATCAACAAAATACAGCTATTCGCAACCCATATTGCAGGCATATATTCAGGATTAGGTCCAGATTTTAGACAGCTTTGCCAAAAAACTCGTAAGTTGGTGCAGAAATATGTGGTCGAGTATCAAGAGGAGATTACGACGGCAACGCTCTGTAGAGAGGCATCAAATCTTATCCAGTAAAAAACTCAAGCTGGTGGTTACAGACCCTATGGAGTTTCGGTTTTGGTTGCCGGATACGATTAAACTGGCCCTCATTTAACACAGCTTGATCCTTCTGGAGCTTACTACAGCTGGAAGGCAGCAGCGATTGGAAAAAATGCTAAGAACGCTAAAGCCTTTTTAGAGAAGAGATTTAAACCTGATATGGGTATTGAGGATGCGATTCATAATGCCCTGTTGACTTTAAAGGAGGGGTTTGAAGGTAGGAGATGTGTTACTTAGGGACTATGGACTCAACTAACATTGAAGTGGGAGTAATCAGAAAGGATAAGATATTTAGAATACTAACCCCAGCTGAAGTTAAGGAGTATCTTGACGAATTACAATGATCAATCAGTTCGTGTTAAAATAATCGCATAATACTGTTTTAACTTTCTCTTTAATGAAATATTGCATGCATTGTTTGGAGGACAACTAATAGAATTAAAGCATAATATAATAATGATTGAGGTAGGAATGAAAACTAGACAGAGGCTGATAGGGTGGAAGGATATTTGTTTGGGGAGTTGATTAAATAAATAGGTGAAAGAGAAGTTGAATCTGTTGAGTTTGAGGACTGGAGTGGTGTAAGTTAAAAATAAATGTGGGTAAAATGAATATTTATAAATTTCGATTAATTTATACCATAACAAAGCATGGGGAAGGAAAACAAATAAAAAAAGGGCCTCACCTAAAATGCAATCGACACTACAGTCAACCTTCACAAACTGACTCACAGAATTCAGTTCAAGAAGAAAGCTCCTCGAGCTATTAGCGAAATTCGCAAATTGGTAGTTAAGCTCATGCGAACTCCAGATGTTAGAATAGATTCGAAGCTAAATGAGTTCGTGTGGAGTAACGGTATCAAGAACCTCCCCAGGAAGGTGAGAGTTCGCATAAGTCGAAAGAGAAACGAAGATGAAGACACTGATAAGAAGAACGAGTGGTACAGTGTTGTTCAGCATGTGAACGTCGAAGACTTCAGCAAAAAACTCACTGAGAAAGCCAAACAGTCTGCATGATGCTTATTTAAATGCCAATATTGATAATAGTTGACTTAGTATGTTAGAATGGATTTTTGCCTAAACTTAGTAGGTTATCGGCTAGTTTAGTTATTGAGAAGATATGAAACAGTAATCTATCGGTTGAGGGTGTTTGTTGAGTATGGATGAGTAATGATCTATTTTTTAGTTACTGCATTATTTTAGTGTAGGTATAAATAAACCGAGGAGTTGAGAATAGTATCTCAGTAGTTAATTAGACGCTGGCCAGTTGATCTCTAAATATTATTTTAATTTTACGTTAAATACTAGTTCATATTTGATTGTTGCACTACGATAGCATAGAAAATCTACAATCCTACTTCTAGCCATGCTGAGGGTGTCGAATATTTAGATCCCGAAACATTCAATACTACATACTAGCTGTAAACTAGCATAAATAACTGATATCAAACAAAGTAAATAGGCAACCTCTTCTTTTATCCTTAATCCAAGTTCACTACCCCCAATAAAGCGACGCTCATGATCTCTCTGGATTGTTTAATAAAGATTCTATTCAAGCAGTTCAGGAATAGTAAGAGGTTTAGAGAGTAATAACTCAGTTATTTGAGCTATCTATGTCTAAACGAACATACCAAAGCTAATATAAGCCACATAATCAATGTTCGAAATGTAAATGCCATCACATTTAGAAGAAGCTTGTCTTAAATGTAAACTTGGAAGTCTTGCAATTAGGGCATATAAGCCTCTGGTCTTTGCAATTATTGGTGAAGCAAGGCACACAGCACATGCATGCTGGCGTTAGTATGAGACACCAAAGCCAGGATACTGTACCCATTTGTGGCTAAAGGATTGAATCTACTTGCGAATGGCACGAATGGCAAATTGGCACTTAGTAACCAGCATAAAGGGTTTGTGAATTATCAGAATAGCGAGGTTAAGTAGAGTAGTTTAAGGATTGTTGTGGCGCTGAGTAGTTCATACGAGAGTAATATTGAAATTAATTTAAAGAGAGTGTGGTTAGGAAGATGGGTATACTATTACTACTAATAAATCCAATCACCAACAAATCTCAATCCTACAGCTACGGCTAACTATACAAAATTTTACTTTTTTATCATTACCAAAAAGCGAACGAAGCTTGGAAAGTGATTTTTAACTACCCACATTTCGAGCAGCGAATCTAGGTATCCTTACACTTGTCGACGCAGAGTGGTACACAAGTCAAAGGCCAACATCCTAAGACACACAAGACGAGAGCCCATAAACAAGTAGTGTTTCCCGATACTTTTGCCACTACTCCAGCATTAAAGTCCCCACAAAACTGACAGCGGGAACCTCCAATAGATCGCACCACCTGATTGGGAACTGTAATAACCGTCTGAGGTTGGCCGACTGTGTAATCGGGTGCTGGTATGTTCATATGAAGCTTGTGTTAAAAGGAAGCTTGGTCTATGGAGGGGTAATTTACAGGTTGCTGATAGAGATTATCTTTGAGCTGGTATGTGGGTTGGTAAGATTTATCTACCATCACAATTTGCTGTTCTGACACTGTTTATTGATTCATTACAATAATATAATGAATAGGCTAATTTAATAGGGAAATATGGGCAATAGGAGATGGTTTTTGGATAGGGAATTGATAGTTTCGCAAAGTATAATCATTTTAACAGTAACTATTTTATTATCGCTACAGACGGAATGAAAAGCTTTGCGAAACGATTACTGTAGTTGAAGACTCGATAACAATTTAGTAATATGGTGGAGCAAGACTCAACTTTCTCTAAAACATCGAGGTTTTAGCACAGCAAAACTATTGCTAAAGAAGATTCAATCAAGCACTTTCAAAAAAACTATTAGGATCTGCAGGACACGCTGAGAATGTTCAGCAAAGAAAAACTCCAAACTCCTAAGAGTCTTCCGAAAGGAACCTGTATTCCCACATAGAAACAGCAACCCTTAGCGCCAGTTGAGAGAAATACATCTCTAAAGATGCCTGTGAGAACATAAAGAGATTAATGGGTAAAATCTGCAGTATCAAGACCTGTACAGTTCTTCAAAACCAACACTCGAGAGGAAGGCAGCAGTAGGATAGCTGAGAAGTAGCAAATCGAGAGACCTCAAGAGAAGATTTCGTAGAGCTAGCACCGGGTAAAAAAGTCGGAAGATAGCTTTACGAATAGGATTGCTAAGGGGAAGTGTAGTAAATAGAATGGAAAGAAAGTAGGATTACCAAATATTGGGAACACCTGCTATATGTAAACCCATTAGCTACTTAGAAACGCAACAGTTCAATGTCTTTTTCATTTGCCCAACTTCAATAAACTGTTTGAGTCTGAGGATTTGGAAAGCCATCTAAACTCTAGACATAGAGGGGCAGTAATTCGATACTCTGAGCTTTATAGAAAAGTAAAATAGGGGAAAGGATAGGATCTGACAACATTTTTTCTCAAGAGGGCAGTATGTACGAATTTGGAGATTCAGCAAAAAAATGTAGTTTATTCCTTGAGTGGAATCAAGAAGATGCCCATTAGTTTACTCAGCAGTTGTTGGATTCCCTTCACGAAGATCTTAATAGAATAGAAATAAAGCCATAGTATAGAAGTCTCGAGGCAGACCGTAAAAACCGTGCACTGTGGAGCCTTGCAGTCGAATACTGGAACTATTATAGAAAAAGAGACGATTCTCATGTGACTGACTACTTCTGCGGTCAAATGCTAAGCTCTGTTGTATGCTGCGGATGTGAGAACTAGAGTCTTAGTTTTGATAATTTCCTAGATTTAGCGCTGCCTATGCCGAAGCACCTAAAGACTTTGTAAGAGTTAATAAGCAACTTCCTACAATTAGAAGAGCTACCTGATCCGTACTATTGTAGCAAATGTAAGAAGTACAACAAATGCCGTCGTAAGTTAGATATTTGGAAAGCACCTAAGCTACTGATGATTCAGCTGAAGCGATTCAAATATGGGAAACTGACAAAATAGAAAATAAAGGAACGGCTGCGGTTTCCCATGTAACAGCTGAATTTGCGTCAGTTTATGACACTTTCAAGTAATTGGAGTAATATTCAGTCAGATGATAATTCAGTACCTTCTGCACTGTACGATTTGGTGGCTGTGATGTCTCACGTGGGTTCTATGGACGGTGGCCACTACTACTCTCATTGCAAAAGTGGGAGCAAATGGTATTTGCTGGATGACTAGTAAGTCAAATAGATGGAATGTAATGAACTAGGTTTTAATAGGGAGGGGAGCGAGTTCGCTTACATTTTATTTTACTCCCGGAAAGATAACAAATGAGTAAATTGATTGGGATTCTGATTAGTTTATTTTGACCTGTATTATACATCGACGAGTGAATACCCATATTGTATTGTATTTCGGAACGTTCGATTAGATAAGTACTAATATTCTTTTTTCTAAATGGGTAAGTTCAAAATACAACTAAACAAACTTTAAAAACTGCTTTTTGAGAGGATTAATGAGGTGGCTGAAATGACGGAAACTGGGGGAGATATATCCAACCTTATTGCTCTGAGCTACGCTAATTAATCTTCCCGTCCAAAATCAATATATGAGACAGTCTAGCTGCTTTCGAGGGCATTGTGCCAGTAGTACAATGTAGAGTCGTCTGGAGCAATAATTGAATGCGTTTACCGACTAGCTGTGTTAGTGTTTAAAGATTCGTATTCTAAATTTGGAAGATAGCTGAAGCTAGAGAGGCCTCGATTGTCTAGCCTGTACGTGTTGTTTAAATAATTTTATATCGAGACATTTAATGCCAACGCTCTGTTAGGGATCGACAAGGTCCGAGAGCACGGCTTCTACAGCTAAGTTTAAATAATCAAATTCCTGCTAGGCCAGATAGTCTAAATAAACACCAACACATACTTCAGTCGTATAAAAAGAATCAACAATTGTCATTCTAAAGTAGCACTCAACCAGATAGTGAAGAAGTACCTATTTATCTAAAAAATGCCCAACTAATAAAGATTCTTCACACAGTCTATTGGCAGATCAACTGACCTGACTGGAGCCTCTACATGTTGCACTAACCATAAGAACTATGTGGACGATTTTGTTGAGGGACTTAAAATAAACCAACGTTAAGACAAAAAATCACCCAAAAAATACATTGCTCGTACAGTTCGTAATTTCGATCCATTAGTAATGACTGAAAACAGTAAGCTCTTTAAGTTTAGGAATCAAATTATAAAGATAACGTGCAAAACAATATCCAAAAGGACACCAAACGCATAAACTAGAGAGGCAAAGTCTCCGCTCGTACTCTAGAAGCCTTTTAACACCCCAAGAAGTTCGCTGCCTGTTCGTCGACTAAAGTTGAAGGGACTATCGAAAGTAAATTCCAAAGTAGAGCAGCTATTAGCTCTTTATGGGATATTGAACTTAGATGCTAGACAACTAAGGCATCTTACGACAATGGATGCTAAATACTTTGAGTTTTATTCAGGGGAGAGATCTGGGAGTTCTTCACTAACCAAACAATCGAGAAGATGTTGATTGTAAATTATTTAGTTTATTTATAAATTCACTTTATTTGACTGTAGCTAGTAAATGATTTTAACTGCTGTTCCGTTTAGAGGCTTTGGAAATCGAAGGTAAATAGAGATGGTATAAGTTGGAGTAATCGTTAGGAATAACATATAATCGTTGATTAATAAAACATCTAACTATGGATAAGTATGAGATTGGCGAAAAACTCGGAAACGGTTCTTACAGCGAAGTAGTGAAGGCCACCGATCGTTAGACAGGTTAAGAGTATGCTTTAAAGATCATGAAATACCCCTACCAAACAGCAAAAAAAACACAACAGATGGAACTCTTTACTCTCAAACTCTTCTCTCCCTGTCCCAACATCATCACGCTTAAGGAATCTTTCTTAAACTAAGGGTTCTTGGTGCTTGTATTTGAGCTGTTCGACACTAATCTTATCGACTATTACAAGATGCTCAAAACCTAACAAGATAGTCAACTGACTGCCCAAGAGATAAAGTCCGTACTGTTCCAAGTGTGTCTAGCGCTTGAGGCCCTCCATAGATAGGGTTATGCACATAGAGATATTAAGCCTGAAAATGTGCTACTGAAAAAGGAGGAAGACCTACTTATCGCTAAGTTAGTAGACTTCGGACTGACGAAAAAGCTCGAAGCTGATAAAAATACGGACTACATAGCTACAAGGTGGTACCGATCTCCATAGATATTACTCAATATGAAGTACGACATAAGTGTAGACGTATTTGCCTTAGGATGTTTAATGGTGGAGCTATATTTAGGGTTTTAGGCATTTCCTGGCAGTGACGCAATAGACCAACTCAATAAAATATTTGCGATTTTGGGCACCCCAACATAGTAGAGTTGGCCAGAAGGAGTCAAAGCTATTTACGACAAGAGGGTTATATTTCCTCACTACGACTGTATTGACCTCAAATAGAATATCCCAGGCATATGCGATAAGGGTCTTGATTTAGTAAAAAGGATGATGGCTATTAATCCATCTGCAAGAATATCCATAAAAGAAGCTCTCAAGCACTAATATTTTGAGGGGGTAGAAGTTTATGTTCCGGAGGAAGTGCGAAACTACTTAATGAGGAGGAGGTAGGGGCAGAGTGAGAGTGTGATGAGACATGTCGACCAGATAAAGGCAGAGGCTGAAGGATTAGATTATGGGAAAGTGACTTTGGAGTCTAAAACAAACAAATTCGTGTAGTCCATGGAGATATCGACTGTGTTGCCTACGAACCAAGTGGAGAATGGAAATATTTACAAATAAATATCACACTAGGTGCCCAAGAAGGAGCTTCATTTCAGCGAAATAATAAGAATGTAGCCTAAAGAGTAGATTAGTTCGAATTAAACACAGATGCTTATGGATTAATCATACGTTCCAAAGATAGGTGACAACCAGAAGCAGAACCAGATAGTAATTGAGCCCTTAGTCTTCCCGACAGAGTTTCAGAAGGACAAGTCAGGGTGTGATAGAATCAATTCGGGAGCCAATACTTCTGCAGGCCCTTCTTCCTGCAGAATAACTCTGCCCCCTAGCATAATCTGCTAGCCTCAGCACTTTACTATTAGATCGAACAACTCCTAAAAGAACCTCCTGACTTAACGTTCGGTATTGACGAGGTAGTCGAACTTTTTGAAGTAAATACCTAAGTATCAGTGCGTGCCTGTGGGAATAAACGCACCTCGATCAACTGTACCAGTAAACACAGCTATGAAAGGCTCTTCCTCTTCAACAAACTTGATACAACCTTTCCAACGGCCAGCTTTCAACTTTCCCTAACCTATTTTCCACACAAAAAATACAAACGCTTATCACTCAGTAAATCTTACAAGAATGGTCAATGAGAAGCTGAACCAAATGAAAGGCTCTATCAATTTAACTGTCAAAAAGGCATCTATCGATCTTCGCAATTACAGCAGTAACAATACCCATACTAAACCTAACAATACATCCTTATCGTAGCGGAGTAATCTAAAAGACAAGCCTAATTATAGTAGCACTTAAAGAGAGAGAATCCTCATAACTCCGAGGCCCAATAAACAGATTCATATAAACAGACTTCAACCATCTGTATTTATTCGAAGACCAATTGATATCAAGCGCAGCAGTGGTGTATCAATTGAGCAACTGGCGTGTAAGAATAGGCCAAATATCAATATGAAGCTACCCACATCAGGAGAAGTTGAACAGCATTATACTGAGTAGATTGGAAAGCCAGATAGTAAAGTATTGACCAAACCAACGTAGGAGAAACCCAAGCAAAAGAAGAGGCAGAAGATACAGCTGACAACCCGCCACAACAGAAAGGCTCAATTTAAGAGTGGAGATTTGGATTAAGGATTTTGTTGTAAGGGACTGTGGTCAAATGAAAAAGATGAGATAAAAGTAGAGCCCAAAGTTTTTAAGGGTTTTGGCAAGGGATGACTATATTATAACATTAATTATTTTATTACTAAAATGATGCCTAACTCCTTATCAAGGAGCCCCAAACAATCCTCAAGGAAAGGGCTTAGTCTCATTGACTGTATAAGTATTTTTCCCCGAGCTACCTCTCGGAAATAAAATATTAGACCTGTTCCCCAACACTTTCCAACACTTGAAGTGAGAAAAAATAAACCGAAAGCTCTAAGAGTCAACAAATCGGAAGAATCTGTGCTTCTGCCATACTCAATAGTAAGACCGAGCTACAACGATGCTAAACGAACTGTTCTGCAATCTCAATATTTAAAAGAGTTGAACAAGTCATACAACTTTACTTTACTCAGAAACAAAAGGCGAATTCAGATGTTATCGAGGTCTCTATTGCCAAAACTGAAGTTAAATTATGACGGACAAATTAATGGATGGTAAAATTAAAGCTATTAATTCTGACTTCTAAACAGTCTGTGTTTCTGATTATGTACCTGTATATGTAGTCTTCAAATATAAAAACTTATTTATATTATTGCTCCACTATTATGAAAAGACTCAACCATATGCATTCTCAGATGAACCCTCCTCTTGGTAAACCTCTGTTAGCCCACAAATACTCGTCAATGACAGTAAATCAGCCAGTAAATGTGGGTCCAGCATCTATTCGGCCATCTCCTATGTTGGTTAAAGCGCCCACTCCTCTTCACACTCCTGGCCATCAACATATTGCAATACAACCGACTCTTCCAGTTCCTAGGTAGGTTGTAGAGGTCCAGTCGGATCAAGGAAACACAATTGACATTAATTTGAATATTAATGTCACTACAGAGGGAGGAGGGAAGTAAATCAGGGTCAACGGAGCTAAAGCCCAAGGTCAAGGTCATCTTTCTGCAAGATCCCACTCACCTGCCATTTTTCAACAGCCAAAAGCTGCAGTCGCTCATCCATTTCAACCAACACCTCGTCAAGTTGTAGTTCCTGGAGTCTACCCTACAAACCAGGTTCGAAGAATGTCTCCAACGAGACAGGTTGTTCCTATGAGACAGCCAAGTCCATCGAGAGCTCAGAATATTAATCAGATAAACCAAAGAATAGCTGGTAGAATTAGTTCTGGAGAGCTCCGAACTATGACCCATCTTCACAATGTATCAGCTGTCATGCCTCCAATAGCTCCACCCACTCTTGGAGTGATACAGCCTCAACAAGTAACTTCACAAAGTTGTATTAGCTCAGTTGCTCCAACAATACTAATGGGGCACAATCAAATGAGCCATATTTCTAACAATATGCACCAGTCACGCCATTCCCATAAATAGCATATGCGAAATTCAGTGCATTAAGTCCATATTCAAACAGATCATAATGATAATTCAGCCCTTTGGAAACTTGATAGCATCTACAAGCCTTGCGAAACTATCAGATGTGTTATATGCAACGAAGAGTATGATATTAAGGATACCAGAACTCATGTGATGAGACACAAAAGACCAGACTTAGAACACTAAATTAGCCATAGAATACACACAGAGCTAATACCCAACAAAGAACCCCACATTAGACCTATCGTATAACCTGAAGAGTTCGTTGTGTAGCCCCGTAGTAACATTTATGTTGTCTAAAGAATACCTAAAGGCGGACACTCGTCGTTCGCTTCTTCTATTTTGCAAAGAACTAGCCTTTAGGATAGAAACGTACCCAAAGTCTCTGCCGCTAGTTTAGACGGAAGTCAGTTAAAGACAGTTACACACACCCATGTAGCTTCAACTATTCCGACACCAACAAGTATCCCAAACATAATACAGTTTCCCCTATTTAGCATATACATAGCATTGCACCTGCTGGACCAATAGAAGCTGGAGTAATACAGACACCAGTCGATTCTGAATGCAGAGGAGTTTTAATAGGGGGGACAGGAACTAATCGTTTGTATTAAGTCGAACAACAGTTTCTTTCTCAACAGCCTCTTGAAATTCTTGGAGAGGTACATCCTGAACTGTAGGAAACTCAACATGCTAGGTCACAACGTATGAATCCTCATACAGCTGTGATTGAAGCTATTCCATATCCTGAACCTGTACGTGTGCATGACCATAATTCAAGTGCTGTGGTGGTAAACGATAGAAGTAATAACTACATGATGACTTCCCATAGCAGTAGTGCTAGCAGCCAAGCAAGATTAGCCAGGTTGGCTGGTCAAACTGAGCCAATCAACACTCCATTCACAATTCCTGTAGGAATACCCACATATGGCGGAGAGCCAATCCCTCCACCTTTCGTTTAGACGAGCCAAGTTCGAGAATCTCTAACATAGATGTCATACGTTCGAGGGACAGGAGGCCATGCAAATGAAATAAGAGAGATTCCAGGCATGATAGACCACAATTTATCAGGAAACAATCTGATGGATAGTCATGACTTACGCCAAGGTTTAGTGCGATAAAATGAACCGAATGTAATACATCAGAATTTGTTTGAACAGCATTCCTAAATGCTTAATGGTGTTGCAGGTATGACCATGAGGTCGGGACATAACCCACATAACGTTATTTCAGGGTATTCCCAAAGTTCCATTCATCAAAGCTCTATAAGTCCACACAGCAGCATAGCTAGACCTAACGATAATTTGTTTCCGATACAGGGAATACACTCGGCAGGAGTTGATAACCATAGTGCTTAGCCTCAGATAATTCCTAGAGTAGAGATGACGCATAGTATTCAGCAGCCAGCTATGCAAAGTATTCATATGAACCGAGATGGCCAACACGCTGGAAACTTAAATATCAGCCAATAAATCTATGTTCCACCTTCAATTATCCAGACTCATACTGAAACCCTTCTTCAGCCGCCAATTTCTCCAGGTATCGATAGTCGAATAAGACAGATTGAGGAGGCATCAAATACGAGTAAACATAGTTTGCAACAGCACCCTCTTCAGGCTACAATTCCTTTACCAGCTTCAGTGGTGACTTCGACGTTAGTTGGTCCTGGAGTATTTTTAGATAATAGCCCAAATCGTGGGTCTGGGCATTTTAGGCAGGGTGGTTAGCATAACCCTAGTATAACTCTTGAATAGAAGCCCCAAACTTATGAGTACAACTATGCGAGAAGTGGACAACGCGAGAGGGTGGAAGAGGATTTCCACAAAAAAGCAATACGATAGACTGTGAGAATAAAATTGCCCAAGAATATGTTGGCCTAGATTAATTGATACATGGATTGAATCCTTACATATTATCAGTTATTTTAAGTCGAAATAATTGACTATAGTTTGTTAAGAATTCGTTATGTAAAATACTTTGGGTTTTTAGCGAAGGTAAACCATATGAATATTATTTGAATTTTTTTTAAGTTTCTCGTATGGCCTAATCACTTATGGTTTTGTTCGACAACTCAGCCGACCAAATCAACGGCGACTATTTCCCATCCCGATGGGAATCTCAAGTTGAAGTAGCAGGAGTACTCTTTACTGCCCGAAGTCAAGGAAATATTGATAACGCAGTTGGAGTAGCTACCATGGCTAACTCTGTCGAAGTTCTTTGTACACCAACCACAGATAGCTCAAGAGTGTCCTCCTCCCTCTATAACCTTAAACTTGCAGGCCAGATAAAATTCGTTCAGGTATGGTCTGATTTAAACTTAGGCTCTCAAGATTTGCTCTTTAGTTCTGAAGAACAGACAGAATCCCAGAACTCGACAAAGAATATTCGTTTTTGTAGGTTCTCCTATTACATAATCGATTGAAGAGTTAAAGACTATGGGCAGAAAACTCAGTAAAGATACGATAGCTGTGGAAATAGCAGCTTTTGGAGAACTGGGCGACATCCAGAAATAAAAGCTGAATGAGTTTGTGAAGACTCTGAGTGCGACAGAGAATTCTAAAGTCACTTTTATATAAACGGGTCTGAACTTCTATGATTAATTGAGCACAAAGTCCCCAGCATTTGCTGGAGCAGGTACTCAAGCAGTAGTTGGAGATGCGTAGATGGATGACCCTTAGCTTGCAGCTGCCTTGAAGATGAGTTTGGATGAGGAAAATAGAAGAAAGGAGGAGCAGGCTAAAAAAACAAAAGAGAGCGTAGCAGTGGAGGGTAAGATGTAGGTGGAGGAGCACAGGTTACTTTAGAAAGATATCGCTGACATGACAGAACAGGAGGCAGAGGAGTTGGCTATGAGGTTAAGTTTATAGGAAATGGCGAAGTAGTAATAGAAAGTGAGAGAAAAGGAGAAACATAAAGAGAAGGAGCAGAATACAATATAATAAAAGGAGCCAGCTAAGTTGGAAGAGGAGGAGGAATACGATGAGAAAGAAAAGAAGAAGAATAAATTGGAAGATGCTATGACAATTGCTACTGAGAAGCGTGGTCCTGAGGAGTAAATGACTATAAGATCAGGGAGAGATGATACTTTCAAGGGAGATTTGGGTGGAGTGCTAACAGAGAAGCACACAATCAGAACTGAGAGAACGGAGTAGTTTATGAAGGACTTGTAGAAGATGGAGGAGGATGAAGATGACGATAACGAAGAATTAGATGACGAGGCTGACCCTTTGAAAAAATAAAAGAAGAAGGAAGAGAGGAGGAAAAACATGACAGAAAAGTACCAGCCTAAGAGAAAAGACAAATAGTGATTGAAGCCTGCATTTGAAATCGATTAGATAGGGTTGAGCTATTATTGTTGTTTGCAGTCGATTGTTCCAGAGTTGAGAATAGGTATTAGTCTAGTTTGATGTGAGAATTAGTAAAATATTGCGATTTTCGTGATTAATAAAAAATATAATAGGAGATAGGAGTAGACAATGGGAAGTAAGATTTAGATGAGAAAGCAAATTAAATGTTAAGGTATTGATCCGTTAATATTATTGATTCGAATGGTTAAGATAATATAGAACTACGCTCTCCACTAACAGATAGGTGAAGGTGAATATGGAAAGGTGTACAGGGGCATCGACTCAAAAACAAAGCGTTAGGTAGCGGTTAAAGTCATTCATGTCGGCAAGTTCAGATAGAACCCTAAACTAGAAGAGTGCACTCTCAACTAAATATAAGTCCTTTCTATGACAGAGTCTCCGTACATCGTAAAGTTCATCTAAATCCTTAAAACAGCCAATAACTTCTACTTCTTCTACTAATTCTGCAATTAAGGCACACTTTAACAGAAAATTAAAAAATGCGGCCCTCTGCCTTAGTCGCAGGTGCTTATCTACCTGTCTCAAATACTGGAGGCATTTAAAGTACTCTCCAACAGAAACATTATGCATAGAGACCTCAAACCAAGCAACATCCTTCTTCATGATGGTAAAATCAAAATTGCTGACTTTGGGTTTTGCAAGAGCTTGGAGAATAACAAGGATCTAGCGCATACTATGCTGGGTTCTCCCATTTATATGGCACCTGAGGTTTTGAAGGGTGAGATATACTCCGTAAGAGCTGACGTATGGTCTTTAGGGGTTGTTCTGTATGAGTTGCTTTTCGGTTATTGTCCCTACGAGGAAAGCTCAATCGCCAGGCTCATAAATCTGCTTGATGAAACTTAGCTTTCATTTAATAAGTAAGTAAATTCGATTTCTTCCGGTCTGTAGGAATTAATTAGGAGAATGTTAACAAAAGATCAGTTTAGAAGAATTACTTGGGATGAGATTTATAGTTATAAGATAGGGCCTGATAGTGTATGGAAGCCAGCAGAACTTCGAGAGGCGAAGGTGACGACTAACAACCAAAATGATTTTAGATATTGTTTCGACAAAACCAGTGCCAGCACAAACCTTCTATGTTCTCTGAGTGTAGAGAAGAAGAGCAGTACCTCAGCATCCGAAACAATGTTCAAGAAAAAGCCTAACAAATAAAATGTAGTCGTAGGCGAAAGTTAGAGTGTGAAGAAACATCATCAAAAGCTTGTAAATGCAGTTAGGATAGTTTTAGATGTGGTTAGCAACAATTACTGCCCTGAGCTTACGATTACTTTGAGTCATAAGTTATTGGGAATAGTTCAGAAATAGGTGACTAAACTATCGACTGGAAGAAAGGAGCAGTTCCAGAAAGAGACGATGCAGTTGTCAGAAACAATAAGAGTATTCTCTCAAGTTCAACCAGTCCAGGCTCTTGGTGGTGCAATGCTGGTCAACCAGTATGTTCAGGGACTTCAAAGAAATTATTCTGCGAGCTTCAATGTCTCAGATCCAAACAGATAGATAGTTGCTCACGTTTTAGACGTCCTTGACTTTAACAGTATTTAACATAGTAGTTTCAAAACGGAACGAGCAGGAGGAATTTCAAAGTAAGCTATGCTCGGATAGTTGGCTTCCAAACTGATTACAAATGTTGTTTGAAGCAATGTACATTTATACTGGTCGACTTTTTAGGATAAGCTTTATTTGTTGTATTCCGTCATTTTGATCAATAGATTAATAATTGGTATTTGTGCTAGATTAAACAGATGTAAGTGACGCAGTAAGCTCTATGCTCTACACAGAGAAAAATGAGTCAAAAGTTGCAATAGTTGTTTCCTGTTAACAAATCCTTTGAAAAAAATTAAAACCTCAGCACTAGTGACATACTACAATCCAATTATGAAAAGTAATAATTGACAGGAAATAAAGCTCGATACATATGAAAAATCACCTCATAGTAGGGATGTTTTCATTCGATTATCGATCTTTTTTAATCGCCAAGCCCTGCTTCAAGCGCCACATATTATTGAAATGATCACGTATGGAAGGAAGTGCAAACAACACAACCACACCATGAACAGGTAACATCTGAGTACCATGCACGGAATCATCACTGATCCCCTTCAGCTCCTGAACAGTCTCCAAGTTAAAGACCGTGGTAACAGAAGAAAGGTCAAGAAACTCATATGGGAGGCTCTGGAATAGTTGAGAAAGATGGCACAGCCTGTGACAGCAGACCTTATTCGTTCTAGATGAGTTAAATATCCGGCTCTAACCAGCCTAGGAGCCATATATATATTATTGAAATGACGACTACACAAACTATTAAACCTGTGTTTTAAAGGTATCGATAGAACTCAGTAAACTCAGCCGATCTTTGAATTGATACTAGTTCTAATTTAGTATTTTATTAGTCAAATAATCTAAATTACTGACTGATCTACACTAGCGCGTTTTCGTATTATTGAATTTTATTCAAATACTGTTTTTAGGACCATTAAAATAATTATTTCCTCAGGAGCTATTAAGAGGTAAACCTCATGCGAAATAGATTAGACCAAGTTAAATCTTCAAGCCGATTAAAAGCTAATCTAACAACCTCTGCAAATGACCGTTTTAGCTTATCTCAAAAGTAGGTCTCTTAATTAGAGGATAAATCTCCTTTTAGTGCGATTTGTTGGAATAATGGAAACATAAGCCACTTGATTATTTAAGTGTAGTTTGGGCTCAAAGTTTGTCTTAAAAGAGAGCTGTAGCTAGCAACTGGAGAAAGGATAAGAGTTATTTACACACACAATGACAATAAAGTTAGTTTAGTTACTCTCGATTCTGAGTCAATGTTCACATTATATGGTTTTGTTCATCTTGTAAAGGATGAAAACATCCTGAAAACTCAAGAGATTTAAGTGAGCATAAGGACGGCTAATGAGCAGCCATTTGTCTTATTTTAAAAATATTTGTAAAATGTTAAAGACTGTCGTATGATTATTGAGCTGAACATAGGGCGCTGGTCTCGAAGTCGTATGATTCTTTGTGGGCTGAAGTGCTAAGAAGGTAAAGGTTTTATCAATGCGTACTTACAAATACTGCATAAAACAGCGCCTTTCCGAGAGTTCATAATGAGATATTGTGAGAGTAATGCTCTTCAGAGCCTATTTATCAAGCTTTTATTGTCTACAAAACCAGTTTCTAGTAAAAGTTATTTGAGGTTTGGGAATGTTGCAACTGAAAAATAGTGCAGTGACTTAGGTACTTTCCTATGCTTGTTTTACTAAAATCTACAGCAGAGTAATTCTAACTCATAAGAGTTGAGAAGCTTACTTGAGATACAAATTAGACAAAGATTAAGCTGTAAAAACAACCCGTCTTTTGTCAAGGGTAGCAAAGTATCAGAAGGTGCGTTCAGCCATTTAACAGTGCATGTTTAAGACCATTCAACCCTTGTATCCGCCTTAGAATAATGGAATGGACATACTACATTTAAGTGGGACTCTCTATGTGGCTATTTTTAGAAAAACCCTAAGGTAATATTCTCATAAGTAAGGAGGGTTGGTGTTATTTTGCAAGTGCACTTGGAAAGATTCGAAGGTAAGGGCTAGACTGCATAGAAATTGTTTAATAGATTCGAATACCCAGATATGTTGGAAATTGGTTCTGTATGTAAGTTGGAGAAGTAAAGTAAAGTGTATACTTTGTGTGGCGTCTTAGTGCATGAGGGAATCTCAAAAGAGGGGTAATACTACTGTTACTGTAAAATCGAGGGTATGTGGTACAAATTTGACAATAAATTGGTAACTGAGGCCTGTGAGGAACAGGTATTTTAATTCTGCTATGGAGGTAAGTTTCCTCAAGATATATACCTTAAGTCAGATTTAAAGATAGGTATGAAAGAAAGATATTCTACGGCTTGTCTTTTAGTGTATGTTTCGAAGGATGATTTGTTGGATAATAAGTCAATAAAGATGCTACCTCGGCAAATTGAGGTAAGGCTACCATAAGAAGTGAGCTACTAGTTGCTTTTGGTTGATCGGATGACACACTAACAGTTAAGACAAGAGATATTCGAGGAGTGCAACTTATCTTAAAAGGGCGTAGAGGATGCTAGCCAATTTAATCTGATTCGAATTTAAAAGATGGGTAGACGTTAAGCAAAGTAGCGAATAAGAGGAAACACTGTGGAGGAAATAATGAAATTTTCTAAAGTTCTGTAAGTAGAACTGGCAATACCATCTAGTAGTTAAAATTTGAAGATCTTAATTAAATACCTGCGGAAGAACTTCACTTACTCAAAAACATTTGAACTCAATGTTTCCAAATCGTAGACTCATAGACTGTACCAGACCATAGCTAGTGCGAAGTTTACGAAGTAGCATCTAGCTAAGTAAAGATTTCGAAGTGCTAACATATATGCGTTGAATGTAGAAGGCACTAGAATAAAGAAACTATTTGAGCCTCATGAAGACCTCTAAGCATTCCGACCTTTTTTATCCTAAACACGCAGTTTAATTGTATCTGGATACAAGATACCAAACACACTGTAATACTTCAAGGTTTTGATAAATCACAGACTAAACATCTCGATAGCCAATCCATTCGTCGGTATACCTACAGTTGCTGTAGTTCCTAAAATCTTTCCTTTAAACTACCTACAGCATCTAGCTGACTACAATCGAAGATGCATTTTCATGCAGAAACCCTAGATGCTTCACTGCCAAACAGAATTCAAAGTTTACACTCCAAAATTGAATAACTCAAAGGGAGACATTCGTACAATAAACAAGGAAAGTTAATAGACCCTCTCATAATATTTTGGTGCTCAAAAACATATTAACCTCGACGTATTCTATTCGAACAAACAAGATCTTAATACCTGATTCATTCGACTGTATTTTGTTAACATATTAAACATACTAACGTAGCCGCTATCAACTCACCCGAATGCCGAAAATTTGCACCGGACCTTAATAATTTGTATATTTTCCAATAGTTTGGTTTAATTGGTTATTGTTTTTAAACTTGACGACCAACGATAGATTATGAATTGGAATTTGAATATTCGTTTGCTATTGATTATTTACTTTAATATTGTGTAACTCATTAGTCTCGCCAAATAACTTTGTACAATAAATTAAGTAACTACATATTTCAACAATAGGGGTTTTAAATGGTATTGCAAAATAGGGTCTGCGTTAATTTAGGTTTTTGTTTCGGGATTAACACACGGTCGCAAGGCCTCCAGTCCCGGGGAAAGTCCTCCTGGGCCGGGCAGAAAGTGCCGCATCCAGCCATGCA
>JAOXNN020117901.1:0-29831 GCA_028571205.2 Hydropsyche betteni | reverse complement strand
TCGACGAATATCTAGTTGGGAATAAATAGAAGGTGATAGTTGAGTGAGGAGACGTCCATATTGACTGTTTTGTTGAGGTTGAAAATCGCGGCCGTAAAGTTGTAATCTACCAAGAGAGAAATTTTTGACCCTGAAACATTGTAATCGAAGTCGAAGGCCACACCCATCAGCGAATTTACAGTTACGTAGGTCCTTCCGTCAGTAGGTCCTAGAATTGCTACTGGGCACACCAAGGCAGACTGCAGGCACCTGCTATTGTAGTTGGCTGCATAATACACATTTTACCCTCCACTACCTCAAATATCGACACATCTGGATTTACAGTAGCCATCACTCTCAGGCGCATCAGGAGGACAGAAGTGACATAGCCCACTGTGAGTGTGATGTCGGAGTATTGTTTGGTGACATTTGGCATACGGGCTAGTTGAAACTAATAGTGGGGGGTGTTGTCAAAGTGGAAAGCGGTTAGTCCTGCGAATATGGTGGGAGACGAGGAGAACGGTTGCGAAAATGTATTTCTGTATGATGTGGTGGTGGGGCCAGTGAGTGCCTGGGAATTGGAGTAGAGATCGACGGTATCTGAATAAACCGCAGTTGTACTCGACTGAAGCATGGCAGGGTCGTCGATGAATACCTTCTGGGCGATGATAGCTAGAGGCAAACAGAGCACCCACAGAGATAATAGGCTGCGAATCATAAAGTTAATAAATAAGTCATAGGCAAAACCCTTCTCTGTATTAGTATGCAAAGTGGATAAGGTATTGATTGCGGCAACTGGCTGAAACGTCTACGAGGACTGAAGCAACTAAAATGACGAAAATAAAGAGATGAAGGATAATTGTTGACACATAAAATACATGATTGCGATAGTTTATTTTTATCTTAGTGCAATATAACACAGGGTTATGGTTAGGTAAATTCAGAGCAGAGATTACAGATCATTTAACTGGCCAATAAAAGTAGATCTTAAAACTGCTCAGTTTAAATCTTTCAGCGTAAAATTGAAACTCATACTGGTTATAAGATTAAAATAACTACATGTACGACGTAGAAGTACTAACGACCTCTTTCTGAAATAACATCACTCAATGGCCAGCTTGAAATCGCAGGCGGTAATCGCTATTCCTAAAGCCTGCACAGGACTCAACGGAAAGGCAGCACCCAGGTTAAACATGTCTTCACCCACCCTTCCGAACATCATCACGTATTGCTACATCAGAAAACAACTACCTAGGGCTTATGCGGCTCAACCAGGATGAAGTTCTTCACTGACGGTTTGTCAACTCTGCCCTTGAAGTTAAGGAGATACACTTTGGCCTCTTCGTCCCACTTTGGCTGCTTATTCTAAAGATACATTATGTCGTTAGTATTCTATCCTGCATCGAATAGCCCTTTCAAAGACTTCTCTTCGCTGAATTCGACTGTGGTGCCTGGTTTCGGGATATAAACTCTGATTTGGCGAGGGCTCTTCTTGTTGAATAGTGTGGTTTAATAAAATACGTTGGCCAGCACTTTCCTGATAGGCTTCCCCTCAACAGGCTTTTTAGGACTAGTGCCGGCGTCGAATATCTGGAACAGGGTGCCTACGAAATTACTTTTAACTTTCCCCAGATACTGTTCCGAACTCTCCTAAAAGTCGTCCTTATCCAAACTTATGCAGTAGGTGGAGGTGGAGTTGCCTGGCTGCTTCTTCACGCTCATCAGGTACTTGCATTCCTGCGACAGGTACAGGTTGTACTTAGGAAAGAACATACCGAAACCTGATTTATCTCTGCCAACAGTGCACTGAAGGATCTTCTAGCGAAGCACTGGGAAGATGAGCAGCTGCTTTCTGTCCGGGATGTCCTGAAGTTTGATCACCTGGGGTTCTTGCTCCTCTTTAGCTTAAGTAATGTGAATTTAGTTTTATTCAACGACCTGAATTTACGATTCTTGCTTGCGATCGACTTTATTAATAGCGTTGTCTATGTCATCCTAGCATACATCTGGTTTCTAACCTTCGGGTTCGTCCTCTTAAAAGTAGATGTTCTTCTCCTGTGCCTTAACTTTGGCCTTCGACTGCTTTTTCAAATGCTAAACTTCCTCTGAACTGTGCGGCTTTCCTGTGTTCTGCATGTCTTCGATGTCTTGGCTGCAAATGTACTACTCAGGAGATAACTGTTGGATTTTATTTAGGGTTTGAGGGTTGGTTATCTTCTTCTTACTCTTATTCAGCGGAACCCAAATAAACTCCTCATCAGCATCATCGACAGGGTTCTACTGCTGAGTTACAGGAACACATTTTTAGGCGTTCTGGTAAGAGTCTTAGGTAGCTGATTCAGAGAAGTTGATCATGTTGGGTTTGATGAGTGCAGTATTTCCTGTGTCGCCTCGGTACTTGCTGTGAGTTGGTTGGAAACTTCGGGATTATCGCCCTCTAGGTTTGCTGTTGCTAAATAAGACCGGGTGTACTTTCTTGCGACATGTTGTGCTGATTGGATTATTACTTTTTATCTGACGCTTGTATAATAGGACATCTAACAGCATAAAATACTTAACACCGTGTTATCTTTTATGTTATTGAATTAGGAACGGCTGTTAAAGTCAAACACTCAAGAAGTGGAACGCCCCAACTCTCAGAATATGGTCAGTCTGTTTGTCTAGTTGCAGAAGTACACTATCTAAGAAAGCAAACTGCTACTTGATAAGCTACCCGCCTAAAAACAACTACTGTAGAACAGGCTGCTTACTTTTCAGTAGAAAGTCAAACGGATGAAATAGAAAAAGAGGCAGCTTATTGGCTAAATTGCTGATCTGAACTCAAGTCCCCAAGACAGCAATTCAACTTGTATCATCATCTCACGAAATACGGTAAACGTTTAGGGCAACTAACTTAAAACGAACTTTGAATCTCAATAACCTCAGACGAATACTATGAGGCTCTACTAGCTACTTGCCGACATGGATGAAGCCAATTAGAGAAAGGAATACATCAAGGAGAGCATAATGTCCAAAAGATAATAAGTTCTCCAACTGAAGTAGAAGGTATTCCAGCCACACAGCAGCAGACTGATAGATGTGGATATCTAGGAGCTACGAAAGCAAAGAGACCAACTCATGAGCGAAATGCACAGAGTGTTAGTCAACAAAGTAGAAGAGTCCAGGCCACTTAAGCCAAGTGCTATTGAACTAGATTAGATAGGAAAAAGTGCTTTAGTAAACACTACTGAAAGAAGAAGGCATAGCTATACTTGGCTAAAGGTTATTATGGTGGTGACCGTCGCAGCCTTTCTTATGTCCCAAGTTAGGTTTTGATTCTGGCCATTTTATATCACCTACTCACCACCTCATGTGTTATTAGTGCTAAAATATTATGTATGGACTATCAGTAGCGACGTGTTTTTCTGATGGAAGATTCCAAGTCGCTTTTCATCAGATTGCTGAGTGCCTACACCTTGGCCGAAAGAGACAGCACATCCCTGTCTGTATTGGAAAACATCCTACTGTTGTAAACACTGTTGCGCTCAGTATTCTTGCCAGGGCTTTTCAACAGGTAACTATTTACCCTGTAGTTCATCCGCGTTTGGAGTGGATCCTGCGTTACAACAGAAACAGTGCTTATCTTGTGGTCGCTGAGCTTTGGCTTCCTGTAGGTCTTCTACTCTTGCATGCGATGTTGCGGCTACACATACTAATGAAACTGAGACTTCGTGTTTCGCACTAACCCCGGAGTCACTGCCAATGCGTCTCTTTACTGAGGGTTCCAAAGTGGCGAGACAACAATTTACTTAGTCTGGACATTCTGTTCACATGGGAGCAGTTATTCAACTAGTGCCATCTTCTAGCTGAGTTGCTGCTTGAGACTCCTTATTTATTATTTTAGCTGTTCACGCTCTAGGCTAAACTATCTCATGAGAGATTACGTGACTTCTGAAATTGAGTCTGTAAGTCGACGGTTGGTTTCCTGGAGTTTTGCAGACGCTGGTTTTACAGTTGGACTTGAATGAGCTGGGTCTCGGATATTTAGTAAAGTTCCTGGTACTTCCTGGTCTGGCTATTGCTGGTTTTTAAAAGTTACTTCTGGAGCTACTTGCACCTGCTCTAGAGTTGAGCTACATGCTGTTTGTTTGCACATAGCTAGACTTTTGTGCACTCCGTCTCTTTACCCTTCTCGGCCTAGATTGCTTACAATTCTTGCCTTAGTTGCTTAATCTCGATTAGGTGTTAGCAACACAACTAACTTTCGAGGCCTTTAGCTCGTAGTAGGCTCTACAACTAAGCCTTCATGCATTATTTCTCGCACTCTAATCTGCTGACTTACATGCTGAGTCTAACCATCTCAGTTTTTAGGCCCGATACACCACTCTATTACTGTAAATGAGATATCAACCTCTACCGGCTCTCATTCGCTACATCGAGAACATCCATACACACAGTTTCTTTTTTTAGTGCACTCTGCTCGTCGTAAGGGTTTCGTAGTTTCAGACTATTGGTGGCGTCCCCACTCTAGTACTGCCTGCCTATGACTTTATGGCGTAGGTTATTTGTGCACGTGAGGAATATTTCATATATCATCTTATTAAATTAGGCACTCGTCTTTGTCTTGTAGGACTCCGAGTAGACTCTGAGTTCAAGCAGCTGCTTCCTCAACATTCGTAACTACTCTCTGACTTTCCTCAGCTTATTGCAGCACTCACTGGATTCTGCAATGCAGCCAATAAACTGCAATGAACTAGCTAAAGGTGCTTTCTAAACTAAGAACTACTCTTCCTAGTTGTTCAACTGACGCTACTCACCTATCTATTGCTAATGTTGAGCACTCTTCTCGAGTTCACCCATCTACTTGAACTAATCGAAGAAGTTTTTAAACTCCGTTAATGACAATATAGCGTTGGCTGAACAGGGTTTCACCTAATTAGAAGCCTCGTTGAGCATGGTTTGTGTTCTGGGCATCTACTTGTGTATATTAAGCCCCTCTGGCAGTGAATTATGAACTCAATCCGGCCTTCGTTTGAGGGATGATGTTTTACACTTCAATACTTTGAGTGTTGGCTTTCCGCAAGGGGCATTGAATCATAAGAAAAACGGATTATTTATAATAAGTTTAAAGTTGCCATTTGAAATCGAGACTGTTAGCATATTGGATTATGGATTGAGAATTTGAATAAACACTGAGTGTGAATTTAATTGATTACTCATGATTGATGGAAAAATAGAAAATACGAGAAGAGTAAATAATGTATCCTAAGTTTTCGGGTATGCATTTGGTTACGAATGCCTACAGCCAGCCATAATTGTTATAGTTGACTATGCAGTTAGATTGGTATCTGACCATAAATTCATCCAGAATTAAAAATCAAACCTCGATACTTATATCGTTACAAAAACAAGTATTTCGGATAAAAGTTTTATAGATCAAAGGCTGATGAGAGCCTGACTACACATACTATTTCGAATAATATGTTCATTGGGTCATTATTACCATTCTTAGTCAGACGGCGTAGTCAGTCATAACAAAAGCCAAAACGTAACTTTATTTAATGGGATAATCGACTCTCATTATCTTTCTGACTTAGATCAAAGCAGCCCGCTCTACAGCGATCGAATAGAGTCTCTTGTGATTGTGCATACATACATATAATTATTAATGTAAACCAACTACTCCACTGCCCCCGAAATGCTGCGTCGTTGGATTCCCCTCTAGTTCTCAAAAGATGTTGCAGACTATCAGTCGACCGATAACAAAACACAGTAACGACTCATCCTGTTTCCGCAGCGCTTGATGTCGGCCAAGTCGCAAGCACCTAGGCTGTTTCGCAATTAGCAGCTAACAAAAAAGCTGAAGTAGTCGAAGAGGTCTTCAGACTTCAAGCTGGTGTTCAAGAACAAGAGCTCGAAGCTGTTCCAGCCCCGCAAAAAAATAAAGTCCTCCCACCTGATTCGGCAAATCATCGACGGCAAGCTGCAGGACCAGCAGCTCAAGCGGCAGTAGCTGTAAACATACGACCAACTTTATTCTAATGAGCTCGACAAGCACTATATCTACAGGTACGTCGGAGCTTAGCAGCCCAGGAGTAGTTTCGATGTATCGAAAAGGAGGTCGACCATAAGTAGTGACCGACTGAACCCGCAGTCCCAACAGCAACTCACTGGCAGTAAGGAAAGAGCTGTTGCCCTTCCCAAGACTTCGCAGCTGTCCTCCAGATAAAACACTTTTCAATAAACCCACAGAAAGACCTGGTTCGGATCGGAGAATCTGGATGTCCCCAAAAAAGTATCTGCCTCAGAGCGCAGACAGAGTGCCCATGAGCTGGCAGTCAGTGGACAGAAAGCAGCTACTTCAGAAACGCCAGAGGTTTTCAGGTCGAAGAAGCAGCAGATAGTGGAGCTCATGTACAAGCTGCACATAATATGATACGATTGTATTGTACTATACTTCATATACATATATCACATAATCAATATGGGTATATTATTTTAGGGTTTTGCTTGAAATTGGAGTTACTGTTCACCCTATAGCCGCTGTCTCGAGTCTACTGTAGCTCAAAGTACCCGTTCTTATTGTTTATGTGCATCCTGAACCCTTCAAGGTCATAGTAAGTGCGTTAATTGATGTTCGCCTTCTCAAAAAATGAACCATACACTGCCCCCGAAGAGTCGGACAGCTCACACTCTATCACGTCAATATCCCTGGCTCTGGTACTTTTCTTTACGTACGCTAGGCTTGAGACGAATACCCTTACATTTACTCTGTCAAAAACATCCAATTTTCTTAGGTCACTCACTAAAATTAAGAAACTTTTACATCTTTCGATATCGTGGGTTCGTTAGGTTTTTCTCTCTTTTTTGTAATATCGGTCATCTTCATTATTGTGCTAATAATCCGAATCGTTCTTTGTTCGGTATCTCCGAGGTTAATTTCGATAGGAAGACTGGTTCTTGCCTTTGGGCTCATAATAATTAGTCTTTTACAAATCCTCCTTCTCATCGCTATATTTGCGGTTTCTTTCTCTTGGGTTTTCGCCTCTTCTGACAACCTCTCTCTTGGGAATGATTTATTTTATGTCTTTTTTGATCTGCTTTAACTTTCGAGCTTTGCCCTATTCTTATTAATCATTATGGCCTTCCTTCTCTTCTTTTTTTTATTCTTTTTCGGGAATCTTTGCCAATTCTTTGCTCGCAAGACTTTGCTAAGTATATTTTATCTGAGTCTCCCCTTTTGACTTAGGGACTTTCACCCAAGCTTTCTTCGATAGATCAAACGTGTTGTCCTTAAAAGGCATGATGTTCGGCTATTTAGTCAGAGAGCCCTTCTATCTAAATAAGTGTTGTTTTACATATCCAACTCAAGCCTAATATGCTATTTCTATACCTTAGCGTACATATGCCTGGCAGTGTATACCTGCCCTTCTTCAATGTATTTCTTGAGGGGGTGAATGAAGTAGGCATCTGAGACCCCGGTTTAGTCTGCAACACGACATAATATGGCTTAATCCTTTTCCTCATTCTTTTTGGTGACTTCAAACATGACTTCCAGAGGTCCTTACCCAGCCGCTACATCTTTGATAAACTCTGCGTATAATAGGAATTACTTTTTGTCACTGTGTTTTTAGACTCCATCTAAAAAATCTTTTGAATATAAAGTAATTAATGTTTAAAATATCATCTAATATTACTACGTTCCTCCCCCAAATCCAATAACTCTTCCTATTCCGCATCTGAATTACACTAATGCCTTGCTTCTACTACCTCAGGGGTCTATATATGTTCCTCTACTTTATTGTTGATGCGAATTTTAATGAGATTATTTTATATTTCTTTCGGGTTCTAGGGCAGACAACACCAATCATACTCGAAGTCCTACATGAAACCCTCATCGTAAAATATTGTTCTCAGTTCGTTTCTCAGAAACTGGTAGTCAGGTTTCTATTCGAATTTTAGAGTTTTAACGTAGTTAAGAAAATTGGAGAATTAGATGGGAAGCCCTTTAGTGAGTGTTTCAGAGGGTATCATCATCTTCTTCTCCATTATCTTGTACTGCTTCTCCTTCTTACTATTGCCCTGCATAACTCAAAATCTACCTTGATTCCCTGCCACGGCAGAGACCCCTTGATAAAATAGATCAGCATGTAGCCTAGTGCCTAGAGATCATCCCTTCTAGACTGCTATATTCCCAAATGGCTGTTAAGACTCGTGTATCTGATGGTCCCAGTGATGTTTTTATCCTATTTGTAGGGGATGTGTATTAGTGTTCTGGGGTCCCTGTATTTTTTGCTGAGTCCGAAATCGATCATATAAATGATGTGAGAATTCTCGTGGAGGCCAGCCAAAAAATTCTCTGGTTTGATATCTCTAAACAAGTAGTGTTTATTATGCAGCTCCTACAATCTGTCGATCTAAGTAAGTTGTAGATTACGATTTGCATTCCGATCATTAGAGTAGTCTTCAAACTGAACTTATTGCCACAAATCATGAATAAATCGTTGAGTGTAGGGCCCAAAAGCTAAGTTACCATATAGTTGAGTCCATTCTCGTTTCCGAACTCAAAAATTTGTGGAAAACCAACTACATCTGCGTTGAATCATGGGTTACTGTTTCGGGGATTCAGGTACTTCAGCAGTTTAGCTTAGTTAAGTAACTGTGGAGTTCTGGATTTCTAGTCCTCCTAAATTAAACGAGGGTTACTGTTTTTACACTTCTAAATGTCTGTTTCTCTGCCTTTACATAAACACAAACAAAAACCTACCCGAACGATCCTTGCCCTATCTTGTCTATGATTGTGTATTTTTAGTTTGCTATTTTAGTGAACTTTTTTGACTAAGGTTCCTTTTCCATTATTTTCTAATTAAAATTGAAAAAGTAATATGAACTATCATATTCCAGCCTTTCCAACTAACTCACTACCTTGGTTTAATTGCAAAGAGATTGAGGATTTATCTTTGTCTGATCTCTACTCCAGTCTCTTGGCTGCCTTTCCCTCTTAAGCAGGCCCTATCTTGTTTGGGTGATCGCTTGAAGATTCCTCTGGTGGGACTGGCCACTCTTCCTTGAACTCATATATTATGATGAGGGGCAGAAGTAGTGCACAAGTGCCAAAACATATCCAAAATACATTGTTGAACCCTATTGTAGTTGTGAGGTAACTTACGTATAAAAATTGAAGGAAGCTAGACACTGAGAAAATGATGGTGAAATAAGAGTACAGGAGCGAGCCAGTTCTCTGACCGAAAGCTATCATGGAATAGGTGGGTGTTGACACAAACATAGCTCCTAGGCAGGCATTTGATAGTAAGACCATGAGTCCATAGAGTTCTTTAATTTAGACTGTCCATCTGATAGTCAAGAACAGAATAAGGTTGAGAGCTACAACCACTCTGAGCATTCCCCTGTATCCTATTTTCAAGAAGAGCATGTTCCATAGAAATCTCGAACAGCCGTTTGCGATTCCACCTAATGACCCGATAACTGCCAAAAATTGGTCGTCTGTAATTGATTTCTTTACGTAAGTTCTGTAATTTCCATTGATAAGGAGGTTTCCGCATGTGCAAATTAACCCACATACTGCCATAGCCCAGAAAAGCTTAGATTTTAGGCCTATCTTTACCGAAGGGCATTCCCTAACTTTGTGTATGCTTGATTCAGTATGATGCTCAACTGCAGGTTGCTAATGATGCACTTCAAACATATTGTCTTGTTGATGCTAAGAACTACCTTCAATTATTGTGTGCCTTCCTAAACTCTTTTCACTTCTTTCTTGTTCTCTCCTTTTATTTGTAATTATTACTGGCAACATAAGGAAACATGCCAGGAGACCCAGTCCAAGATAAATCAAAGCCAGATATCTTATGCACGAGGGAACATTGTGGGCAACGTACAGAGATTCTCCTGCGTAGTATCCACCAACAGAAGGTAATTTCTAAGGATTGATATATGCTGATGAAAACTGTCCGAAAATGAGTGCTGCGAGTCCCGTACCCATAAGTACGAACCCATTCACTTGCATTCTCCTTCCAGGAAAGTACTTATTGATTTCGATAATTGGAATGAGGAAGGTAATTCCAACCAACAATCCAAATATACAACCGTAAACCACCACAAATACTAAGTAAATTAAACAGTTACCTGTAAAGTTAAGAAGGTAGCTACTGCCGAACATTGTGCCCGCTATTAAGAGCTCTGTTGCTAGGAGAACCCAGAAGGCTCCAAACTTCTCAGCGAGGAGGACTCCAGCTTCGATGGTAACACCGGTGCTAAACATCATAACAGGGAAGACTATGGAGTTGCCTTCGAGAGTGAGTTCTGGAGAGAGGATTTTGAAGTAGCTGGTGATGTATCCGTTGATGATTCCCCACTGGTAAGGTGAACCAACGATCAGGTGAATGAAGAGGCCACCCAGACAGCCAAGGAAGCCTAGTATGTTGTATTTGCTCATGATCAACTAAATTTTAAATTATAATTGAGGACTATTCATTTCGTTATAAACCCCATGGATTTGCTCCGATGATGCGTAAAAAAATAATTTCCTAATAATGCCCTCTGGAGGGGACTATGGACCATCTGGAAAGCGAAGGAAGGCGTGTAGAGCCAAAATTGTTGATAAATTTCAAAACTATGTGTTCAACAATCCTATAATATTAATATATCAATTACACTTTCTGGAATCTGCAAAACCATATCAGCACTCAGCAACAAACCAACTACCAATCATTTCATTCTATCAATCTGCGCACTCTTTCTGATTAAAATACAGAAAGTTGGAGTCTTAAGGTATTTCTGATGAGGGCGTTAAATTTTAATTCAGTTCAATATCAAAGAGAGATTCAGATCAATTACTATTCTAGTGGACGATCCCATTCACAACTGATATGCCTCTGCACTCACTAATGACGCTTGTAATCAACTCTGATACCTTGGAGAACCTTTAGTAGGGGAGTTCGTAGCGTACCAGTATTTTGCATGTTAGACACTCAATTGAATCTCCCTCAAAAACTTGCAGTTGAAAGGTATCGTCATGTAGTTTGATATCCATGCTCAGAATGGGGTTTTGAATAACAGGTTGTATGGATATTTTGTGGATAGTCTGCTGTTGCTGCTCAACTACATTGCCCGGTAATATGACTGATGTTTTTCTTTTGAAGTCTTTCAAGAAGCGATCCCAGTTCTGATTCTGTGGGTACCCTCTATTCTTAATGGTCTAGTTCAGCAGTCGTTTCTATCTGCCATCCTTAAGCCTTTCAATAAGTTTATCCTCATTCTTGATATGCACTGAACTCGCCTTAGGAGTCTGATACTTGGTGAGAGTCGGTTTGAATGTGCATTATTTAAGTTAGTTTTCTAATATCTGAGCTGAGGTAGGCTTCCTCTGTTCCAACTTGCTAATTCTAGGTTATTTATGCTTCTCAAACAACTAAATACATTTGTCCTTAGAGGAGTTCCCCGAGTAGTCCGTTTTCACACTCTCGCTAGTCTTGTTTATTTTAGGTTGAAAAGTGCATTCGTTCTGCTACTTATCCTCCTTCTCCTTCAATTTTAAATTCAACTTCTCAGCGTTGATTTTTTTGTTTAACATCAGCAGCTCGGCTAAGTCTATCGAGGTTTGATCTGGTTTCATCTAGCAGAGTTGATGAGCCTATCGAAGTATTTTGGCTCGATGAACTACAGCCATATCCCTTGATTGCTTGAGGATCTTCGGTTTGAAGCTTGGTTTCTAATTAGATTATTATCTATTGCCCCCGCTATCCTCATTGGATATCTTATTGTAATAGAGCTTCCCAAATATCCTTCTGATTTTCTTCCTGTCTTATGCGGTTGTCTTCCAATTTCCACTTTCGTCAAACCCTCCTATTTCAACCAGAACTAAAGGTTTGCTTACTTTTTAGATCTAATGAGAGAGTGCTGTTGCTGGTTGGCATTGGCAGCTTTTAAAATTGTCGTAGGCTTACACATCTATATTGCAAATAACTAGAATAAAAGTGAAGAAGTTTTCATGAGTAACCCCTTTGTAGTTTCCACATAACATATGTCTGAGGGTATTTATGAGTGCCCAGTCCTCAGCATTTAAGTTAGTGGGCAAAAATCCCATCCCCTTGAGTATTCTCTCAATGTTTTACTCTTTAAGCAGTCTAGGTGCATAGGTTGACTTCACTATTTTCTCGAAATTACGCAGCAAAGATTTATAAGCGAACTCGTTCACTTTGCTCGTTGGGTTTCTCCATTTCGCTTACACTTAACACTATCGGAGTACTTCGGAATCAGACCGCTTGAGTCTGCTCTTAGATTTGAGCTCTAGTCTGCTCATCGATCTGCTGAGATCCTTAAACTGGTGTTTATCTGTTGGGATGGTCTGTGAGTTCAATAGCTTGGGTTTGTGTTTGTCGCCTCTATGTTCTACTTACACTTGTCTACTGATATTTTCTTTGTCGTGGGAATGTTGTCTAGCCAGCAGCATGTTGCTAATCTCCTCCGCAAGATTGACTTTCATCTTGAGTTTGAGGACAGGTTGGCTGGTATCTTCAGCATTAGAATGTTTCTTCATACCGTTGAATTTAACACTTTAAAATAATAGACGGTCAGGGTCATAATCAGTTAGAAGCCTCCGCCTGCTTCTTCCACTCGGTTATTTGCTGGATCTTCTTCTGTCTCTCGCTATCGTCTGCGATTTTTCCAAATAGGTTCTCCACAATCTACTCAATACTCTTCGAAGCATTAGCCTTGGTAGCCTTCACAGCGTTTTCGTAGTATTGCTGGTAGTTACTCAAGAAGTAAGTGGCGATGACATTGTCTAAAGGATCCTCAGGCTCTGGTGTCAGAATCAAACCGTAGACTGAATCAACAATAGTTTTGAAAGTAATAGCTGGGGAATAGTTTCTGTCGAACACAGAGTGGCAGATTCTTCCTTGGCTGTTCATGTTGCAATGGTAAATAGGAGTTACGAATCTGACCTCAGGGGCTTTGAATGGATACTCATTAGGGAATTTTACGTATAGCTAGAACAGACCACCTTCGTATGGTGTCTTATGAGGGCCAAGCAATATTATCTTCCACAGTTTTATGTCCTCGCAAGGGAACACAGCTACGAATGGGTGAGGACTAGCCTGATAGTTTGTCAGTTACTTAACTATTCTTTTAAGATTGGCAGTAGGGGCAATTTGGTTCAATTTAGTGGGGTCTTTGCTCAGCTGATCGGCTAAATTTTTGGCATCGACGGCCGGTTTGGAAATCTCTGGCAATTTGAAGGCGTGAACATTGTTTGGCATATCGAACGGCCTAAGCTTCATCTTCTCAACCAGATCCACTACACTCTAACTTTTTACTTTCTATTCGGCTTTTCGGGTTCTAGCACTCAATACTGTTTCCTGTTCGAACAGTTTTAAACTTTCTTGAATATCTCTAGCCAGATAGCATTTGCCTCCAGCACCGAATGTAATGCACTTCAAGCCTTCACAGTTAGATCCAACCACGAAAGAATCCACCAGAATGTTGCTGTCAAGAAGTAGTTGGGTGGTATCGACTATTGAGCTCCTAGAACCTGTATCCTCTCCGTCAGTCAAAGCCAATATTCTGAGAATACAGTTGGGATACTTCTTTTTAAAGTTGAGGAGTTTCTGGGTTGCGGCTACCATAGCATCAAACAGTAGGGTTGAACCTCTAGGATTAGCATTAGCCACCAATAGGTTAAAATCGTGGAATGACTCGGTGAAGTCTACCTTTTAGTCGACTCTGTCATCGAATAAGACAAGGGAAATCACGTGCTCGAAGTTGTAGGCCATTGTTCTGTAAGCAAATGCTTCGAAAAAGGATTTTACAGCACCGATTCTCTTGAGGTCAGGCTCACTGAAGAACTTTCCTCCCATTGATCCTGAGATATCAAGTAGCACAACGATAGCTTCAGCGGGGTCCTTAGTGATGATTGGCTTGATATCTACGCAATCAACAACTTTCTCCACACTTTACGATCCTGCAACACCTCCCATGATATCGAAATTTACTGCTGTTTCAGACCCTGTTATAACATCAAAGACTGAATGAGGAGTATGAATGTCCTTGTTTTTACCGACGTAAATCTTTTCATGGTTGCTCTTATCGACTAGAAGATAGATATAGTCTGTTTTGTTCTTCAGCTCAAGAGGATTGTACACTTTGAGTTCAACGTGAGCCTTCTGCATACCGTCTGCGAAATGATTGAACTTATCCTTAAGTTGGTAATTTCTGACTTCGTCTGCTAAATAAGCGATTCCTTATTTCTTAGGAGCCCAAGCATAGAGTCTGACATCCCTAGTTTAGTTTAGGCTATTGTTTATCTTGAAAACACTGTAGAGTTATTTAATGCTTTTATCCTCAATGATATTGCCCTCGCTGAGACTAGCGATACCTCTGAAGTTTGTCTTGTTCTTGATAAAGTTGAGGACTGTAGGTTTATTGGTTATCACTTTAGAGTTGTCATCCAGCTTCACGTAGACAGGGTCTTCAATGACAGCGAGGGTTATCTAGCAGACTTGGAACAGCTCAACAAATTTTTCCAACTGCTCATATTAATCCATATCCTTTAGTTTGGAGGCTCGGTCGACAAAGTATCCGAGGCACTACCTAGTGAGTTTAAATATGTCTTCGGGAGCGTAGTCGATAGGAAAGTCCTTGGCTTAGAGTAGGAAGTCTCTGAAGAGAATGAACATACCCTCCTCAAGTGCTATTTTCTGGGTTTCGGTGATGTTGATATTATTGAAGAGGCTTGCCAAACTAGCCACTAAGGCATTATTCTGACTGATTTGCCTAACGATAGCCAACAGTTTGAATTGAAGTTTAGCGGGGAGCCTTTTGCAGAGGATGAGCATATTCGATCTGAATGTTCGTTTAGCATCAACTGACTGGGAGAATATTGTCTCTATTTGCTGACAGTAGAAGTTATCACAATAGGTAAGTGCATTTATTCTGTGGCGTACCTTGAAGGAAAGTTCTAGCATGGAGTTTTATTTGATGTCGTAGGTACTTAGAGTGAGGGATGGATCGATCAAGGTTTTTATTCCGAATTTAATGAACTGATTGTTAGGGTGGATTCTCATACTGTTGTAGATTAAAACTTGGAGGTCTCCAACGGTAGTCTTGTCAAGGTCGACTTTAACTCCGATGGGGGATATAGATTTTACAAATATTTGACACTTCTCCTCGAATTTACCCAAAGGCTGAACGGGTATCTAACTTGTAGTAGAGACGTTAGTGAAGATGACAGTATGGGTCTGTTCGCTCTCGATTTCTGGCAGCATTAAGCTCATGTAGTCCATCGACCACAACATAGGTTGACCATTCTGATGATAAAGCACTGCTTTAAGGTTGGGTTGCCCCTCAAAATTGAATAGCTTGCAAATTGAATTGCTTAGCTCATAGAAGGATTGCTTTCTGTCTGTGACCAGTCCATAAGGAGTTTCGGGATGAAATAGTTGAGGACACACGAACTTTAACTGAATATGGTTGGCGTCAGGGTTTTCTTACTTGTATACCTCTACTTTGTTAAGGGGTTTGAGTCTAAGTTCCTTTATCTTGCTAACGGTAACAGGAGCAGGGGCAAATATGTTGGGAGCGGAGATGACAGATGCACTTATGGACTGAGGAGCACTGGAAAAGCCAACCACAGATCCTGGAATGGATGAAAGACTCTGTGACTGGGAGATCACACTAGGAGATGGATTTCTACCCTATCCCTTGATAGTGACAACAATGTTTTTTTCTGGCTCAGGGACAACATCATCGATTTAATCGTCTGAACAGAGTTAAAACAGTTGACTATCTCTCAGAATAAGATCGTGGGTATCTTCAACTGCCTTCTTTTGTAGGAGTTTTCCTTTCAACTCTTGCCTGACTTACTTTACTACTTTCTTAGCACCGTCAATAGCGAACTTGAACTTGGAGGGTGCCTGACCCTCTCTTTGAAGTTCAACAAGATAGATTGTCTTTGACATTTAGATTTATTATCAATTTGGATTCAGGCGTTTTGATTTAAACATCAACTTTTCAATTCTGACCCGCTGGCATGATGCATCGGAATTCATTAAAACACTCGAACGGATTGATAGATAGACGCATTAGATGTGATGGGCAGACTACTACAATCGATTGAGATGCTGCGAGATAAGGCAAGAGAGGGGTGTGAAAAAAATAGATTACTAAAGTAAATATTTTACAAAAGAATTCACAGGTAGCTACATCATATAATACCCCTGAGAATGTTTGTTATTTAATCTAAACATTACAGTAACTCAAAATACAAAAAAAGCAGAATTTGAAGTTGCTTCATGTGGTAGTCAATATGGTGACATAATAAACTTTGTATGATTATATATTTTGTATAATGGAGGCCGTTTCCCAATAAGTAGTTCTTCTGTTGGAGAAGGGCACTCACTCCAACAGCTACTTCTAACTTCAAAAAGAAGGTATTCAGTTCCTCAGAAGCCTCTCCAATACCCACCTCCGGGTAGTGTTTAATGTCTCAACCTAAGTAAACATTACACCCTTTACTTCGCTCTTCATAGGAATCCATTAGTTCGATGCCAACCGTAAACCGTTTAGCTAGGGTGTCATATCGAGTCTGAGTGTAATGTGTAAAACAGAAGCCTTGGACTCCAACTGTTCCATACTAATAATTAATGCACGTCAATCATCTGCCAGTCCGAATTTCATGGTCTTTGGGTATCTAGTGGCTTCACTTCTCATTTACCATTCGTAATCAGTCGTTAATGAAGATAAAACTAACAGACTCTGAACTAATAAGCAACTGGCCATCTTTGTGCCCTTTTCGATAGACTCAGCAAGGGTAATCTCAAACACTTGTAGATCTTCACTAATTAAGAAATCAGCAATCAATAGCCCAAGCATTTTTTTAATAGAAACCCTCCCTATTGTGTGTGGTGCATAGTACAGAGGCGAAGGGCCAGAACCAGAACTAATTAGGTTTTTCTCAGTAAGTGTTCAAGAATATAAAAGAGGGACGGCTAGAATTAAAGAAGTTTGAGGAGTCCCTGCCGTAATACTTCCCATCTAACGCATCATACTACCTACCTGCTGCTGATAGTGACGAACACAAAGAGAGGATAGCCGGTATGAAGTCACATCTTATTCTCAATCTACCTGGTCGTAAGATACTAAACTTTTAAATAACTGGCGCTACCCTCTAGCATATACTCTACGAGATGTGTGAGACATTTAATTAGAAGAATAGAAAAGATATTAACTTCCTAGCCCTATGCGAGTAGGCTTTGAGTAGCCATAAGAACAGAGTATCTCATCAGCTGGTCGCTACTTCGGTTAACTAACTGGTGGAGAAGATTAATCAGGAGGAAATGCCTTATGAAAATGATAAGCTGCTGGCCGTAAGAGACAACACACTCCAGATTGTGGAACATTAACTGGGCAGCTGGGCTGTACACTGCTTGACTCTTAGTGAGTATCTGAGTATCCGGAAGGAAGTTTTAGGGAAGGTGATGGAAGTATTTACCTAGATTCAAACTCAAAATAACAAAACAGCTCAAACTCTAAATAGCACCATGTATGAAGAATGCCATTCGTTGGAGAGCACTGCTAGTATTGAGACATTAGCTGAGCAGTTGCAGTAGAAGTTGGAGTTTTATTGTCAGAAGGTGACTGGTTCCGAGATCAAACAATCTTTAAGCATGCTCCTTAAGTAACTGATGAAACAATTTTGCAACCAGACATTGTAGGTAGTGGCGAGCCAAGCATCTAGAATCCAGGAATTGTAGTAGACTGTGAAATAGAAATAACAACGGATGGGGGAGCTGGAGTAGATGAAGAACTAGTTTTAGAAGAGGTACATAGGATGCATAAACGAGTAGAACAGCACGAACTGCACTGAAATGATGGTGATAAAGTAGTCGTTGTTCAAGAAGTAGTCGAAAAACAGTGCCTACAAGAAGTAAATTGTGTAGCTGAAGAAAGACGCAAAATCCATGTCGGAGTAGTTGCTGCAGAAGACGATTGAAATAGACTAACTTTACAGTTTAGTTGAGAGATATGAGAATATAATCGATAAGTAAAAAAGTCGATCAAAATCTAAAGGTGAGATTACAGCTCTTGTCCGGTAGTTTCAGGCTGCTATCGAGCGATTCCATCTAGCCTCTAACCAGATCTAGCATATTGAGGATATGGTTAAAATAGCCCGTAGCGATATCTAAGCAAAGAAGGAACAGATTCTGCAGCAGAACGACGCTCTAATTTCTAACCTTTAATCCCTTAAAGAATAAAAATTCAGAATGGCTCAGTGCGTCGAACAGATACAGCAAGCCAACCAGAAATCCCAGTAGACAGTGGAGCTCTACGAGAAAATTGTAGAGTTCAATAAGGGAGAACTAGAGCGAGCAGCCGATTAGAACATTAACCAGAAGATATTAATAGCATAGATGGAGTCTAAGATAATGCTATATCGAAAGTCCATAGAATTGATAAGCGAATACCACAGACACGGCAAAACTGACCCCATAACAAAGTTCGCTAAGGTGCTACAGGAGCAGGATGTGAAGTAACTGCTGTTGGGAGCAATAAAAAAGTGAACCATATTCGATTATTTATTATAACATGTAGAGTGTTTAACTGTGTGAAAACTGTAGAAAACCCTTTCCCGAGTCCAAAATCAACAGCCACTTCTCCTACTGCAGAAGAAACATCAAAAAGTGCTAGCAATGCGACTAAATGATTGACATCAACCATCAACAGGAACATATGGACGATGAACATTCCAAATCTAACTGCGAACATTGTGGGATTACTGTCAATGCTAAGGAACTGGCCCAACATCTCAAAAAATGTGTGGCGAAACCTGTTATCTGTGCCTTCTGCTAACAGTCCGTGCCTGTGATAAGTTTCAATGACCATCAGTAACAGTGTGGATCGAGAACCAAAGTATGCTTGAAGTGTGATCGATCTATTGTGTTGAGGGAATACGATATCCATGAGGCTACTTGCGAAGGCATGCCAACTCCTGCTGCAACACGAGCTTATACTAACTACAATGACTATTTAAAAAAACAACGTGAGTAATTAGGAATGGCTCAGAAGTAGCCGCTAAGGGCACCTCCAAAGCCAATCCAAGTATAAAAAGTCAGAGTTAGTGGAATAAACAGCCCGACTAAACCGGGGGAATCAGTCGTATATAAGCATGAGCTTAAATAGCTGTAGCCTAGAGTTGTTTAGGTCAAACCTCCAAGACTCATTAGCGGAACTGAGTAGGAACGGAGCCAACCTATTCGGAGGGTAGTCTCAACGAGGGTGACAACAATAAACCCCTATGACGGAACACCAACTACTGTAACATATTAAGGTGACTACCGGAACTAAATATACGCTCAAAGCCAGCCAAGAGTTGTAAAGGAGGTGATTCGTCCGACAGTGACACGTGCGAACACATATGGAGGATTCGAGGCAGAAAATTTCGGATTTGAGGATGAGGATGTTTAGCTGCAAAGAGCCCTCCAAGAAAGTCTTAGAAACCTTTGATCACAATACATAAATACTGATTATCAACTCTTGTTGATTCTATAAATCACTGCATAGATGAGCAAACCAAACAACAATAGGGCTGCAAAGCATAATGATGCCTTGATACAGATTGCTCTTCTGGTCATTTAGTTGGTGGTCTTGTTCACCTTCTTGAGTTCGTCATTGATTTATTTATTCTAAAGTGGCTTTACTATGTACCATATCGATGTTTCGAGCTATTTTCTATCGCTGTCCCCCCAGCTCTCTCAGAACATTGGTGGAGGTCTCATCGGTCTCCTACGCAATCCGATGTATGTTTTTGATTCTGTTCGTATTATCCAGGACCTGCTGGTTCAGATCAAGCATTTTTTATCTAGACATCCCCACTAATTATTATCGGTATGTAGGTATAATGTAATGAATAATAGGGAGGGTTGGATTAATTAGAGGAGGGAGAGAAAAAGTATTTTATAGTAAAATGAAAAAGTTTTTGGCTGTGTCAGCAGTGGCAGCGATAGTTGGTAAGTGGTGTGTTAATAAGGATTGGCTGGGCTATGGATAAAGAATAAGAATCAGGTGAGGAAAGTGCTCCCCAGGTAGACTGTGCTGGCTATGTTGAAACAAGTAGATCGGGAGAGTTTTATGATTGTTAGCCAGATGGCAGCGTGTGTTGACTAAATCGTTAAGAGCTACCCATAGCCACCCTCCCCTGCCGAAGTTAAACAGATAATAGAGGATCCACAGAGTACATCGAAATCTATTTAGGCTAATTCCCTAAAATGTTTCAGGAACTCTATGCGACACTCTACCACTAGCACAATACTACTGAGGAGGAGTTTGAGTATTCCATAGAGCATGCCTATTCTGACGATCCCGAAATACAGTTTTATAGGAAGAGGCTCGCAGAGGACTTCCATAAGGCTATGATGGGGGCTACTCCCTCAATAGAACGAAACCATCCTCTTGAACTTAGCCAGGATAAGGTGTTGAGGATTATATAGCAAGTTCTGAAATGTAAATCAGCCATAACTAAGAACAAATGCGACTATTTTAGTAGGGGTTAAAGTTGATAAAATAGCCAGTAACCATAAACAGTTTCAAAAGCGTAAGCAACGTGTACCTCGCTAAATTGAAGTACTGGTTATTTAATAATAGAACTTCCCTGTATTAGAAGTAAGGGTTGAACAAACTAAAAGATGCCCCCGAGGTACTTCTAGAGTTGGCCATCTCCCACTATTCGAAGTCCGACTAGAAATTTGGAGTCAGCCTGAAACAAATCACTGAAGCATACTAGTCGAAGATTAACTCTCTAATCGAAGCTCATTCTGAGCTATTTGTGTGAATTATGACTAAATAAACTTTACTGCAATAATTTTTAATTATGATCGATGCCAAAAGCAGGGTGAGTGCTAGCACCCAGCTCAAAACTTCTAGGATGGTGCAAAAGGTTACCCATGACAAGTACAACAATAAATGTGTATGCGAGATATGTCTCTGCGGTACCATTCATACTATTCAGGAACTCATAGATGTCCCCCCTCACAAAGACGCCGCTTCGAGGGAAGCACCACCAACCAAGACTTCTATAAACCCTACAGAATAGAAGCAGACTGTGCCCCAGCACCAACCTACCAGATTCGCCAAAGGAGATATGACCCCGAGACTCTCCAAACTACTTACAACGTGCAGTATACACCCAAGAAGGGTTCGAGAGTGAACACTGACTACCAGGAGAGGTCGGTGGAGTATGTCCCTAGGAAAGCACCCTTCTATGGAGAAACAGAATACAACAACAGCTACTTACCCAAACCTATTAGAATTTAGAACCCAGAAACATCTTACCAGTATAAACCGAATAGGGCGAAATTCGAAGGGACTACATCCTACAACGCTGAATTCACCCCTAAAAAGCCAGTTGTGCAGAACTCTTAGTCTCAAATTGTTTACTAGAGAAAGAGCTTACCATTTTCAGGGGAAACTGCCTATAATTAGCAGTTCAGACCATACAAGATTGCTCAACAAGAGCCTGAAGTATATACATATCGACCTAATACCGCCAAATTCTTGGGGCAAAGTCGATATGCTTAGGTATGAGAGAGTGTAATGTAGGATTTCCATGCGTATCCGAGGACGAATTACAAAATAAACAATAATGAGAACTGCCCCATTTACGAACTGCCACAGTATCCACCAGCGTGTTCTCCGGGCAAACGGCACCTCTACTACAGTGCTGAGAAAAATTACTGGCAATGAATAGCTGACAGTTTATAGGATTAAATCAGTTGGATTTTCGACGGGATATGTGCTTGCTGGCAACCGTTAGTTCCGGCTAAATGGTTATTTAGCCTTCCTCTTCATCTTCATTTTTGGGTGGCTTCGTGAGTAACTACCAGTGGGGCACAAAAGTCTCGAACTTTTGGCTCAGTTGTCCACTTCTGAAGTAACTGTTGAAGTTGGTGTCGAAGGGTGTTCTTTGAGACTGTGGGTGTATTGTGCACTTAATTAATTAGGGTAATACCTTGGTCAGTTACTACTTAAAGAATAGCTTTTTATTGTTGAGAAAATAGCAGATTACTTCGCAGTCTTTAATGCTCTTAGTTGATACTATCGAATTGAAGGTCTCTCTCAATCGAAAAGGTTTAACAAAGTCGATAATCTAGATCTTCGTATGCTAACATATTTTAGTCTTCAGCTCCTCCAGGGTGATGGATTCTGGAATGTTACGTATGATGACCGACGGAGGAATATGCATATTGGGTTTTCTTATCAAAAAACACAGGTTTTTTGAGGCAGGAAGTTAATTAGTCACTGTACGGAAAGCTTTGGCCAGTATTTTGTAGTCAGAAAACTCGAATCTAGAGTATGTCTTCCCTCGGTACACACATCCGTACGCCCCCAACTGATATGTGTAGTTGCGTTGCTTCAAAATTCCATCCACAGCCTATTAATTCACAGTCGAAGTCTATTCCAGCAGCATTTCGTACGGCTGCTTCAAATCACAGAGTTTGGGGTCACGAGAAAGCTCTGATGTGCGTTCGTCAAGGTAATAATCAAGCAAATTATGGACTGTAGGGAAATACACTTCGAATGAGCCGTCAGAGGAGAACGAGGCCTTGGATTGCTTATCGAGGGAAGAGTCCCCTTATGAGCTCTTGGCGATGGAATAGTCGTAGTACGGGCCGTAATCGTTTAGTTGAATTTTGTTGGCGACAAGGGACACCAGAACATTGGAAGTCCACCCTTCTGGCATGGAGCTTGGAATCTCAGCGACAAAGTTCTGGATGAGGTCCTTAGTGATTTGCAGGTCTGAAGGTTGCTGCTTGTGCATTGGCCGCAGGATGTTAATAATTCATTATGCATCATCATCCACTTTTGCCTCGGCCTTGCCTCCTAACTATGTAATCACAAATAAATAATTATTAATAGGAAACCCTACATTGTACCATAACCCTTCATTTGCCTATTGGTTTACTCTTTAGCAGGCAGTAATTTACATAATAAATTAAAAATGCCGATAAATTGAAGAGAATGGATTTTAGACATCTATGGATTATCACCTACACAACTTTCATTACTTCTCTGGATCTTTGTTGGCTTTCCTATCTTTCTCTACATTCACATAGAATATCCATATGAACAAATCGTAGAGTAATTTAATTGTCCCAGACAGGTAAAAAGGCATCGAGAACGAAACAGTGTGCGGTTACTTCGCCATAAATACTCCTAATACTATTGGAGAAAAGCATAGTCCTAGTGATCGAGAAATATTACTTATGCCGCCTGCTCCACTCCTTTCATCTGAATTCACAAGAGTTGTGACATAGGTCTGTCTTGCAGATATGTTCATGTTTCCCATGCTAAACCTTACTATCATTACAAGAATTGTTAGTGTTTTGTTTGGCATCATCGGGATCATTATTATAGTGATGCTAGCGGGAATGTGTGTGATGAGCATAGTTGCCATTGCCCCATAGCGTTTGACCAACCCACTCGACAATACACCCCCTATTGCTCCAACTAGCCCACAAATCATAAGAATCGTTCCAATCAAATTTTCTTTAACGTCCCACTCTTTGGAAAACCAGAAGCTGATGTAACTGTTGACAATGAAACCTCCTGCAAAAGCATCAAGAGCGAACAGCACTCCCATGATAATTAACAACCTCAAAGTTTATTTTCTTTTGATTCCGTAATTGCAGATCAGTTCTCCTGAACTCTAACTTTATTAGGGAGGCAACTCTATGCTTTACGATAGCTAGTTATAGAGGATGAACTTAAGCAAACCGAAAAATGCGTAGGAGTACATGACTACTCTGTGTGATTCGACTACAGAAACATCAATTGACTGAAGGAAGGAGATTACAACTCCAGCTACCAGTGCTCCCAAAGCCTGGAAGCTATAGCCCACCAGATTATACACTGAGAATACTTCTGTGATCTTCCCGTTGCAATTATGCCCGTAGTAGTTTTAAGTTATGTCTGATAAGGCTGCCTGTTATATCGATAGAAAGGGCCCTATCTCTGATCCTGACATTGAGATCACACCTATGATACCGGACACAGTGAGTAGCAGAAAGTTGTTAGTTGTCGAAAATACAACACCTGTCAACAGTTTTAGAAGAGAGCCGATGGCTAAAGTTCTCTTCCTTCCCATTCGATCGGCGAAGGACGTCAGAAACATTGTGATGAAGAGGTCTCCCACCATGATGAGTGTAAGGAGAAGGCCTATCTAATGCTCGGTAATATCAATTTCCCTGAGGTACAGCATGAGAGGAACAGCGAGTGCCCCATAAGAGAACAATCTGATAGCTTTGGTCAAGAAGAGTATGAGAACATCAGGGTCGAGGACGAATTCCCAATTGATTGAGTTGGATTATGCTTCTATCATGCTCTGAATTTTTTTACCGATATAAGAACAAAATTTATTCTGAGGGAATTTGCTCTAAAGACGACCCTTCAATTATAAAACTATTTAATGTAGATCAACTATTAGGATTTGGGTTAGTAGGCGACAGTCAACTAAAATTCCTTCGACGGACTATAAAAATGGCACTTCTATTCGTATGGGGTTGGCCACTTCATGAACGATCTTGGAGGAGCCATTTACTTTAACTACCTGCTGTATTTTCTTAAAAGGGTAGTTGGTACTGTATCTGCACCTGCTGCTTTTCTGGCCGGCCAGATCGCAGATGGAATCGCGACACCGTTGGTCGGGTTTATGTCCGACAAAACAAACACTCGCTTCGGTAACACCTATAATTAACTTAAGGGAAACGAATGCCTTGGTATGTCGGAGGGTTCGCCATCTTCTTAATCGGATATTTCCCCATTTACCAAAACATCAAACGTCTTAGGCCGGACATCTCTTCCTAAGGATAGACACTGTACTATGTTGTTTTTATGTGTATAGTCAATATTGGTTGGGCAGCAGTACAAATCAGCCACATGAGTTTGGTGGCCTCTCTCACGTATTCAATTCGTAGAAGAGTAAAGGGTGGTTAACTTAGGATCGACTGAACAACCTGAGAAACTCCTTCACTTTCCTGTCCAATCTAATAATACTATCGATGGGTATCATATTCTTCGCTTTGATGAACGATTCTACGAACTAAATTAATGCTTTGTCGTACATAGCGGCCTCTATTGGTATCCCAGCGGGCGTATTCTTCATATTAGGCATAAATTAACCAAAACTTAGCCAAATAGCATAATCTAAACTAAACAATATTCTTAAATCGCACCCTGAATATTCAGAGAAGAAGGTTGAAGTCCAAGAGTAAGAGTTCAGATTTAGTGACTGGTTCAAAATGCCTAAGTTCTATATTTACGGGTTGTGCTATATGGGGGTTAGACTCTACTGTAATCTTCTGGGAACTCTCCTGCCCTTCTATCTAGTCGATGTATTGCAGATTGGAGACAAGCAGTAGATATAAAACAACTAAATACCCTTTCAGGTGGCCATAGTAGGGCTAATACTATATCTTTCCCAATACGTGACCAGTATTTTCACTAACCAAATCTACAAGAAATTCGGGAGAAAGAAAGCGTTGGCTGCAGGAATAGTCCTAGCATCCATAAGTTCTATAGCAATGATGTTCCTGGACTCAAACAGCTCAGGTGTGATGTACTTCATAGCCATCTTTATAGGGTCGGCTGGAGCCCTCGTTCTAAGTACTGGAATTAACCTTATCTCCGACATTGTGGGGTTCAAAAGTAAAAAAGGTGCAGTAGTCTATGGTATATACAGTCTGCTTGATAAATTTGCCTCGGGATTGGCGATATTCTTCATTACCAGTTCACCGAACTTCGAAAAATCAGCTGAATTTACCAAATGGGTGATCATCCTGGTGCCTTCAATTGCCTGCATTGTATCTTGCGTGATGGTGCTGCAAGGCCCTGTAAAATAGTACGCGATGAGTGAGGACAACCACTCTGGCTAGAGTAGGAATTTAATTGATGAGTTAGCAATTTGATAATAATTTCTATAATGTTAAATCAAATGTCGACTCCCACACTGATTCCAATTGGCTCTCCAATACCAGGCGCCTAGAACCGTAAGAAAATATGTATTAATTATACCCTGGTGTTCATAGCTGTGCTATTCCTGGTGATGCTCTTTGGAGTAATTGTATGGTATGCAACTCGGAGTTCAGCTATTGTTCAAGAGCATATTCCACCACCGGTTCACCCAGGATTTTACCACAGACCCTACTACTCAAGAACCTACTTCAAACACAATGATGCTGCAGATCGACAATGGAGCTCCTTCTATTGACTTATATTTTGAACATTAACAATTATTTATTCATCAGTATCAATCAACTCTCGACAGTTTTTGCATGTCGATACGACTTACCAGTATGGAATTGTTAATGTTTACATTAAAATCTTAGAAATTAGTTAAGGCTCTGAAATACCCATCTAGATAAACATCCAGCCCTGTAATTGTGAAATTGACTTCAGTGTTTGAATCTAGGCTGTTCACATCGAAAGTCACAACCAGTGAACAGACAGTATTGCCACTATCTTATTCAGTCAGATCTGCCTAGCAATTGATATTGAGTACGCAGTCTCTATCCTATTATTTACACTTCTAGCGGTACTCACTATAATTAGCAATACTGACCAGGTACCCTTCTGAGTAATATTTGGAAGTGTCGGAAGATATTAGGGCTATGCCCAGTCTGAATCGGTTATCTAACTGGCTTATTCTAAATGATTATGTATGTACCTGGTGATGTTCTTACTCGTACCCATAGTTGTGTTTTGGTATGCAAGCAGATACCCTTAGCGGAGGAAAGTGGGGCAGGGCTAACTGAACTCTACTCGAAGGTCGTTAAAGTTTGGACCTCTAAATGAATATTTGGAGTTTGTTATGGAAAACCAATTACCAGGGGGAAAGTACACCTGATGTATGGAATACCCTGAGTGCGATTTATTTAGAACTGGAGCGATCATGATAGCAGGGCCTATCATCGCTTGATTACTATTTTCTAGACATTCAATAATGTTGGGGAAGTGGATGAACAGAGGGTTGAATACAGTACCAGCTCCATTCAACGTGGCATAGACACTATAATAGTACTTGAGTAGACTATACCTTAGTTGGAGACTGCTCCTAGCTGCATCGATGACGAATTGTTCAGTGTTTTTATTAATTTAGAAGTAGTTGCGACTGAAGGGATACATAGCTCCCAAAGCTATCCATCTAGCACATAGTTGGTTAATGTCTGGTTCGATAGAACTGGTTCCACCACAAATAGCTGTTCCTACAAAGGGAATTCCATAGATTTGGAAATTGAGGATGGTATTGATGGATCTTTTCATAAACTCAAAGCTTAGTTGGTTGTAGTTGGTGTAATGGCCTGCATACTTACCCACCCCATAGAAGGTACCCTCCGTCATCACCAGAGGCTCCTGAATAACCACATTTTAAAGCTCTCGAAGTGCCTCATAAACAACTTTAGGCTGTGCTAAACTGTTCAAATTGTGAAAATTAAACTATGTGATGTTACATTTATTGTGAGTTGAATTCACTCCAGGTTCGATACTGATCTAAATTAACCAATCCTTACAGTTCCTCCATAATCTGAGTAGTATATGGCATTTAAAGGAATTGAGTTCTAGTTCAACGAGCCCTTAAAAATACTCTTCGGCAAGTTGTCGTACTCACCACTGCTGTTATTTATGCTAGCGCTTGACGGATCAGTACAATTAAACTTCCTATTGTTACTACTCTAACCTGTTATATTATTGTATAACTCACTCCCTATGAGACTCACTCCTTCAAACGATATTTGAGAGTCATTCATCATATGACTCAACATCCTATTAAGCAAAGGTAGTGCATTCTGATGGTTGTAATCTGGATAATAAATAGGTCCTGGAAGCCCACAGCCAACCAACGGTGGAGACCCAGCATTGTTGCCACTTCTAATTGTCTGATTAGAAAAGTTCTGGGCGAGGCTCTGGGTAATTGACAGACCGAAGGGTAGTGTGGGAATCCATCTGATAGGGGATAGCTCAGCATTTAGCATAGTATCCTTGAGATGTGTAACGTTGAACCTATTCTTATCGAATGTAAAGGGTTCGTAATTGAGCGTATACTCAAGGTCGGACCAGATGCTCTAGAGAGGAATTCCTAGTTCGTTGAAGCTCGTCCAGGTTTCGACCATAGACTACGAATTTCTAAAATTATTGGATGACTGATGAAAGCCAGTAGCCCAGAACGGAGGAACGATGTAGTAGTGCAGGTACTTATGGTATTTTTAAATAACTTCTGAAGGTGAACTCCCTATCCAGAGTCTGAGTTAGAAAATTCCTCCCAGTATGAAGAACTCTAAAGATTATCCGTCCTTATACTTGAAAGATATCCCATTGCTGGTACGAATCAGCAGCATATGCCAGAACCCACTGTTCTACCGACAAAGATAGACGGGATGAAAACCACCGCTTTGCTGCCCTAGTTCCCCGATGTCTAATTCAGCAGTTTTGGAGTACCTATTCCAAATGGTATGGTTTTAAGATAACCCTGGAGAACCTTCCAGCTTGAAACTATTGGTTACTCTGTCTCCTAGCCCCCATATGTAGTTTGTGTTGAGTTTGGTGCCAAAAGTAATTAGTTTGTCACTGAACACAAAGTCTGTTCCCTAGAAGTTTAGGATGGTTTATTTGGCTGAATAGTATCAACGTGTACTTTACTTACGGATGACTACCAGTTCAAAGTTGTTCTCTTTGTCTGTCAGCGATACGTCCAGCTAATCAGATTAGCTCATTATTGAATCAAAGGGGGCCTACAAATATTAGAATCGTTTAGTAGTTTTGTCCTCTATTCGGAGTCTTAGTTCGATATCGCTGGTACTATCAGATGTAATTTTGAGAGATTTAATAAGAGGATTTCTCCTATCCAGGTAGGTGTCTAGAGACCCTAAGTAAGGAAGTAACTACCGTAATATGTCAGAGTGTCGTTGCTGGTTCGCCTATACCTGATTCTGTTATCTGGCTTCTTTATGAACATTAGATCGATAAAAAGGGCCAGCAAACCTAACGCTATGTACACACCCAGCATTTTGAGGAAAAACGCATTCGATCGAGACTTACGCATTTCAGGAGGCTACTGGTGGTGCATTGGCGAGTAGTTGTTTAGTGAGTAGTTCAATATCATTTATTTTCTCCAGTTGATATAACTTTAACACAATAGCAAAGGCAACATGAATTTCTAACACTTTGTATTTTCTCTAATTTGTTAAGTAAATCCAATACAACTAAAGGTTATTGGTATTCCTAAGAGGATTAGCATTTAAATTAAGCGTGTGAGAAATATTAACAAAATCAAGACTGCTTCATAATGAACGATGACACTGAATAACGTAGACTGTTCAAAGTTCTGCTTTTAGGAACTCCCAGAAAGTTGGATATCATTAACTATCTTCGAAAATAAGATAAGTCTGTATGCATTCCAAGAGCTGAGTACTCCAAGTACATGCTCGTTAATAGCAGGATTTTCATAGTCAACAAAGCACCCGTAACTTTGCAGCTATGGGACTTAGGTTACTCTGAGCGGTTCAATGCAGTTACTAGAAATAACTTCAGAGGCGCAAGAGCCATAGTGCTGGCATTTGATACAGATGACAAACTATGTTCAAACAAGTTGGACGAGATATGGTTTGACTACGTATTTAATGCGTAAAAGCTTAGGCTATCTAGTACGCATAGGAAGCGCTAGTCAGAGTTTTGGCTCTTAAATCTTCATAGAAACAAATAGGCATAGACGGATACAATATTGAGATAGAGATTCGCGTAGTTTAAATTAAGGAGGTGTATAACTGGATATTGTGTTAACTGTCAGACAGGATAGAATGTTACTGAAGCTT
>JAOXNN020117389.1:0-29865 GCA_028571205.2 Hydropsyche betteni | reverse complement strand
TATATTTTTGTAAATTTTGACAATATGTATGATTTTTTATATTTGATAGGCTGGTTGGTAGAGTGCACCTGAACTGTTCTCTAGGCGATACTTAGAGAAGAAAGGTGGAAGTTATCGTCAACGACCTTCAAGGAGCCATCATCATGCTCGTAGGTAATAGCAAAGAACCAGTAAGTCAGCAGGCGATAAGGAAAAAGTTTTAGAAGTTTGGAGATCTATTGGTAAGCTAACTCAAGAAAATAACAGGATCGAATATGATATTATTGGAGTAAGAGGGTAATTACAGACTTAACATCAATCTGCAGACGACAGAGAATAAGCTGGATTACTATTGTGTGCCGAGCTTAACGGTGAAGGCTCAGTTAGAAGCATCCTCTGATCTGACTATCAGGCTATAGGCCTATATTGTGAAGAAGCTGAAGGTGTACAAGTCGATGTTCTATCAGGATCTCATCGAGAATATTAAGACTGCGTTATCAGTCTTCAATCCAGAGCATCTGGTAAATCTATGTGTTATTGTAGTTAATTGTCAAGTGCATTGACAGCACCATCGAAAGAGGCTACCTGTAAAAGGTCGACAGTATCCTCAAGTACAAGGATTGATAATTGAATAGTGTTCGAACGATCTATTGGAAGACTTAACTTATTTAAATAGTTCAACTACAATCAGTCAATATTTTCGATCATTTGAAAGTGGCTGCCAGCAGCATAGGTTAATTATGAATTTAAATATTGCTTTTAATTTAGCTTGCTAATCACAATATTTATTAATATTGTATTCCTAAATAATTTAAATCAAATTGATTATAATCATGGTTTTTATTCTTCGACAGCAGCTCTCCTAGGAGAAATCAGCCGATTTATCTTCTGGGTGGTAGATTTCAGCACTTTTACAATGTTCATTTCTCTTCCCCCTCGGGGAGTCTTCGGGTAAAGCTCAGTAAAATCGATGTTAAGGTCCGACAAATCGGAGTCCTTCGATTTACTTATCGCCAACTCATCGTACTTCACCTTCAGCATGTACAGACTCTCCTTGTACTTCTCCAACTCCTTCTCTAAGTATCCGATGCGGTCCATCTTTCTCTTAATTTGGTTTCTGCATAACAACATCCGTACTCAAACACATTGTGATCGGTTTTCCACCTGTATTCCTGCCCTTTGAGAAGGTACAGGTCGGAACTCATGGTCACCAGATAGTTTTACAGAGCGAGGATGCGCTTGGCTTTCTAATTTTACTACATATCCAACATCTTCTGAAGGGCGTCCCTGAATTACACCTTATGTACCTCTCCTTCTAGAGTTTCTTGTAGGAACTGCCCAGTTTCTGGCACTTTAAGCTGAGTGCTTAGGGATCCAACTACTTATCGTTCTAGCTGCCATCGCTCTCATTACCGATTTACTTCATAGAGGTAGCTCCTGTTTTCTTTAAGGGTGTATCAAACTATTTTTCGATCGATTGGGAGGGTGTGGAGTGGCGACCAGCCTCCATCAGCTTGTACTCAGTACTGTAGCTAACTTTTCTTACGAGTTTGGACATCTTTGCGAGCTTTTCGGGGTTAGCTGCTGCACTTATTGACATTCTCATTGTGTCCTTCTTCATCATATCTGCCGAATCTACCATGTTTTTCAGTCCTTCATTGTAAATACCCACAGTGTCTTCCAGTTCCTTCACCTTATCCTTCAGTTATTTATTTTATAGCTCACTTTTGACAGTAGTCTATATGAAATTCTGGTTTTATTTCTCAAGTAAATTGACTGTTGACTTCATATCGAAGAACTGGCCCTGCAGCTTTTAGAAACGCATTTTAAGAACCTCGAAGTTTCTGGTAAGTATGGTTTTCTACTCTTTCTACTGCTACAGAGCTTTGACGAGGTCCTCAACGAATATGCTGTTATCCTGGAAATCTTCTCTCTCCTATTTTTAGTCTTAGTCAGTCTACGAGGAATTTACTTTAGGTTTAGGCTTCCTATTGCGAGGGCTGCTCGATTCCTTATCTACCGGCATACCAATAATCGATCCGATATCTATTCCGATTGCCAAAGTCATAAACTGTTCTCTTTATTGTGGAGTCTTACATTTGGCGAATAGCTCTCTAATCAGAATATCTTGCTCCTTGATCTTCCGTTCAGCTTTCTCCAACAGCAGGATCAGTTAAGACACAGTATACTATCTATTAACCTTAGGACTGTTTTTAATGTTTTTGGCTCTGGAACCGAACCTCAAAGTGCTGATAGTTTACGACTAATGGATTGAGCATGGAGAACAGTTGAGTATAAGGTTGGTTTTCGCATTACCTCCAAGACTTTCCTGTAGAATTCGAGTTAATTTTGAGTCCCTATAAGGAATATGCCCAGGTTTGAATTCAGTAAGAGCGTTAATTACATTACCCAGTGCCGATAGACTCTTATTAATTTGTTTCGCCTCATCAAGTAGCTTTCCTTCAACACCACTCTTACTAACTTTCTCACTTCCTGCCAAATCCACCAACGTAAGTTTGGCTGATCTCGCACTATGATCCTGGGTATTATTTTGATAGACAGTAAGAGTAAACACCATATGAGATCTGGAAGATGCCTCATTCATTTTAGTTTCATCCAGACTTCTTCTATCTGCTCCTATTTTCAAGAAGTGAATCACTTCCTACGGACTAGCCACGTACACCTAGGTCACTCCCTAAATATAGACCCCTTTAGTTTTATTTTATCGGATCTTCACTTCGGTTTTTAGGTCATCTAGCAGGTCTCGTATCCTCTCCATGTATATTTCTACTATTGACACCTGCATAAGGAGATTATTAACCTTAATTCTGAACTAAACTTCAGAGGGTGACTCGGAAATCTTGAGAAAGATATCATCGATCAGCCGGGGAATAATTCCTTTTAGTTATTAATCGTCAATGCTTGGTCCTAGGCAGGTATGAGTCTTCCCCGATGAAGTCTGTCCATACGCGAAGAACGTTCCGTTAATTCCCTCGAATATCGCATCTGAGTAGAATAATGCAGTTACCTACGAGTCCCTTGCCAACCTCATCGTAAACTTCCTTCTGCTTTATATCATGATCGAAGATTCTGTCGAAAGTAAAGCACAGACTGTTGGAAAGGTTGCTAGGATCACGATGTTTAATGCTGCGTGATGGGACTGTTACGTTTTGGTGTCGAGAACATCCATACATACTGTTCCCCCCGAGTTAATCTCTTTCTCGTTGAGGGGGCGGAACCTGGCCATCACCTTAACCCTTGCGTTATCCTCCAATTTTGTGAGATGTGGTATAAAAGAGTTCATAAATTTATTACCCTCTCTAAAATAGAGGAATATAAAGTCAATTATCATGATTCTTATTGTATTTCTTCGATAGGGTATTGCAGAATTATCGAGTTCAGCATCCTCCCGTGGTTGGACATCTGGTTGGATAGAGGGTAGTCTGTTACGTCCTCATCAGCCACCATACTATTCGCTATTTGCCTTCGGGCGTATCGATCTAAATTCAGTGGAGTGTTATCTTCTTCTGGCACCCTCCTCAACTGTGTAATACCCCCCAGCTCCTCATAGGTTATGCTTTGTTTTAGTTCGTTACCGTTAGTACTGGTTCTATTCTTCATAATTAGTTTGTATTTATCGTAATCGAGGTTGTTTTCAGCGAAGAATGTCTTTAACCCTGAGGCTTAACGTGGGCTTTGGTTGGCTACCCTAACAGGACTGAGCTATTAGCCGACATGAGAGACAGAGATGTTCTTCTAGTTGAACAGGCTCATTCTAAACTGGGTGGGTTCGAGGTTCTGCTTGGGACGGCTTACAGGGCTCATCTCAATCACACTTTCCTTTATAACCTTGCAGTTCTCGAACTTGAGGCCGCCTTCACTCTGCTTCTACTGAATTTCAGAGAGATAGGATGAAAGCACCTTATCTTCAAATTTACTTGTCTTCTGTTCGGATCCAAAATAGTGTGGTTTAAACTTGGATCCAATCTCAATAGAGTTGTTGCTGTTGTATATATTTGTTGCTTAGTAACCGATGTCCTCCAGGGTCTTCTGACCTTAAATCTCAAAAGCACTATGAATTTTTATAACTGGAGGTGCATCCTCAAACAATATTGATTTAGTCATAGTATCCTTCTCGATCAGACCACCATTCTTTTCGCTCATCAATCCTGATTTAGGGTCTTGGTAGAAGAATTTGAACTTGGGGATACCAGATTTACTCACAAATAGATCAGATTTAGTAACCTACCGGATACACTGGTGAGGTTGGCAACTAGCTGCCAATAGCTTACCCTTCCTTGCAGTCTAGTCCTGACCGATCTCCGACACTTCGTTATCTCTAGCAGTGTTATCAACAATATATTTGGGCGGTCTCTGCTCAGAGTTCATCTCTCCCTTTCTATCATCCTTCAGCACAAAGTCTGTAGTCTCCACCTCGAACAGCTTATTGTTGTACTTATCAGTATTTGGTGTCCTCAGCTCATACTTATTTTTACTGAAGTCGAACTGCGGGTTGGTTTAAGAGTTCTCCCTCGAAAAGTTGCTATTCTGGTTGCTATCAGCATTTAGCAGGTTAGAGCGGAAGCTTAATTTATTTTATTGTTGAGCGCTGAATAAAAATTTGCGCACTTTATTCTAATTGTTTACGGGACTCATAAAGTTATTTCTGAAGTTTAATCTTGGAACACTTGAACTGTACTTCTTGAATGTTAGAGGCTCTTTCATTTTACTTGCTGTGACTCCGAAGTCTTGCATGTACTTTTATCTGGCTTATGAACCAGGATTAGGTTTCTTCTTCTAACCGAACGCTAACCCTCTGATCCCACTGGAAGTGCACGACCCATCCGAGTACGTCTTTAATCTGGATGCATATCGGTTGGACTGTCGTTCCCTCTCCTCGTCTACTATTGTAGTCATGCCAAATACATGCATATCAATTTTATGGGGTAGCATAATTCGATTTTAAATACAGTAATTTGAAAGGAAGTGATCGGCAATCTCGAAGTTCAGTCGATTACCCAGCATATAACGAGCATTTTTAAATAGTTATAGTTCTAGGTTGCGAGTGGTATGCGATTACACAGTTTCAAATAGCTGGGTCACCATTTTATATTCATCAGTGCCGAAACCTGAAAGCCCGGCTCTTGCTCCAGCTGGTAGCTCGTTAGTAGCGAAGTTCTAATTCATCCAAACCTTCACTTTATCGTGGGAGTTAAACCCTATCATTTTATCACTGATTGTGAAGTAGCCATAGTGGCCGTTGAGTGCTTTAAAACCAACCAGCGCCTCCTTGAGAATGAAGATACTGTATTTGATGGGGATATCATACACATCTTTCAGGAGGTGGTGAATTCTTTCAGTAAAAACTCGTAATTGCTGATAACCCTGACAACAGTAGGGGTTGCTCGATAGATCGACAAACTCAACCGACACAAGGCCCAATCTTTGCCTCTTTCTGAAGTCGCAAAGCTGTGCTTCTTTTTCGAATCTAATTCCTTGCCCAGAATAAATGTTGTATTGTTCGTATTCTTATCCAGTCTGTATGCGTTTCCAGAGTTGGAACAGGCCCATCCCGCCTATTCTTTCCAGTCCCTATAAGAAGCTGGGGTCTGTAACGGACAGTTGGTTGACGGTTGAGTGTTAATTTCCCATTAATTATTTATAGCTCAAAGCAAACACTCCGACAGCCTGTAAAGCTATCCCATTACTCACTCAAAAATTGCGTTTTACTATCATCCCGTCCCCAACCCCTAACCAGTCAGAATAAATCTGAAGAACTTATTAAACATTTTGAAAGGTAAAATATATTTAGAAAATTTATTTTCATCCCCGCTCTCTTCTTACCATTTGCTGTCTTTTAATTACAAAATATTGATCTTAGATTTTGATATCGTACCTGATGACAGACTTTCATAAATGGAATCCATGTTGCTATAAATTCAGTAACTTTAATGTTGTATAAACAATTCTATTTTACTGATGAGTAGTTTTGAACTCAATCAACCCAGTCTGAGCACACTCACTGGTAGCTCTTCCAAGGGGCCACAGTATAAACAGTTTGAGAAGGAGAAGATCAAACAGGACAGCGAAAACTTCCTTCTTTAGGTAAGATCTATAATGAATCAGGCCGAAAATCTCAAGAACTTTGAGGCAGAGTCACGTGGCATTAGGGAACTCATCGCAACCTACAAACCTAAGGCTTTCGCCAATCACAAGAAGGTACGATTGTTGTTATTTAGCTTACCGAAGAAACTGAATAGCTCGCCAAAGAGAAGGCTAACATCGAAAAGAGCAAAGGGGATTTAGATAAATCTATCAAGGGGACTGAGGCTTCCATTCTGAAGATAAAGGGGGACTACATCAACACATGCAAGGAGAGAATTGGAATTGCAAACAGCATTCGAACTGAATAGCTAGGCGATCTCGAAATCGAAGATAGGAAGTCGGATGCCCACGATGTGTTCAGGTGGACCATAGTCACTTTTTACAAGGAACCTTCAACCAAGTATTACTGGGAGAACTTTTCGGTACATCAACTCATAACACAGTAACAAGTATTCAACCACAAGGGGGACAAGGGACACGACTTCAAAGAGCGCCTCGGAAAGATTCCTGCTTCGGAAATGAAAGAAGAAGAACGAGTTGCAACGGAGGCCATCTTGAAGAACAGAGCCAAATACGTGGATCATCCTGATCTCAGCAAAGTTAAGGAGGATGTGCAGAGGATGATGAAGATAGCTGACCTAGTGATGGCAGGGTACAAGATGAGCAAGAATTTGGAGAGTGAAGAGGAAAAGATTTCGCAGGTAAACAGAGCTTAACTCAGATCAAAGAGTAGATGTTAGCTAAAGACAAGCTTATCGACAAGTGCGTTAAGAAAACCAACGCTATCAAGGAGAGACTAACGGTTATCAACAAATATATTGTGTTGTTGGACTAGGTGGATGCAGGGGTACCTCTAACATTTAATTTAGCTACAAATAAAAGAGGATAAATACTCCAAGATAGCAGCAGAAGGGTCGAACATCGTCAAACAGCTTAATAGTTCTCATATTAAACTTCCCACAGAGGTTTCAGGCCACAGCGATCTCAAGATAGAGTATAAGTAACCTGAGCACTCGACCAAGGGGACTGCTGGAAGTGGAGCACCCAACGGACATACTGTTGGAGGAGTCACTATTGGAGGCTCTGGATAAACTGCAGGGAATAAATAGAATGAATTCTTCGTTCAGGCTGGAAAGAACGATCCTAAGCGACCCAACTGCGAATGCATTATGTTTTGATACATACCTCTCAGAAAATTACCTCTAATCACAATTTAAGGCTACTGGAAATCAATATTTACCGAGTCTAAAATCGAACTAACATAACTTATTTATTAGTTTCAGATATCAGATACAATAACCAACAAAATATAAGGGAAAAATGTATTTAAAAACAAATTCTCGACAGTAAACCACATGGGTACTTTTTACTCCCACAAATCTATCAATTAACGAATATTCGATAATAGAAAGTAACTTTTTGTCTGACGATTATAACAGTTTCATACTAATAAAAACACATGGCGACTATTAATCTGAGGGGAAGATAGAGAGTTCCTGCTCCAGACCCTAGCGAGGCTCGAAAAGCTCTGGATCTCCTGGAGCAGCAAGCGAACTAGAAGCTCTAAGCTTAGAAAAAAGCTATGGAGTAGAAGTTGAATGCAGAAGCTGAGCAAAGAAGAAAAGATGATGAGGCAAGGCTAGCCGCCTAAAGGAGAAAGATGGAAGAGGAAGCCAACCGACTTCAATAAGAAGCTCGTAAGAAAATCTAGGAGGAGAGAATTGCCAAGTAGAAATACTTGGAATAGGCCAACCGAAAAGCCAAGGAATAGGTTTAAGCCAGACAAAAGTAAGCTTAAAGGCTTGCTAAGGAGCTGGAGGATAAAAAACGGTAGTTTGAACAGGCAGAGAGGGCCAGACAAGAGGAGCAGAGGAAGATCGAGGAAGAGAAATATAGAATTCAAAAGTAAAAAGAAGCACAAGAGCAGGCTATCGCCCTCTAAAAGAAGAAGGCAGAGTAACTGGAGAAAGCAAGGCAGGAGCAGGAAAAAGCCATAAAGGAAGCGAACGAGAGGGCCGAGAGATAGAAGGCTGAGATGTAGAAAAGACTCAAAGAACAACAACAGTAGCTAGAGAGGCAAAAACAACATGCTTTATAATAGGCTTAAAAGCAGAGAAAGGAGGCAGAACGTATCCAAAAAGAATATGAGGAAAAGATGCACAAGGAGAAATAGTAAAGAGAACACCAAATTAGGTAGGCAGCCAGGTTGGAAGAATAGAGAAAGAGGGCAGCCGAATAAGCTGAAAGAATACACCATTAAGCTTAGCGTATCGCTAGAGAGGAAGCTGCCCGTTTGGAGAGGGAACGTTTAGCACAAGAGTAATAAGTAAGGAGAAGATAGAAGGAGATGTAGGACGCTGCTGACTAAGAGTTCAAGAGACAGAAGGAAGCCTAGCTACAGGCTGCTAAACATGCCTATGAAGAGATGCAGCGCAACTTAGCTGAAATATAGCGAAAAAAGAAAGAGTAGTAACAAAAATATTAGCAATAAAGACAAGAAGCCGAAAGAAAATTAAAATAGACTAGGGATGCAGCTTAGCAGGAACGACAACGTTTGGAGAAAGAATTCAATGAGAGGATGTAAGTTGCTAAACAATAGAAATAGGCTATCGACAAAGAAGCTCAGAGAATGAAATTGTAACAGGAGGACAAATCAAAGAAAGCAGCGTAAGAGGTGTAGAAAACCAAACAGTAGGCACTGAGGCAGGCCAACTAACTGAAGTAGATGCTGTAGGCCCAAAGAAGAGACATCGAGAATATGAAGAAGATGAGGTAAGAACAGGACAAGAAACTCAAATAGCAAATGGACCTTGAGTAACAAAGGAAGAAGGCGGAACAGGAAGCCCAGGACCAAATCCGAAAGAAAGAGGAATAGACTAGAAAACAGCTTGAGTAGGCTGAAAAAGCCAAAAAAGAAATGTAGAAGATGGCAGAGGATAAAATAAAGGCTTAAAAGGAAAAGGCTTAGTTTGAGATGCAGCAGAAGCACCTCGAGCTCAAAAAATTGAAGGATGAGGCAAAAATGAAGCAAATGTAACTATAAAAACAGGCAGAGTTAGAAAAGAAGAAGTCAGAAGACCTTCTGAAATTAGAGCAGCTTCGTTTGTAGCAGTTTGCCGAAAGACAGAAGAAAGAGTTGGAGGATGCTCTCAAAAATGAAAGAGAGCTGCAATAGAAGAAGATAAAAGAGTTGTAGAAAAACAAATAATAGCAACTGAAAAACCTGTAGGAATCCAAACGAAAGGAGATGCTTATGGAGTTTGAAAAGCTAAAGGACTTTTACAAACAGTCTGAGCAGGAGGCACAGAAGAAGTTGGAGTAGTAGAGAAAAAAAGCATAAGAGGATACGAAAAAGAAACAGAAAGAGATGGAAGACGAAATAAAAAGGCAGTAGGATGAGAGAAAGAAGAAACTGTAGAAGGATAGGGAGGAACAATAGAGGAACCTTAACTAACTTCGAAAGAAGCAATAGCAGTAAAAGAAAAAGGGTGAGGAAGAAACCAAGAAAAGGGAAGAGGAAGCAAGAAAGAAGATCTATGACGAGCAGGAAAAGCAGCGAAAGTTGGAGGAGGAGTGGAACAGAAATGCATAGAAAAAGAGAAGATAAAATGAATAGAAACTGCGAAGCGAGAGGGAAAAGAAATAAAGATAGATGAACAACCTGAACTACAACCAAAATCAGAACTGGAATGGAGGAGGTGGAGCAAACAACTGGAACGGAGGAGGAGGCAACCAATGGAATAACCCAAACCCTACTCCAAATTATAATCAAAATTACAACCAAAGTTATCACAAGCCTGTAGACAACCTAGAGATCACATAGAACAACATGTACAACCAAACAAACAACACCAATCCTAACCTCAATTTTAGTAACCAAGGCCAGATGCAGATGGACACTGGAAACTACACCGTGCAGAGACCTGTAGGAGTTTCTCAAGGAGGAGAATGCTGCTGCACATTGATATGAAGAATATCAAAAATATCATAATCGATTATTATACACTATTATACATGAATAATCCCAACGATGTGTAAGTCAGTATTCATTCAGCGAACGTCTTCTTAAACTGCTAATCATCGGAAACTCAGGGGTGGGTAAGTCTTGCCTTCTGATGCGCTACGCCGAAAATAACTTTACGACGGCGTTCTACAATACGATAGGCGTTGATTTCGTAATAACTGGCTAAAGCAGAAAATGAAGAATATTGAACTGGACGGCAGAAAGATTAAAATGCAGATATGGGATACGGCCGGACAGGATCGATTCCGGACTATCACCTCCAGCTACTATAAGGGTGCTCATGGTATTATGCTCGTTTACGACGTGACTGACAGAGAGTCTTTTGATGCATTACGTTTCTGGCAGCAATAAATAGACAAGTACGGCATGTGATATGGTAGGTATGGGGCTGAAGGGGTGAACAAAATTATCGTCGGTAATAAGTCCGACCAAATTTAAAAGCGGAGAGTAACCTACGAAGAGGCCTACGCCTATGGTACTCATCGATTAACCCAGCGAAATCCCAAAAACTTTAGTACGTAGAAGTATCAGCCATGAGCGCAAATAACATCGCCGAAGCATTTGAAATACTAGCTAGAGGGGTGCTCAAACGGTTGACAGACCTCCCCTTCTAGAAGAAGAAACCTGTTGGCAACCAACAAATTAAGAGCCCTTCAAACAAATTGAGTTCCGGTGGTTGCTGCTGATATCCATTACTGTTTGAAGTAACAAACATCATAGTTGGTTGCTGGGTTCGATAATACTTTCGTTCTAGTTCCAGCCTCGAAGACTTTCGTCGAGGTCATTAAGTTTGGCTTTTAGCTTTACATGGTTGGACACAGATGCAATCGGCCGTAAATACTTTTTAGAGTTTCTTAGGGAAAAATTGTGTTATTAACGATTGTGGGGTTGTTCAGTCTACCTCCTTCTGATAATCTATAGTTAGACTTGGGTTGTATTACAGGTAGCATTTCTCTTTATTACAGACCGAAGCTATTTGGATGGAGCTGGTTACTGCTGTTGGATAGTGTTGAACTGTTGCAGATTGAGGTTTAGGAGCTTCCTCTTATGCCGGGTGAGAGTAGGCAGTGACACTAATTTCTGTTTGTTAATGGTATTCTCTAACAGAATCATCTCACGAATGTTATGTTTATGCTGATTAGACGGAGACAGTGGATTCGAACGCTGCCACTTCCTCACTCGAATTACATTTGAATGTAACGATTACGGGTCGTTACGCCTATGTCTTTCGACCGTCCGGAACCGATTTTAAGGGTTGTCAACCCAGTCACTCATATTAATAATATAGTTTTAAAATAAACTTTCATGAAGCTGGTTTTCTTTTAATTATTGGCACGACTGTTCGAGGAGGAGACGAGGCTGACTCCCTAAACCCATTACTCTGCTAATCCACATGCTCTTTCTCGACTTAGTTGATCGCCTGTCTGATGACATCCATATGAGCGTGGCTGCTCTACTCGTTTATGCTGTTAGGCCACCCCATCCCAAAGCTATTATTGTTGGAGAAGTGGCCATTTCCGAACATTACGGAGTTAGAGTTGTGGCAGTTACGTTTAAAAACACTATTCATATTGATAGAGTCTACCCCTATTGAGTTATACATTTAAAATGGATTGTTAGCGAGAAGGCTGGAGTTCTAACATACAGTTTACTTGTAGAAGGTTGGGGCTGCCAAGAAAAGAGGTCGTTACTTGCTGGCAGAACGAGAGGCTTACAGGTAGGGATTACCCTTTTCGGCCTCGACTGATGGACTTATGTTTATTGAAGGCTATTCTAACTTCTTCAGAGGTTCGGTTACTTGCTCCGACTCAACTCCAACTATGTCATAATACAGTAGAATTTGATTAAGTTTGGGCCAGTCATAAGCACACAGTAAATCGCTCATCATATAATACTCGTGAAGTGGCTCAAGCTATGCCTTACCTCCATTAAGCTTTTTGAGGAAAAACTATGGGTCAGGATACAAAACAATTCTATTTTCTGGTGTCTGCCTCAGCCACTTATTTTCCAAATACCCCACTAAATTCTTCACCAGTAATTTAGCCTAAATTCTAAATCAAAAACACTCAATACTTGAGTTCAAGTCGGGGGAAGTTTTTGTATTTCATCATCGTGTGATTAATGTCGTTGCCTCGAGGTTGCAGTCTCACGAAAGTATGAGTTTTCATTTAAGGCATACTCTACTCCAAATTCTTTCGTTTTGGCGCTTTTTTAATGCCTCGCTTGGCACCTGTTCCCTTGCCTCCCTTACCACTCTTTAGGAAGGTTGCCTGTTGAACCACATTGTTGATTTACTCAGATAACTTATGGTGTAATCTCATTAAACAAGACAACTATTTCAGAAGGTTCTCGTTCTCCTCCAACTCCCGCCCCAAAATCTCCCTCACAGTGGACTCCTCATACCCCTCCCTAAGCATTTTAGGGAAACACTCTTTCATCCTTCGCAGCAGACACTGAGAGAAACTGTCATAGAGGGAAGATTCGGGTATTCCGTTGGGGAAGAGCGAGGGCAGCTGTTATGCTTGATTCACACTCGGTTTGGAGAGGATGTTGAGGTTCTTTTTGACCAGATCAATAGAGTCTAGCTCACCGAGTGCATCAACCACCTTAAGAGCAATATTTTAGAATGTGACTGAATGTGGACGCTATTCCTGCATATTAAATTATACATACAGTATCAAGAGAAGGAAGCCTGCGGGAGTACTGTGTTCTCCTTCTTGTACCTCCACTTACGTAGCTTCTGTAGCATTAGCAAAATAGTCGTCAGGTTACCTGAGTTGTGCTTAGTAAGGATAAATTATTTGCTGTTGGGGGTCGACACTAGAGACTTTTCAGTTTAGGGGGTGTAGTTGACGAGGAAACTGAACTTACTGGATTACTTTAGCAGGAGAGCTGCCTGTGCTGTACATATCATAACATCATGGAAAAGGTAGCAGAACTATTGGGTTTTGGTGTTTTAGTAGACTGGAATTTTAAGGATGCGCATGAACATCTTCTTTCTTTTAAGGTCATGAAACTGTCGTTTGTCTATACCATACTGCATGGCCATCGCCATAGAAAATTGGAAGAATGTTTTGTAGTTTATGTAACCTAGACCGTTCGGGTCGTACCGCTTCCACAACTAAAGAAAATCACCTAGTTTGTATCGTTTAGTGGCTGACTCTTCTAGGTTGAGTGATGATATACTCAAACTCAGTATGGTGGCAATGAGTATCTCCATGAAAACTACACCAATCAACAGCATAAAAATAGCAAAGAATATTAGATGGTAGCGGTTCCCACAAGTTTCCTCAAAGCAGTGGTACCCATATTCTTAAGGTCGAGTTGCATCGATAGCGTTATTCAGCCACCCTTCCCCCGTAACAATCTTAAAGAGACTGAACATACTATTGAAGAAGTTTTTAAAATTTACTCCCTGTGGGGTAATAGATCTATTATACTTAACATCCTGTAAGAGATCCTGAGCCAGAATAGAGCATATAAACAGTACCATGACAAACAGGACTATCTGGGCAGCCATCTTTGGCAGAATTTTGACTATCCCCTGGAAGAAACTAGCCACTGGTTTGCATATATTCAACAGTTTGTAGCATCTGACTATCTGGATAGCTCTAAAGAATAAAACAATTTATTTCAGAATCTGATGGTGCTGGGTGTTGATCTTCCACATTGGGTAGTAGGTAAAGTATACCCCTGGTAGTGAGACCAGCAGACAGAATATGTCAATGTAGAGTTTGTCGCGTCGCTCGCAGTAGACTATTAACTCGGTGAACAGCTGAAATACAGAAAACATGAATAGTAGGTTATTGAGCACGGCTAGGAAATAGTAGGAAGCCAGGGGTTGGTTGTGGTAGAAACAGGAGAGTACAATAAGATTAGCGATTATGATCGTATTGGATGCCCATCGATAGTATTTGGACTAGACAATGTCGGAAAGATGCCCTCGAAATCCTTTCGGTCGAACAAACTAAATAAATTAAAATGTACGTTAAGAAGCGGCTCTATTTTATAAATGTGGTTTCTAATTCTTTACCATTCCTGTTTACATTCGGAAAGTTTCTTGATGGAAGTTTCGACTAAATTAAAGAGGGTGTACATTAGTCATAGGCCATGTTGACTGTCTGGAAGTTTTAGATAAGAATGCCTACTAGCATATTGAGGAATATAAAGTTACCTAGGAACACCACCAGTAGAAAGAACAATCCCCAGTAATAGTTGGTGACTGATGCATCAACAGCTTTCTCAGTGGTTCCACTAATCAGTAAAACTTCAAAGGTTTTGAACCACCCCTCCGAAGTAACAATTCCAAATATATTGAAAAACGCTTCCCCAATATTATTGAATCCTAGCCCCAACGTATTCACCCATTCCTCTCCATTCTAAATACAGTCACTCTTATTGTCGAAATCACTGTTACTACAGTAGTAGGTGGCACCCATAAATACTTTTACAGCTAGACAGGCTACGAATAGGATGAAGACAAACAGGAAGAAGATGAGTCTACCGATCATTTTAGCTGACTTCATGATTGAGATTACCAGTATTTTAATCTGTTTGTGGTGGGGGACTATCCTGAGTATCCGGCAGGCTCTAATCGCCCTGGAAATAGAGTTCAATGCTATAGTTGCCAAACTTATAAAAGCTACCAGGTTGATTATCAGTTCCACAATGTTGCTATTGGAGCTCAGAAACGAATACCTACCGTATAGCCTATACGCCACTATTCTCATGATCATATCCAATACGAATATGGAATCCAGTATGATGAGCAGCCCATGAGTAAAATCAGGTTACTTTGTGTTGTAAAGTATTATCAACACTAGATAGACCATAAGTAGCACTGCCTCTACAATCCTGTAGGTCCGATGCTAAAGTACAAGTACACAACCCTGCCTAATCTTCCAGTCTGGTGCGATGCAGCACATCGATTCTAACTTAACCTAATCTTACTTTCACTCATAATTATCTATCGTATTTAGGCTGGAGTAGTCATATCTATCTGGGCTTCACTGACTATTTTGAGTGATTAGACTTTATGCAGATAGGTGTGAATGTAGGTAGCTAGGAACAGTTTGCTTAGGATGAACTCACAAAGTAGTACGACTATCAGGTAGAAAGCTATCATGTAGACTCTTCCCGATGCCATGTACTCGTACAGACTTATCTGCCAACTCTAACCTAGCATTAGGCTGCCGAACATAACCATTGAACCTGACATGCTATCGAAGTTTCGGATGGGGCTGGTCATTCCCTCTACCTACTGGCCCATGGGGACGACAATACCTTACACTACCTTAAGAGTATTGTTAAAGAGTTGTAGACTTACAGCACCCCCATATACTGCTATAACACTCAACACTATTATGAAGGGTAGTAACTGGATGATAGTTCTAATAAGAGCAGTGAGAAGCTGAGCAGTCTTAACGTCGAATATATTGCAATAAGCCAGTTTGAATAACCGGAGGCATACGAACGATTGAGCTATGGGAGTGAGGGGAGTACTATCTTCAAAGATATACAGTCCCAGTGCAGCCTTAGCTACATAGTCAATCACATTGAGTAAAATGACAAACCAGTCGAACACATCGAAAACTAGCACTAATTTACATTTGATTCCATCAACTACATAGCAATAGACATCCACCACCACAAAAACCAAAGATATCAGGGTGCACACCCCAGCAGTAACCCCAATCCTTAGTTTAGAGTCCTCCGTATTGTTCAGACTGTCCAGACACACTACCACACAGTGCACAATAATCAACAGATGGTAGGTGCATTTTTTGGTGTTTTCGTATATTGATGGTTTCTACTCCTACTTTTTTTTTTCTGGTTACATAGCTGGTTTTAAGCTAAACTTCAACTTTTTGGATACTTGATATTAACTCTTGCTGTTCCCTGATATCTGAAAAGTCATTACCTTGGATACACCAATCTGGTTTTATTTGCTGCCTGGTTAGTTGTCCACCTTCTCATACCCTTCATACAGCAGAGTCAGCAGAAGGTTCATCAGTATACGAGGTCCTATCAGAATAAAGCAGGCGAACAATACTAAACTAATCTATCGGTTGAAATATTGGCTGTGAGTTATGGCGACTTATGACCATCCAGCCATTCGAATCAGCTCAAAGAGGGTTAGCAGAGACTGTCCAATCGAGTTGAAGTTGGCCATACCATACAGTGACTATTAAGTATGGTTTTACAGAGGGTCCATTTTACTTCCATATTGAGCGGGAGCAGCACAATAGTACCCCTATGGACATCTGAACGACCCACAGATCCCTCTTTATAAGGCTGGCCACTACCCCATCGGGTATTAACTAGGTCGACACTTATACTCAAAATCTCCCATGTACAGCTGCATACAGATAAGTGAGAACAAATAACAGAATATGGCTACACCCAGCAACCCTCTCCATACCATAACAGTCGCTTTTAGTATTCTCGCTACAACATTTAATAGCTCTTTCTCAACAGCGAATACCACCAGCAGTCTGATAGGTCGAATAGCAGCAATTACAGAGTGCAGGGGATCCTCAAGCGAGAAGTAGAAGCCGAAAGTGAGAAGAATACCCGTGAGTTGGATAACCATCCAGGGAGGCATAAACCCATATCCTTTCCAACATGCCAATCCAACCAGCAGTAACACAAACATACTTGTGATAGCCTCTGCCACTTCAATCCACCCATAGTGTACAGTCTGCTCAGTAACCAGCCTCGAAGAACAGTACGCATAGACAAACCATGTCGCCCAGTTAACTAACCTTATGTAAAGATTAATTCGTTGTTATTTGGGAAGTTTAGTTGCTTCATTTCGGTGTTTTTTAGCTTCATCAAGATAAACATCGTTGAGTGATACTACTTTTTTGGTTGGTGGGGGAGCTATGGGTTCAGGTTCTTAGTAGTCTGCATCGACATCCTATCCTAAACCCTGCCTAGATTTGAAATTGCTATTACGAATGCCTATAGACATGGCATCATCACTGAGTTCTTTTTAGTGAATGTAAACGAGTTGAGACTGTCGGTAGTGCTTACTTCGGTTCATTAGCCCACGCCCAGAGGATTTTAATTAATGCATAATTTCTAATTTCTATAACTCTATAGAACTTTCAAGGCCATACGTTTGGTATGTATTACACTATGCTGTCTGAATAGTAAAACACCACACAGGCGTACAGGGGATCATCTGCCATGATCTCACAGGGTGTTTCAAAGCTCTATGAGAAGAATTTTTTGGAGCTGTCTACCTTTTGGAATATCACTGAACTTCGCTAGTAGTTTAGGGTTACCTTTACGCTCCCTCCCTCATTTACATTGAATGTCTGAGTTAATGTTCGAATACCTTAACTACATTGTTGAGATTGGCACGGGTATGGGACCAGACACCACCGTTAGTAGATATGAGATACCCGCCGTGGCCTATATTGTTATAGAGGAATGAGTAGCCATTAGCCTAAACTATCTTTTTGTGGCATAGGCCTATTCCAACCCATTTTGATGGGTCCTTAGCAATCCGAATAGTGAACTAATTGTTGGATGGAGTGATGGATGGTTCCATAATACATACCTTATAACCTACAATCCCTACAGCCTTCGCCATCTGCCTCGACATTAGGGTTATTTATTTATGCTTGAGTGTATTCGAAAAGAATAGTTATCCCGATAAAAGAGACTTCTTACACAGTTGATCTATGTTCTTACTGAAATGGCTGAGATTCTTAACGAATTAGTCGCATATTTCTTCCAGTCTCTTACCTATCCCATCAGAATCGTTTTTGAGTGCCCCCAACAGTTCCTCATGAGATACTCTAGGACCAACACTCTCCTGTATGAGATCTTTAATGGCAATGACTGCACCCTGTAGCTATTACTCTGATTTGGCTTAGGAGACATTCGATAGAGCTTTCGAATGTTTTTTGCTGAACTACTCACTATCAACACCCATCTTTTAGTTCACCTTTTTGAAGTACTCTTTGAGGAGGGCTTCCGACATGTTGAGAGCCTACACTGCCTTCGCTCTAGATAGTTAGTATGTCTAACATAATACACAACTTACCTGCATTGTTTGGGTGCGAGAATTCTACAATATATCCGTTAGGATATCTCTATTCAGCTAGGGGATTTTGCTTCCAGCTAGAATGTCTCTGGATTAGTTGATATATTTTTTCAAAAGTATCAACCTTGGTAAAGGGATGCGTACTTGTGAGATTTATGTTCCTACTAAACGCACGCAGAACAGCAGAGACAGACATTACATGAAGGCTCCAAGCACACGAGATTGAGGTGTTCACCATCATGATAACCTCCCTTTTTGCAGGTTATGTAGGAGAGTAGTGGAATATTACTTTTGGCCTCCATTCTATTATAACTAGGGAATTATAGTGTAGGGTCAGGTAATCCACAGACAATAATAATATAATGTCTGGGTTCTTTTCATGTTTTTCCTGTGACTCCAAAGAGTCTAACGTAGTACATACTTATCCTACTTAGGTGGCTCCCATAACAATTGAGTCTGCCTAGAAGAAGGCAAAGAATGAGTCTTCTCCCAAAGTGAAGGAGGAGAGTTTGGAGGGGGAAGAAGAGCGAGCTAAAACAGTAACCACCTTAACATTCCAAAACTCCTAAACTGTACCTAATATAAGCCACTTAGTTTTAACTGGAGGACGAAATAGAACGACGGGTGTAGCGGTTGCGGAAGATGACCCTCACCGAAAGGTATGACCTAGCTTAAACATAAGAAAACCAATCGAGTCGTAATTCATAAAGAAAAATCTGGCTGCAAGTGGCCCCCAGTTCCTAGTGGAGAGGAAGTGGTCAGACGAGTACACCGACTTCCTCAGCAATTCTTCCAAACAGACTATGCGATAAATTAATAACAAGGTGCTACTAGATGGGAAGAGTCTGGCTGTTGGTCTGCAGGAACGGCAGGACTACTATTGCGTATCCAAGAAGGTGTGGATATTCTTGAAGAAATTATATGGAGGGGGACCATAGCTCCCCCGCAATGCAGTTCTCCCGGTTTTGGAAGTTCCCATCGTGGGTATAAAAAACAATCATTTCTATTGTTACCTTAATACAGGCATGCAGTGCCTGCTATCAATCGGCGAATTCTCGTACTACTTCCTGAATAAGTATTGAGGGATAAACGTAGGCAGTACAACAGTATCAAGCATTAAACTAAAACCTCCAAAAGGATATTCAGTCAGTGCACCAACCGTACGGTCAAAATGATGATGGATAGCACTGTCGAACGGTAGCTGAAGGAACTGTCGGAGTTAGTGAATGATAGGTTTAGTAAGCTACAGCAGCATGACTGTCATGAGTTTATTAGGTACTATTTGGAGCAGGTGCAGGATGAACAGAATCCAATACCAGCGAAGAAGCAGCCAATAATGAAGAACTCGGAAGAGGCATGGTCTTACTACCTGAACTCCCATACTTCTATTGTAGATTTGTTGTTTGCTGGACAACTAACCAACCTAGTAAAATGCTCAGGCTGTGAGAATGTGACATTGACCCATTAGCCTTTCCTGGAGATTATGGTGGATATTTATAAATAGTCACTGGAAGCCTCTTTGACTAAGTTCTTTAGTGTGTAAAGTAACCCAGAGTATAATGTAGAGTTGGCAGATCTATACGAGTGTTAGAGATGTCATAGTAAAAACAAAGCAGTTAAACAGGTTTTTGTATCTAAAACGCCTGCCTACCTACTGGTATTCTTTAAGAGGTTCCTATCTCTAAAGAAAAAGAACACTGAGATTGCTGAATACCCTTCCAAACTATCCCTCTAAAAATACGTAAAGTACTCACCTGGGAAACTAAACTACAATCTACATTCTATTATTGTCCATAAGGGTAATGTAGAGCGTGGACATTACTACTGTCTGACTCGTCGGAGCCAACAGGTACAATTTAGATTATTTAGTGGTATTATGCGAATGATGAGCTGCTGAAGGAGATTACAGCAAAGGACTGTTTGGGTCAGGAAGCTTATATGCTGATTTACTAACGATAGAAATGATTTCAGGTTCTTTTTCTTTATTTCTTTAATTTATTCTATTATACCCATATCATGCTAGCTCACCTCTTTAACAGTCAAGACCTGCCATTGTTTGTATAATTATGTTTCAGTCACCCTCTCACACCAAGAACCTCACTCCTGAGTTCACCACCCAGCTCACCAAAACTTACAAAGACGAAGATCTCTATCTACGGAGACTGACCGACTACAAGAACTGTATCAGTATTGATGACTACATCTACGTCGCTCATAAGAACTGTCAGGACAGGATCAAGCTATACAAGGACCTGTTCCATCGGCCAGTCTCCGAATTCCAGGTAGCTGACAAGGATCCCTCAGACAGAGAAGACTACCTGATCCTGGAACTGACCAAACCCCAATAACACAAGCAGATCACCCTGCTAATAAAGAACATCCCGGGTGCCCTAATGAAGTAACTAATAGCACTATTGGAGGGCCCCAACTGATAGTTAATAGTGTATTATGAAAATCTTTTATGTAGGGTTTCCAGATACTGCTCTCAAGTACATCTGTTACTTGTTGCCTTCTAACTCTATCTACCTTCTAGCTGAAATGTAGGAGACTCTGCTGAGGAGATGTGGAGCCTCCCTCTACTCTACCATAGTTTGTGAAACAGAAGAGTTGGGTGAATTGGTACGGAGACTGTTGCGGGAGATATTTGGTATGCCTAAGTAGGAGTTTGAGAGGTGCCTGGTATTGACTAAAGTGTATGGAGTCACCAATTAGGACTGTTCTTCTTACATCAGTGTGAAGGCATCGAAGGAGGTTAGCATCGATGGAAGCAACTATTAAGTGGAGTTTAGTGACAAGATAGTAAGGGTGCGGAATGTAACTGATGGTGCTGTTCAGCATATCAAGCTTAAGGGGGAGAAACCCTCCAAAACAATCTCTAAAAACTCTGAGTTTGCGATTTAGAGACTAAGCGATGGAAACAGTTGGAAGATAGTTACGGGTAGGAATAGCGTATTAGTGAATCCACCTGCAAACTATATTGGGTCGAATAGCTAGAAAAGAGTTATTATTACTACTCCCAGACTATCCTATGCGATTGGTCTCTGTTGTTTGGCGAAGGTCAATACTAACATCTTGGGGATTACCACCACCAAATAAATATACGAAAAACTTATCCACCGATTATCCCTCATTCTTCCCAGTATCAACATCAAAATTCTTTAGAGACTGTTTCCACTTTAGCAGCTGGTACCCGGAAAGTTCCAAACTCTGTGCTAGGGTGTGAAGTTACGGACTTGGTGCAACTGCTTTATCATACCTTCCATCTCTATTGGTGTGTATTACCGTAGTAAATCACTGCAGCTCACTGGAGATTGGTATCACAACCCTAAACAATTCTATCTGGCTTGGAAGGCGAAATCGCTGCCTGACTAACAATACTATCAACTAGTGAACCCTCAGTTCAAGTAGACACTCTGCCTCGTCTAAACCACCAACATACAAGAGCAGGCCCTTCCATAGATAGCTTCTAACGAGGGTATTTGCTTTTTCGATGCTAACTAACCTTAAGAACTCAAGAGGGAACTGATTGGTGGGGGAGTTACCCATCAGATTACCTTCGCTGATAAGATTAAAATACTGAGTGAGAATAAGCTGTTCAGAGGGTTGTTGAGACTGAACTAAATCGCCTAACTGGTATAATAATCATAGAGTTAAAACTTTAGGTAGGGACAACTGATAGTGAAGCAAGGTATGAAAACATAGAAGTTGTACGTATTGATAACAGGGTAGGTTGAGGTTGTGTACTAGGGATAAAAACAGCCATCATAAATGCGCAAAAATAGTGATATCATCTGCTAGTACGCTGTATTTAGCTAAAGCAAAATCAACAGATACTCAGTCGTATGCAAAACTGATGTAGAGACTCTATCAGTGAGAAAATAGTCGTTTGTGTTTACTGTAAGAGAATCATCCATAGAAATGATGAAGAGAATAAAATAAAGTTGTATTTCTGATATATTCCAAAATAACTATCATGCTAGGAGAGTGTTCGGACACCTTCCATAGGACTACCTGAAGCGACTAATCTGCTAATGGAGGGTAGTAAACATAAATAAGAAGCAGACTATCCCAGCAACAGCTCCTCTTTATGTAGTGGCAGAAGGAATAATCTCTATCGATGGCATGCTATTTGATAAGGGGGTTGTAGTAAAAGTACCAAGCTATTGGTTGGGCCTACCAAATAGTAAGGCAACCTACTTGTAAGGTGTTGAACAAACCACTCTTTTGTAGATATCCTAAGAACAGATTTACTAGCACCTTTAGCTGAACTTCGGATCGATCTTCCAGATAATTAGTAAATGAGTTGATGTTTCGTACAGTTCAGGTCCAAAAGACTAAGGTCCCAGTCAAGAACAGAAGCCCTTACGTTATGATAAATAACTACAGTTTCTCAATCTGTTCATATGTTACTTAATAACAAAGTCTACCATTCAAAAATTAATTAAACCTAACTACTCAGGGCAGTAGCCCAATCTTGTAACGTGGGTAAGTTTTTTATTTTGGGAGAAATATTATCATAATTGTAATTTATTGAAGATGGCAGACTTTATGAAAAAGTTTTGCACCTGCCTGTTTTGCTCTGGAGTTGCATGCTGCTGTGGATCCTGTGTTGATGAGTGGTGGGGAGTCTAAGCCCAGGGACTCGCCTGCCTCAACTGTTTCTCCTGTGTATGGAGATCATTTGCACCTATCTGCTTCGAATGCAAAATGGGTGATTGTGGGGGTGGCATGGGCGACTGTATGAAAGGCCTCAAGTACTGTCTCTTCAGTTGTGCTCTATGTGTAGCTGGGCCGGTCGATGGCTGCATAGCTTGCTTCAAAGCAATAATGGATTCGTGTTCAGGATCGTTCAAGTCATTCAATGCAATGAAACCAAACTTAGGAGTGGTGGCTGAGAAGATCAAGGGCGCTCTATCGATATCAACGTCAAACGAACCTCTAAATACACTAGGGGCGTATTCCCCATGATGACAGTGATAGCTTTTACAAACTGGATTAATTAAAATGGGTGTTTCTTTTATTTAACCAACTAAAAACTTCACACCCTTACAATACATTAATTACTGTACCATCCTCTTTTATTTTTCGCAAGTTAGATAAATTAACACATTATTAACGAATTCTTAACAGCTATGCCCATCGACAATATAGTCATTGGGGTGGGATGTGGGGTTCTGGCGCTGTTCACTGCCCTAGCACTCAAACTCTCCCTCAAAAAACATATCCCTCGTAACAAACTTCTCCAATCTGCTGAGACACCTGAACCATCATGCGGCGAACTCTTGAAGTTTCTACTGCTGAGGTTTACAATTGCTGAGATATTTGCTGTTAGGATGGCCCATCTCAAACTCAACTGGATGCTGGGACTATCAGCGGCTGTAGTCCTGGCACTCATATTTCCGAATTGTTACTTGTATGGTTGGGCAGTAGTAACTGTAGTGGGAATGCTCTTGTTCGTAATGAGCGAAATACACATCGCTAACTAATAATAGAACACTTAATGCCTCGATACCGAAGAGAACTACACTGTTAAATGGAAGACCCCTCTGCTGTACGGATTTTATTCACTTACAGCTGTAGTAGGGTTCGCCTATGCTGCCTGGTGTATGAGATACTAACCTATCAACCTAACAACCTTTCTAACTCAATTCGGTGCCATGGTTATCCTAGATCAGTTACTAGGTAGAATACCAATTTTAATGATTATGGGCGCTGCAGCTTCCAAATGGATACCCATGATCAGACTCAAGAGCAAGTACACTAAACTAGAAGAGATGGCTCAATAATAGGCATTAGTAGAAAAATAGGTGGGTGCTCCTCCAGCCTCTCCATAAAATCGATTGAGAAAGACTTTTCCGTCTTCGCCTAAAGTTCCTAGAGGTGGTTCTCGTGTTCTTCCGGAGCTCAGTCTAGCCAATAGGATCAGTCAATAGTAGCAACCATTCTAGATTGACTCTATGATGAACCTTCTGGATGTGAGCCATAAGTCCAAAGTAGCTCGTAGGAGACTGCCTCCGATGCAGAGCCAGATTCGCTAGTTGGGGCATTTCGTTAACACTCCTAACAACCATCTAGGAAGTTCATCCAACTGTAAACCCTAACAACAGGCCGATAACGCCTAGAATGTTGATAATCTACTAATAGGCAAGTTCGATACACCTGCTCGGAGCAACCTCCAGAATATTCTAGATGACCAAATCCACATATAAGACATTAGATAGGTACCTCTCAGATAGATAAACGCTAATTCAAGGACCATTAGAGATGCTTTCAGGTAGACACCCACTCCAACACCTAGAAACAGTGTCGACTTTAACGCCTAGGTACAATAAGCCTTTACTTTCAACCACTTCTCAAATAAAAAGTCTAATATTAATCAGAGCAATCCAGCACCATTCGCAACTTAGTAGAACAGTGGAGTAGATGAACTCAAAACAATCTAGATGGTGTCTAAAAGAAGCAGAATACAGGAGAGTCCTCGAGATATCATTCCTAAATGCCATTTGCGAGATTAATAGGCAGAATAAGATACTAAGCGACATTACCAGCTAGATCCAAACAGTAATCGACGGTCCATCCGACATATATCCTAATAGTTGGAGGAGTAGGACGTGATAGCTCCAGATGGCAACAGTCAGTTCGTTATTGTTGAGAAAGGAGAGGACTAGTCCTAGATTATTGACGACGACTGTAAAGAAAGGAAGTACAGAACTATGTAAATACAACTATAGTCGAAGAGGGTGAGCAGGATAGAATAAGGAAAAGGATCAGTACTTGAAATAAGATAGGAAGATAATGATTAGCTGGAGGAGGTGGACCTAAATAGCCCCATAAAGCGACAACTCAGCCCAATCAAATAGCCTTCTCCAAACAAATCCCCAGAACCTCGTATAAAGAAGACTAAAAGAAAGCATAAACGAAAGCGAGATATAAGATAGCTAATTCAAACTAGCGATTCTCCCTATCTTGAGTACCTACCCAACATGCTGAAGACATAATAGGTAATATTTGAATTGACTCAGCAACAGAACAAAAGATTGAGCCAACAGCAATTTAGTAAGCATCTGGGAGAGCATGACCACCGACGGACCAATAGTACCCGGCGTAAGGCTTAACTAAAGTAAACATTGACTAATTCAGACCTAAATCCCCAAACTAGAATCTATAGAATCAACAGCCAGCCTAACTCTTATAAGATTTTTGACATTTTATAATAATCATTTCACAAACTCTCTAGAATAGTATTCACTATGCTAGTTAGCGCCTCCTCCTATGGTAAAACCTTGAAGGAGTAGCCTTCTCCCTGTAGTTTCCACAGTCCTGTCTTTAGGGAGAGTTGCACTACCCTAATAAACTCCAGTTTCTGCTCACGGTTGATAGTCTTCCAGTCGATCTTTTCGAATTCGGTTGGAGATTTGGCTATGATCTTCCTGTAGTCAGCCATCTCTCTCTAAATCTATCCGAAATAGAAGTAGTTGAGGTCTTAGTGGCTGCACCCTCTATAATATTGGTGGTGGACCAAAAGCTAATTGAGTCTTCCACTGAGATCCTTAACGAGTTTGAGCCAATAACCCACATACTGTTACCACTAGCCTCTTTCCAATGCATACCTACTCAATATGCTTATCATCAATGATTCAGAATTCCGTTATTTTTTTAGTAGACCAGGCAACGACTTCAAATCTTTTAACAAACCTAAATAAATACCTGTTTACCATCCTTCCACAGCATAAACCTGAGTGCAATATTCCGATTGAATGACCGACTGCTCTTAACAGCTGATTCTATTATTGGTTTAAACACATCCAGTGTCTAGAAAGTTAGTTTCGTTAGTACTTACTGCAGAGCTTTCAAAATAACCAACTAAGCAACTGTTTTCTTTATTATCGATTGGTACTGCAACCCAAACTTCCTTAACTCTGTTATCTTATCCTATTGTCCCAGCTGCACAGGTCTCTCTAACTCCGGAAAGTTGGTATAGTTGAGTTCAATAAGTTGTCTAACAGTATTAACAGCTGCACTGGGTTATTTAACAGTCATCATCTACACCAAAAGCTGAACGGCATCGCTATCTAAGGTTTTTACCTTCTTAGCGAGATACTCATTCAACTTGGAGAGCTGCTATGTGGTCAGATTATGGAGGTTGGTTCTTTGCACTCTAAATAGCTAGGCAGTTGGAGCGAATGATTACATATTGTTAGCAATAAATGCTGAGAACTCGGGCAATACTAGACACTTAAGTAGTTACTTATTGTGGAGGTTGAGGATGTGGGGTTCTATCACTTATGGGTGTGACCTGAAAAAGGAGATGTTAGCTTACATAAACTATCGATCTTCATTATGCAGCAACTGAGTAACTATGTAATCTGCAGCTAGAGTGGGACCTACGTAAGGTATTAACTGTAATTTAGCATTGGTTGTCAACTTCTTAGAGTATTCCTGTATGATATTCCAAACTGCGGGGTCTATTTCTCCTAACTTCAACACCTCTGCGGCAATAGTAGTAAATAGCGATTACTGTTCGGTAAGCAACTAAAATAGGTTAGCGATGCATCGGCTAAACAGCTCCCTTCGAACAGTATCCTATGGTTTCTGTTATTTTAATATATGGTGGAGGGTGTGGATTATTTGGTCATCAGCTCTATATTCCAGTGGGATTCTACTCAAATATTTAACGATATTAGTCCATACCAGTTCCAGTCGGTAGTGGTTAATGGATACTATTTGTACAAGCACTTTACAGAAACAAGGCTACTGAATCTGGTTGAGAGCCTAACCAAATTAGATAAGGTTCTAATCATCCAGAGTTGCTGTCAGGTTGAACAGACGACTAATCTGCCCTTCAGTTGCATACAAATTCAATTTATCATAATTGTACTGTAGTAGTTGAAGAGTTGGTTGGTGTGAATCAGCTCTACTTTTCATAACCAGCAGAGTCTCCAACAGTATTTGGTATTTGACCATAAACAGCAGGATGGATAACCACTCCTTAACTATATGGTTGGGTTGATGCCACATAACAGTCAGGCTAGAACTTATTACGAATACACCCAATTAGTTCATTTAACTGGTTAATGGATCGAACTTTATCAGGTCCTTTACAAGCTGCTACACGAAGGCTCCAGCAACTTTATAGTGAATAAGTGCGAAGCTTGCCCTATACAATAGCTAGTATCTTCTGAGGAGTGATGGCTGGTTTACAATAGGGCTGTACACCGCTCCAGAAAGATGGAAGAGGACGAGTGATTTGCTGTATGGTTAAATGGGCAGAGATTGTATCTATTAGAATTTGGAATATCTCACTCTTTTGGAGGTCTGACTAAAAGGTTTAGTTTTCAATCTGTTATACACTCCCGCCAGATAGTCTAGATCCTCTGCAAGAACCTTATTGAAACCCAACACCCTTGTCGTCAGCTACTGGAAGGTGGTTTTCTTCTAGACAGCAGGATTATTGAGTTAGGTCTGGATTATCATAACGAAATAGGCGAACTGAAACATATCGTCAGCATTCTTAAACTTCTCGTTAACGTAATTACGGGAGAACTCCTCTATTACTCTAAAAATCTGTTGGCTTTAACCTACTGCCACTCTGTAGAATATCTATCGGAGGGCCTAATCGATTTAGAGGGTGTTAAGATTGAGGCATTTAAGGTAGTGATTCAATATAGTTGTATGGGCTGGAGTGTTCTTCGAAAAGAATTGGCCGAGTTTCTAACGGGATATCTATTTTTAGTACTTCGATAACACTATTGCGAACTTCTAATGCAATTATTGTGTATTAGCTGCTAATAAGGTCTATTAAGACTTCTTTGGTTCTTCAGATGGTTTAGAACTTTATAATTTCGATAACTAAAGGCTTTTCTAACCATTTGATGACTACGACTTTTTCTCCACAGTCTTATTGTATGTTTTACAGAACAACTAAAATCCCTTCTAACAGTTAGCATTAAACTCTTGAACAATCTCAGCATCAACATTCATAAACTCCCACTTAGAGTCATCAACCATCTTCCCACTGTTAGCAAATACGTTTCCAACTAGAGACTCAGCTAACAACCTCCCATACTATTGAGTGGAGAACACTCCTATTGTATCTTTCACTATGTTTGATCTATTGCGTTGCATGTCGAAATTAAAGAACATCTCGTAGAGCCTGTCAGAATCGAAGCATTACTTTATATATTGTTCTGCATACACTCTATTTTAGGAGGGAACTTCCGAAAATATTAGGACGTCTTGAAAGATATGCTAACAGAGAAGGCCTCGTTGTGTATGATCCAAGTACAATAGTAGGCAGACAAGCTTTTTTAACTATGCTAATCCGTTGAGAGAAGGCTCAGGAATTAGTTTTACCCTACGCTTGAACTGATACTCACTATGTACTTGTATCTCAATAAGGAAATTAGCAGCTAGCACCCTCTCCTATCCAGCTCTCTCGTCATCATACACTAACTTCATCAATAGCTACTCAACAGCCTATTTCTCTTAATCACTATGTTGTGAACTCAGCCAGCTAATCTTTGTTAGTTCTTATAAGTGGGTTTTCTTGCAGTCTGCACTACAAACCGGCACTAACGTATCCTTACAGTAATAACCCGCAGGAGAGCGACACATAAAACAGACACCAAACTTTCCCTTCGATTATTGTTCCACCTGCAAATTGCCCTCAACCTTATCAATAATTTCCATCATCATCTTGTTCACGTAGTACTGTACCAACCTCTTCTGCTACTCCTAAGTCGTGAGTTCAAAGTCTAACACCATTTGCATACTTGGCTGCAATAACCGGTACACTCTGGAACTGAACTGGCTGATCTTTCTCTTTCGGAAAGAGAATATCCGGGCTATGATACTCAACCCACATGCTCTCAGTTTCGGAGGAATCGTTGATTTCTGGGTAACTATATTTATTCTTTCCTTACGTGGATATACTCGAAGTATTAGCCTCAACAGATCAACTGATGGAATTTTCAGTTACACAAGGATGCTAGCCACAGACTCGGGAAACTTTGATAAGACCCTATCAAGCATACTTAAGAGAGCCTTTCGCAGAACAGTATTATTAGTGGGGTTGAGGAAGCTTTCACAAAGGAGTTCCTACATATAACTGTCTCAAGTACGTTGACTGCTCTAAGGGCGTCCTCGATTAGCCCTCCATCCTTGGTTTCGATCATTCTCTCAAACATAAAGAAGTATTTGTTGGCGTCGAGTTCCTTCATCGATTTATCCGACTCTTACTTAGGGCAGTATTACTCAGAGATGAGCTTAGTTTGTCCAGTTCGTCCTTATCGTTCGCAAAGTATTCTTTAAGGCGTTTGATAGTACCACCAATAATGGCTTAAAAGTTTTGCTGAGAGTCGCTTTTCATTATATTAATATTTAAATTTAAACAAACTATGATATTGACACTGCTAGTTTCTGGTAAATTCCATATCTCATCTATAATAATAAGGCTTTGCCTTAATTGATGCGAGAAGTAATAATATTAGTTCAGATATTAGATAAAGACAGTCCAATGGAATTAAAATTTTAAAATGCTAAATGCTTGATATTCAGAACTGAGAATTTATAACATTAAACATTTTACTATTCAATTTCTAAAATAGAAATCATGGATAAAGCTACCTCTGCAGATTACAAACTCACCCAGGTCTTCGGCGACAAGACCTCCGCCGACAAGGTCTCCGAGGAGGACATCATC
>JAOXNN020117285.1:0-29867 GCA_028571205.2 Hydropsyche betteni | reverse complement strand
AATTAAGGTAGGTTTCAATAACATCAATTCCTCGGGAGCTGCTTCCCTAGCGAAACTCAAACATCTATCGTAGTTGGATATTCGTTCGAATAGTCTGGGATCGAGTGGTGCATAACACCTATCCCATCTGATAACTCTGACAGCCTTGAATATTAGTAGTTGGCATTTTAAATAGGTTCTAACAATATCCTTACAGCAGGAGTAGCCTTAATTTCAACGATGAGTAACCTACAAGTATTGAACATCAGCATCAACAATATCAACAGTGAGGGGGCAACCTTTATACCCAAACTATGCAACTTAGTTATTCTTGATGCTAGTAGGGCTTAGTTTACTTCAGGCTACAACAGAATCGGCGACTAAGGGGCAAAATACATATGCAAAATGAGTAGCCTCACCCAACTAAACCTCAGTATGGTTTGGCTGATTTAGGATCTAACGGTATTTCGGCAGAAGGTGTTGCCTCTATTGCAAATTTAGTTAATCTAACTTCGTTTGAGCTGTGTATGTGGATTATTATGCAGGTTACAATAATATTGGCGATAAGGGTGCCGCTCGAATATCATTAATTTCCAATTTACAAGCCCTTGAGTTATGTAACTTCCTGACCACTCAGATTAAAACTCGATTTGGACGACGGGAGCTAAACATATTTCCATGCTGTCAAATTTAAGGTCCCTCAACCTAGGTAATGATTATGCTTAAAAAGGCTGTAATTCAATAGGCTCTTAGGGAGCACAATATTTATCAACTTTGCGGCAACTTAGAACACTAAATGTCTGTAATCCTTATCCAATACAGCCTCTAATAAAATTGGAAGTAATGGAGCCATAGGCCTAGGCAAACTAATTACTCTTAATTGGTTAAATGTGAGTACCATTATTATTATGCAGACAAAAACAGTATTGAGACTTAACAGATACTGAAGCTAGGTCAACTACCCCAACTAAAACACTTCTAATCCCTTAATGTAATACTATCTTACTCAGAATCAAGAACTAGTCGAAGTACTGACCACAATTGCTTGATGTCCAGAGTCCTTAAACAATTAATTATGAACCATGAAAATCATGTTTCATTCACTCGCGTCTCAAGTTCGAAGCACAGAATGTGCTCGAAGTCTGCAAAGCCCACTTTGCAGATTGCCTTGGAACGTTGTTATCTATCTTCTTAAGCCGCTCCACCAATACTTTGTTGTACTGGCTTAACGTTTCCCTCTCGAACTCTGCCTTCTGCAAACGATCCTGCAGCTCAGCAGCTAACTTCCTGCTCTATGATTCGCTGGCTGTTAGTTTGGTTAGTTTATCTTTGAGAGTGTTCAATTCTTCCACCATCAACCCCCCAACAACATGGGTCTACTTGAGGATCTTCTCTGACTGTTTTTGTGCTGTCTTGCAGTCAGTCAACTATTGAATTTCAGAAAGCGCCTGCTTGAGTTTAGCATCTAACTCTTAAGACAGCTTTTTGAGGTCGAAATATTGGGTTTATTTGAGGAGGAGTGTCTATCTAAACTAAGCGTTTCGGCTGTTGAGCTCTAAGTAACATAATAAATTACATTGGGCCTCCTCTTTGAGTGTAGCCATTTGATTTAGGGTGTGGGTTAGCTGACCTATTTTGGATCTTTCAGTTTCCAGTAATTTACATAATTATTAAATGGCTCGTTCCTTCACCGATATCCTTCCCTATAGTAACTGCCTCTCTTCCTAACATTTCAAACTAAGTCTTCGAATGGTTTCAGCTTGACTCTAAATCTCTAATTGAGATTGACTTAGTTTGATCTACTGGTTGTTTGAGATTTGCTGTAGATCCATGAGTTTCTTCGATGTATTGTAATATGTAGACTCAAGAGCATCGAGTTGCTGTTCGTATTGCCGGGTGCTTTCTTAATAGATGAATTAGGTACCTTCGATATACTTGTCCTTCTCCTCCAGCCTGATTTCCATTTCTCTGATGGTTTTCGACAGTTCAAAATTCTTGTCTGTTAATGCCGTTTCTATCGTATCGAAGGCTATCTCATATTCGCGTATCAGCTCAGAACGCAACTCATTCGTATTCATAGAGCGCGTTTTAGTATTGGAAGATCCGAATCGAGAAGGATTGTGCATCTTCACAGCGGTGTTCTCCCTAGTATCAGCAGCCACTGGTGTCTTCGAAGAGCTCACTTGCCCATGAATATTAGAGCCGTAAGTGGGTACACGCAAGAAATCACTTCTGAGTTTAATTCCACTGTTGCAGAAGTCAGCTCGGCGGCTGGCGCAGATGTCTGGGGAGGATGTTTAGCTGAGGTGTTCTGATCGGTTTTGGAGATGGGTTTATCGTAGAATATAGTTAGTTTCTGACGACATACTTGTTCCGACGTATTTAAATTAATTATAGTTCTTACACATAAATAAGATTTATCAATCTTTGTCACAGCTACCAGTGCTTACTGAGCTAAAATTAACGCTGTTATCGTTATATAGCATTATCACAAAAAGATCCGATGAAGAAGTTCATTGATGAAGTTGTTGAATAGAGGTTAGCAGTAATAATGATAAATGAAGTCATTTCTAAAGGAATGTATTTTGAACGATGTCAGTCGAATAAGAAACCTTATTCGACCATTCTATTACAGGATAATGAGGTTTGAGTATTACTAACTCACGCCTACGAGGGCTAAGATGGTGACTCACAGAGCAATCCACAAGGAGCAGATGGCGAAGGGCAAATAACAGTGGAAATGGGTGTACATAATCAAATAAGCTAATCCATAGTTCTATCGCAGAGGCTGGAAAATCCAGTAACCATAGGAGGAGCAGATTCATAGCCCTCCATCGTAGACCCCGTAGCAAAAATCCAAGTGATAGATAGAATAGCAAAGTTAAGAGGATCTATAATTCACAATACTTTCCGAACAGAATCGTCTTCGGTGTAGTCCATAACCAATGACCCAGACTTCCTGCCTCTTCCTGAGCCAGTGTCTATATCTCCTTTACGTAGTCTGTTAGACCTACCCTTCCAAGGTTGCTGGATGAAGGACTTTGTAAAGAGCCCTCTATCCCACAAAAAATACAGTCGAGATTTGAGGGTGCCTGCTCCTCTGGCTACTATCTCTATGTTCTTTACTTTGGGGCTATTTATGGGATACTGTGCCTGCAAGTTGACTCCTGCAATCCTAATAGCTACTATGAGTCCCGACATCAGACTATTCTTCTTGGTGACTCCCAGAACATACGCTCTATATTTAACGATCTTATCGTTTTCAAAGGTCTCCTGGTAGCTAATTTCGACAATATCCCCGGACCTAACATCAGGCACGAGAAAATCTCTCTTCCTAGCTATCCTCTGAGCCTCCTCAAGCTGAAGCTACCGGAGGTATTGTTTAGGATTCACCTTCATATTTCTGAGAGGAGGAATTAGAAGGGGATACTTAACCTCAGGATCTGTCCAGGCAGTTTGTTTGGGTTTTCTGGTTTTGTGATATTCCTGCACCCTGGGTACCCACTCCTACTCGTAACTCGTCATATCAAATATCGATCTCTTCTTCTTGTACCCGATTACTATGGAGGCTGTGCTCTTAAACGCCAGCTGGATGGCTTTGGCAGCCACAGTAGCAATCATATTCAATTTAATATAGTTGATACCATTGCCGTAATCTATAGATATCAGACAGCCCCTTGCTTCTACTAGGGTTGCTTGTCACTCTAAGTTATGGCTCCAAGCTCATCTGAAAGGGTATGGTACTGCTTCTGCAGTTTGCAGTTTCGAAAGCAATACCATGCTGCAAAGAGTAGACCAATAACCCCAACTATCACCCCTACGACCACAGGGATGTGCCAGTAGATCTTCTTTTAGGCCCACACAAGCATTTTAACTTCATAGATGTATTAACAATATTTCGTTTAGTCGTAGGTGCCGGACAATCCTTTGCTCTAAATAAATTTTTGGTTGCAAGGGCCAACAATATGCACCTCAAAATTGTAGTTACCGTTAGAAACCTGGTTGTTCTTGCCACATTCCACTACTTCATAGCGAGTGGACATCTAAGTCTAGATTATTTAGTAGTCGTTTATGTAAACTAGTTTGTTTTTCGGAGCCAGCACCACTTTGGAGGGCATGAAAAGTTGCGAGTAAATGGGAGGGGTCATAGAATAGATTCCTTAGTAGAAGGCCATATGGGAGTCTCCCACCAAATATATATTCACAACTCCGTTTTAATCTTTCTCTACGAGGATATCTTGCGGGAAGATATCAGGGCTGCCTCTCTCCAGTGTAATACCAGTTCTAAAATCGTAAATTAGCAGATTTGGGCAAGCAGCAATGACATAGGTTTAAAATATGTGCACTGCCTCACAATTTTGATGAGTCACAAGTCTCTACAGCTTTCCACCGCCGACTTGTATTCTGAGTACGCCAAACAGTCTGTCAGTTAGAATGATGTACTGATGGCCTTAGAATGTCATGAGTTAAAAATCCGAAATATCTGAGCCTTATGCCAGAACGCTACTGTTGTAGAATTAGGGTTGGTTTAGAGTATGGTTCTAGAAAAGGTAAATGCCAACTCCCTCAGTTCCCAGTGCTACAACTAAGTTATTTTCAATTAAGGATGCACTCTCTAAGTTCTTGGTTTCGATGTAACCATTTACAGGCACCAAATCTGTACCGTTGATACGATGGACGTCCTTCGATGTTACGTACAGCAACTCCTAACTATTCTTAGTGAAGAAGCCTTCCTCAAAAGTATTACCATCTTTTCTTATCATCGCAGCATAGGGCTCTAACTTTCCTTCCTTCATATCGTAAACTTCAATTGTCCCCTGTTCAAATACAACATAGTACTTACCTTTAAATTCGATAAGATCGATTGCATTTTTTAGATGCATACTGAATAAGGCTATGGGTACAGGTCGGAGAGTTTGTAGAGTACTTGCGATGTATTAACATATTGATTTTTTTAGTGAAAGGCCATTAGTTTCTTATAACGTTGCTGAATGTGAGCAGGGACGATGTCGCATAAGGTGGTAGGGTGTCCATTCTACCAGAGGGTGGTGGATTTGACGGCTTTGTGCTGAGAGCCAAAATCAATTATGGCCGAGGACTATGAGTGGAGCTCAATATTGAGGGTTCCGGGTAGTTTAACTTTGATAGAGTCCTAGCCGAAACAGAGGGTGGAAATCATCAGAACAGAGAGTATAAAAATCACACCCTGTTTCATATTTAAATAAGCTATATTATAATTAATAATAGTCCACTGGGAATTGTAAGTTGTTACTATGAAAAAAAAGTTTTAAAAATACTCTTCATATTCGTTGTACCCTGTAGAGCTTGTAATCATATCGGTGCTAAAGATATCCAAAAGTCGTAATAGTCGTCTGAAATGTAATAAGGGATTTATTTTTTGCATGTTATCAGACCCTCGATGGTAATAATGTTTAGATAAGCATCCAAGCTGCGGTTTCTGCTTCCTATCTTCGATTTAAAGATCTTGGTATCTAGATTTGACTCCAACAGTTCGCGAAGAGTAAGTATGAACAAAATTTAACATACTTTTTCCCATAGCCTTGTAGTGCCTTAGTAAAGGTATCGAGATGGTTATTACTCTAAATTATTGAAGAGGATGGGTGCGCTGATTTAATATTGTAAGAAATTAAGTTGGATACTAATAAATATTGAAAGGCCCACCGAAAGTTGTGGAGCCAGCACCCTACATTTTATCTACCGAGTAGGTAGTTGTAACTAAATTTGGGTCGTAACATGGAATTTATGAATTGCCAGTTGAAATGCAGGGGCAACTCAAGTTTTTATAATATTTATGCAAAAATACTCCGAAAGTATCTCAAAACGTATCTGGGGCAAACTTACCCAGCTCCTAAAATCCTACTCCGCTAGTAAATAGCATCTTACAGCTGGCTAGCTAGAGAAAATTACCAGGGAAGTGCTCAAGCACGAATCCTAATCTGAGGTGGCCTACCTCATTAGGAATCTCCATAGAATCGATGTCGACCATAACCAGATTATCGACTTCGACGAATTCGTAAATATGTTTTTATTCAGGGCAACTACTTATTGAAAAGACACTGTGGATAGATGGCACTGCAAAGGATGCACCGCAGTCGACTCATCAAGCAAGGGGAAGGCCGCCGACTGGATGTCGGTTAGTTCCATAAGTTGCTCAATGACGCCTACAGATTCATAAATGTATCAGTGTCTTTGGAGGAAGCTAGACAGGCATTCGAACAAACAGATACAGATCGAGACGGGTTCATCACTTACGTTGAATACTTTCAATTTACCGAAAGGTTTATATGCAATCCTGAAGGGAACATCAAGACCAACAACCCTCCTATTCTGGATAAAACTCCAAAAAGGCCACCTACACAAAACAGAGACCGCGGCACGGGAGTAGTGACTCTGTTCCGAAGATTCTTTTGGGGAGAACTCTTCAAAATTTACGTCAAGTATGATGAAGACGGAAATTAAAATCTGGACGACAACTAAATGATTAAGCTTCTCAGAGAGCTTTTGAAGTAGACTAGTCAGAGAGACCTTGACTATGTCTTCAAGAACCAATTTAGGATGGATCTTAATAATGATAGCTTCTTCATTTTCGAAGAATTCGCCCAGTTTTTCATCAAGCACTCAGCCGAAATTGGCCTTGACCGATTCAATAGATCCAGAGGAGCTTCGGGAAGGAGAGAAATTTCTAGTGAAGACTTTTCTAAGTTGTTCAAACTGTCCTTTGGTTTCCTGGGCGCATTGATTCCGGACCAGTCTATCCACTAAATCTTCAAGTGGATAGATACTGATAGGGATGGATACATAACCTATCCTTAGTATCTGAGCTGGGCAACTTACCTGACGTAGTTCAGAGAAGAAGATACGAACATAATTTGCTTTTTTGAGACTGATACTCTCCCCTCACCTCCCAAACAACCCGAAATAATTTCAGTCCCACTTCCAAAATTACCCATAGTAGTAGCTCCCAGCCCACCCATTCAAAACTGGAACCACCTAATTTGGATATTTACCTCTTATCAGCTGGCGGAGAGACTCAAATAGCATACATTAAGATTAGTAAAAGGTTAATATGGGTTCAACCAAGCTGAATTTGATGAGTCCAGGATTCCAGCTATCCTTGAAGCAATATTTGGGGAAACTCGGTATGAAATTCATTACGTCACTAACAACTACCTCAGATTCAGACACACCATCAGTGGCAAGCCTACCTATGAACAATTTGTGGCTTTCTTCTTAGGACTTCACTGTGGGGAGATAACCCTCCAGAGATTCCACAAATAGGGGAAGTATGCTCGTGGTCGAGAGAGAATCATGAATCTTAGAGAGTTCATCCTAACACTTCAGGAAGCTTTCGGCGGACTACGATTCCAAGTGATAGAGAGTGATCTCCGACAATTATTTGATGACCTCGATCGAAAGAAGGTTGGATACATAACCTACGAACAGTTCTTCAGTGGGCTTAAAGAGTACTTTAAGTATAAGAGCGCAGCCAAGATCTCTATCTTCTATCGTTACCTTCCAGCCACTGAGTCTTCAGTCAGGATCCTGAAGCCTTCATCAGCAACTACTACCAGTGTAGACTATTCCTATGGATACACCCTAGAGTAGAGAATAGGAGCTATGATCAGAATGAGACTGATTGAGTTCATAAAGAAGTATGACCTTAATCACAATTTGACCTTTGAAACCGACGAAATCATCAACTTTATGAGGGAGGTGTTTAATTAAGATCCCACAGAAATTGATTACGTCACCAAAAACGTCTTTCGATATGACCAGGATGGAGACGGAAAGGTAACCTACGATGAGTTCGCCTCCTTTATTTTGGAGGTTCACTGTGGATAAATTACAGTTCAGAGACTCCACCGAAACAAACTGATTCCGAGATGGGAGAGCCGATTACTTTCAGGCAACGATTTCGTTAAGGTTATGAACCAGGCCTTCGGTTTCCTCAACCTTGAGATTAAGTTGGATGACCTTAATATAATTTTCTCTCACCTTGACGAAGGAAACGGATACATCAGCTACTCAAAGTACTTTACTTACGTCCGAGAAACAATGGGCTTTAACAAGAGCGTAGTCGTCAACGAGACTCTGAAATCAAGCAGAACAGTCATTACTACAGTTTCATCGATTCCAAGTTACAACGTATTAAATATTTAAGGTAAGTACACCCCGACCAACAGCGGCCGTTGGGATTCTTCGAGCATACTCGGCTCATCAACACACCTTTGATTCATTCAGATCACATTTATTTCGAAATTAGTTGACTAAATACGAAAGGATATTGAATATAGTGATTAAACTGCCGAATCCAGTGAACTGAATCCGACACATATTAGTTATATAAGTGAAGTAAGGAATTTTTTGTCAGCTCAAATCCAGTATTATTATGAGTGCGCTATATTCTATAAAATGTAGAAGAAGAAATTGCTGGAACTACTTCCAAAGAATTACAAGCTGCCTGAAACTTGTCTGCACACTGCACAGTTTCAAACAACCGAAGGGGATGCAGCCAGTACTAAGACTGTCAAAATTTTCGATAGATGTCTCATCATCTTCTCAGTATTTCATATTCTATTTAGAACTCCGGAAGAGTTGACCCTTGGGGCAAAATCGACTTTAACTTCAACCTAATCTTTGAGGTTCTGAGGGGCAAGACCGAAGCTGAGAGGGCCAAGAGGACAGGACCCATATGTGGATTAAAATTTTAACAGGCAGAAGAAGTTTGCTTTTTGTTTAGCACTGACTTAGAAACGCTTAAGATCTGGAGAGGAATACTTGGGTCAAGACTCAACCAAAGAGGCTTCCACGAGTTGTTTAAGCCCATTAAAAAAATCGGTAAGGGCAACTTCGCTTCCGTTTATTTAGCCATCAGATTAGAAGACTAAAAGAAGTTCGCCGTTAAGGCCTTCTCCAAATAGGCTACTTATGGCTAAGACAAGGGCAAGGAGTCTTTGATAAATGAGATTGAACTGATGAGGAAATTCAATCATAAGAATCTTATGAAATTGTTCGAAGTGTACGAGTCTGACAATTCTATCTACATCAGCGTCGAACTGTTAGATGGTGGACAACTTTACGATAAAATTAAGACCAAACAAAAATTTACTTCCCAGCAAATACAGACTTGTATTGGAGGACTTTTACTGGGGTTGGAACATATGCATGAGAGGAGAGTGATGCATAGAGATCTCAAACCGGAGAACATCCTTCTTAGAAGTTAGGGTGATTACGACTGTGTGATAGCTGATTTTGGACTGTCAACTTGGGCTGATTAACCAGAGTACCTGTTCGTTAGATGCGGTACACCAGGATATGTAGCTCCATAAATAGTAAACTTAAAAGACCTAAAAGCCAAATGCGATCCAATTTGCGACATATTTAGTTTGGGAATAATCTTCCATATACTCCTACTAGGTAAATCTCCATTCCCAGGAAAGACCTATAACGAAGTCCTAGCTGAAAACAGAGCATGTGTCATCAATTTTGAACAGAGCGAGTACAAACGCCTTGCTCCTGTAAGTACTTACAATATTAATTCAGCCCTCGATTTGCTAAGAAGAATGTTAGAGAAGAGCCCTCACACAAGAATATCTGCTAAGGACGCCCTTCAGCATCAGTTTTTCTGTTCCTCTCCTCAATTCAATGGATAGACCATGATGTAAGAGTTATTATCACCCACACATAAACAGCCATTTAACAAGACATCAATCATGATGAATGGTAGCTGCAACTCTCCTTTGATGACTACCAGCAACCCCTTCAGAAAACAGCAGGGAACTGAACTCAGAGAAGACAGTTGCCTGAAATTCAAGATGAAGGAGAGTGTGATGACAGGTAAAATGGAAGAATGTGAAACTAGCGGATGTGACAGCCCTAACCTGAGGAAATCCATGCAGCAGGGACCTTACAAGGAGAGTAGGTTCGGCCAGGAGAGGAGACAGTTGGATAAGAAGGACATGAACACTGAGCAATGATTACTTAACTAACCCATATCTGATTTATACTAAGGCTTATGGATATTAAGTTACAGGTTAGCGCACTGGTTGATAACAAATAATACAAATAATGCTTTCACGAAGGTTTGGCTTCAGAACTAATATGCTCCACTCTAACGTTGCTCTTTGCATCGGCTTGATTTATGCTCTGGCACAAATTGGCATCTATATCGCCCTGCTGTTAAATATTCCATGCACTCAAGCCTACATGCCCTTTCAACTTGTAGCAGGAGCTTACGGTGGTATGGCTCTAACCTGTATTCTCCTTATGGTGACCCTCTGTCGGCCTGGATGCCGTTGGCTAAGTATAATAATCGGTGCTGTTACTTTCGGCCTCAAAATAGCCTCTTCAATCTACCTCGGGATAGATGCCTAGTAGCATTTAGGAGACTGTTTCATCCTTTCGAGCGTATCGTCCTTAGTAATAAGTGCTCAGTGCTTGTAGGCAGTTTTCCTGCTAATAATGAAGAGAGTGGTTCATGTAATATGCATTCAGTAGAGAATAATAGAGACATCCCTGCAGACAACAATGATGATGGAGAGGGTTAAGTGATGGTGCATTAAAATAGTCATTTACAAATATGAGAGTAATAGTCAACAGCACCTGCTCTTGGGTTGGTTGGACTCCTTATCTCCGAGGGTTCTCTTGGGTTAATGAAGGGTGGGTACTGTTTTGTCCTAAATTCGGGTGACCACCATTTTGCTCAAAACATCAAATATTTAGTTTACATTGAGGTTCTATTTAGCACTTGCCTCAAAAAAGGGCAACTTGTATCTCTATGCCAATGCCTGTCCTTACTGCTGAGTGACTACCCTTTAAATTGGCGATACATCAGCCTTGTTGCCTACCAGGACTTTGGGAATGGGTTCTTAGTTCTGCTAGTCGATTTGGGATATCCATTTGGTAATGTTGTTAAAGCTGCCCCTATCAGTGACGGAATAGACCTAAGTAACAGATTCGATACCAGCACTATTCCAGAAGCCCCTCTGTAGTATGTCTGGGTGATTGTTTTGAATCGCTACTGTCCCGCAGTATCCCACAGCTGAAGTTTGAGGCGTTTACCATCGACAGTGAGGTTCTTAACTTTAAAGTCGACGCCAATGGTGGGAAGATGGGTAGTTTTATACTAGCTGGAGGAAAACCTTAGCAGAAGGTTAGTTTTGCCCACGGCTGAGTCCCCTAGTATCACTAATTTGATGAGATAATCGTATTTATCAGCGATATTTTTGCTGCTGCCTCTTTGGTCCATTATTTCAATTAATATTTACTATTCCAAAGCATGACCACCCTACTACTATCCTCTTAGACGTGCATATAGCTACTGAATATTACAGTAGATGATTGGTCAGACTTACACCCTATACATTTATCAATTCTTCTGTGACTTTGCCAGTTGGGTTTGTAGCTACCGTATTTTAGCATCGCTCTATACCAATCTCATGAATTGAGAGTCGAATTTCTTCCGCAGGGTCATATAGTTGTTTTAGAGCTATTCGTATCTTTTATGGCATTCTACATGCTTATCGCTCTTAAGTCTTGCCACCTCTTATTAACTTTTTATTAGTTGTTATCTGAGCTGTTTAATAGTCGCCAAATTAGTTGCTTCTGGGGTTTAACCATGAGATTAACACGAATAGCCAGAATCACTTAGGACTTTACTCGGCGGATGTAATCTGAAACTACTGTGTTCTGAGTGGTTCGCCATTTAGTTGTGTGGTTTGATGAAACCTGAATAGCTCTCACTCTTTAGTATCTATTTCTGCTTGATTTTCTATTGGTTTATTATACTCTATGGTCGACTCAGTTCATATATCTCGTCCTTAGAAAATGCACCCTTAGATTTGGTTTATATTGGGCAATCGAGAACTTCCTTAAACTAGTTGCGAAGCTCCTCTGACCAGTTAGGTTTCCTTTCTTCCGGTAAGTAGTGCCCTTTCATCCAGCTATGATTGATTATGCCTGTGCTGTTGAGTCTTTTGGAGGGGTCTTTGACTAGTAAATGTTGAATGAGATCCTTGCAGGTGTTGGAAAGGTAGTTGGGAATAGTGTACATTCCCTCCTTAATGTTAGACTTTACAATGCTCTCAGCCTAGTTAGGAACCTTAGCTAGTTTGGCAAATTGCGCACTAAACGGACTCATCCCAGTACACAACTCAAATATCAATACTCCGATAGCCCATAGATCTACGGTGCAGTCATGTTTATGCTACTTATCTAACATCTAAGGAGCTAAATAATCTAATGTCCCACAATAAGTCGTCCTTTTAGAAGCAGGCGACAAAAAACTCGACCACCCGAAGTCAGCCAACTTTGCGTTGCCTTGGGCATCCAACAGGATATTTTAGGGTTTGATATCCCTATGAACTATCCCTCTCTAGTGCATATACTTCATGGCTTATACAACCTGATGCACTATTTTGGCTACTTACTCCTCACTGAGCTTTTTGGAGGGCACACCCAGCATCATATGGTAGAGCTGCCCCTTCTCTGCACACTCCATAATGAGGTAGATGGCGATGTCATCCTCGAAGTGGCTGTAGAGTTTTATTATGTTTTGATGGTTGAGGGAGTACATCACTCGAATCTCAGTGCGCACCTGCTCGACCATGTTCCGATCCTTGATCTCCTTTTTGTCGAGCTACTTAATAGCATAGATTTTGCCGGTTTTCTTGTGTTTGACCTTTCGGACAATTCCGAATGATCCTTTGCCGAGTATTTTGAGGATTTAAAAATCGTGCATGTTAGATTAATCGTCCCAACCTGCCTGCACAGCTGGAGCGAGATAGACGAACCTCTCTCTGACTTTATTCAATTTTACCATATGAATAATACTTAAATAATGGCAAGTTCTTATATTTAGCTTATTATTTGACGCCAGAGAGATATGATCAGAAGCTAAGCCATCCAGTGCACTCGACATCCAGGCCACAACATATCCGAAATATGCATCTCTCAGCCATGCGAGCATAGAGTACTGTGTAACTTGTGCCTTTAGGAGCATGCCCAGCATTAATTTGTCAGTCTAGATAAGAGGCGAATATTCAAGGAAATATAGGAAACGTATGTGAGTTTCATGCTCAACCGTCTTGACCAGCTGATTGAAAGGATTACATAGATTGTTCGGTGTATTTTGTAGGAGATTAAGACCAACCTTGTGCAACAGATCAGTATGGAATCGCAAAGCTTATTCTACAGATATAGTGGAGGAAACAACGATGTTCCTTTCGTAATCAACGAGTATGTAGGTGGGAATTACGATAGTATCACCCACAAATTATTCAACTAAGCTTTGAAAACTGCTGAAAAGATCGATAGAGACGGAATATTATTGAATGCTAAGTTCATAACTGAGACTGATAAGATTGCTTTAAGTTAGATAAGAGAGAATATGAAGCAAAATTTTATACATGTGGGGAGGCTGTACTGGGAACATGAATTGTTGGGTGAGAAGCCGATGTAGTACTCGAAAAGAGCTAAGGATATAGCTACTGAAAATACTTTAATGAATGAAATTTTCAAAAAGAAAGACAAGAAAGGAATCCTACAGATACGAGAATTAAAATCGTCCAGTAATAATAGATCGATGTACAATATTATCGAGATGGCGAAATCCCAATAGAATATTTTGGCAGTAGAATGTAGTAGCATGAAACTACCGAGTGTCAAATTTTTGGTTGGTATGGCTGGATGGCCAGCGATGTCTCAATTGAAAGTGCTTTATCTCAGCCATAATTAGCTTACTTCAGTGTAGATTTTTGGCAGAATATTATTGCCTAAGCTAAACGAGCTCTACCTCAGTATCGATATAGTTAAACAGACAACAACCACATTATGACACTCAGAGGACTCGACAAGCAATAGTGGCCCTCCCTTCTCAAACTGAGTCTATCAGCAAACAAATTTACCAGTATCCGACTACTCCCACATTTTAAAATGCCTGTGCTTAACCTTCTGAATTTAGGTATGAAATGGGTAGAGCGTAGACTAGCTGCAGTTGGAAAGTTTAACGCCTTTGGGTAAAATAGCGTTTCCGAAGATCGTGCAGATATCGCTACGTATAATGATGGGTTAATTGAGAGCATGTTCGACTGGAGGACAATAGCACACCGGACACTATTAAGTATGATTCGCCCAGTATCCGTAAAAAGATATGGTCGTCATTATGATTTTTAAGTTAAAATAGATAAACACGTAGGGTCAAGAATGAGTGAATTTGACGAACTCTTCTGACTATATGTACTAGAGAGTTGCATAAAAAGCGGTTACCATATAGCTGGCTGTTTAAAATTTTAGAGTTAGTTAGTCACCGTAGACTATTCTGAGGAAGGCGAGTTGGGAGTAAATCTATGGCAGTTTGGCCTTCATCCGACAAACCAAAAAGCAGAGGATGCCAAGCAGATTGTCTCCATCGATAGTATAGCTCTAACCTGTTTAGATGAGTTTGTGAAATTAGTCGATATCGTTGCAAATAGTATCTTTGAGTCTGGCAAAGAACTTCAAAAGGGCTTTTGGGCCAGTTACCCTATCTATTTAAGACAGATGTATTAGGGATGATGCGTAGTTGCCGTCGATCTGTAGGTGGTCCCCGATAAGAAACTTCTTAACACTGATATTCTCCTTAATTCTGGAGGCTACTTCCACTGCAGTGTTTCTGTTGACTTTATCTATTGCATTCGAGATCAGGATGTGGGGGTTTTAGTCCCCAGTAAATATACTATTGGTTATTGCCTTCCGAAGGAGCAACTCAGCCTTCGCTGGTGTTATGTCCATGTACTAAATTATCCAATTTTTGTAGAAATCGGAAGACTACATTAGAAACTCTATGAAGAAGTTGAGGTCTCCTCGCATCTCAATACAGAGTTTCTCGAGCTTTATGTTTGGGGATCGGTTGAGCCATTCAGAGTACTTTTTCTGGATGTAGCTGTTATAGTATCTCTTGAATTTCAAATAGGGGTGACTATTCCTATTAAACTACTCATCAATTATGTAGTTCACCATAGACCGTTTTTGCTTCAGCTATTTCTGTAGCTTTTATTTGGGGGTTGGTTTATAGTTAGTGCAAGTTTCGCAATTTCCAAAAGTAACTTAGTGAAACCGGTGGCCAGTTTTACCCATTTACCCTTGTTAGTTTGTTTGAGCCAACATTAGACTGTATTTCAAAATCTCCCCTGTAAAGTCGATAAACACGTTTTGAGACTGCTTAACCAAGGCCTTCTAGCTTTTGGCCTTCATGACATTCTTAGATTTGAGATCTGAGTTACATGTTGTTCATACCCAGCAGCTCCTACTTTCTGAGCTCGCAAATCATCGACACTGCGTTAACATAGGAATCTATTGGGATAGTCTTGGCGTAACTTAAAAGTTTGCCGCATGCCTACTGCCATTTTTTGTTCGAACTTAGCTATTAGAGAGAGTCAAAGATGGTTTGCCTCCATCTCTGAGATAAATAAATAAATACCATTTACGAACTTAGGGAGGAAGCCTGCTTGGGGGCTGATTTTGCGCGAGTTACTGCGGTTACTTTGGGACGATTCTAGAGAAAATTAACGAAGCTTTCGGCGTTTTTGTCAGCCTCATTAAGTTACTTGTTACCCATAAGTCAAAACTAATAAACTATCAACATCACTTAAAAATACCCAGAAGAGTGCCTCACCTTCCAAGGGAGTACACCTCCCTTATGTTATCTCGTAGGTCCATAAAAAACTCCTCCCTCATTATTAGGGCCCACTAAGACCCTATAAATTCAAGTAGACTGTCAAATCTATGGAGTTCCTTAACTAGTTTTTACAAAGCTGGTATCTTTTGGAGTACGGCTATTCTATCGGAGTACTTTCCATAGGAAGGATATTAGTTGAGCTATTTAAGAGCATGCCGTAGACTGTCGTCTTGAGCATGATCGAACAGCATACTAGAAAATCTGACGATTAGAGTTGTCTTCAGTTAGTCGAATTGCTTGTAAAGGGTCTCTACTTTTTTAAAGTATCCGTAAGATTGTTTCGGTATTCTACTGAAATTGTAGTTTTTCCCCGTATATTACAGTTATGTTAGTAGTTTGTTCAGAATCTTGATTTGGTCTTTGTAACTTTTGCCCAACCTTCGCAAATTTTAAGGCGAATAGAATGGAGCATAATGCCCCAGCGCGACGATACATTCGAACAGATCAGATCCTCTAGTCTTTTTGTTCGCTAGTTCTGCAACTTTGTTAGTGAGCAGCCTATCTAGTTCTTATGGTTAGCTCTCTACTTTAGTGATAACGATTCCTACGCTTAGAGAACAATCATCTTGTTCTCTTAACGATAGAAGTAGGTCCTCCAGGTCTCTCCTCTAGCTAGTGAGTGTCTGCTATTCTATCGCAACAATAGTAATGAGTCTGGATGTGTTTCTGAACATTTAGTCAACAGCATAGGCTGAGAACAGTTGGTGTAGGATGCCTCTGTTTTCTTCGGTTCCAGGAGTATCAATAACCTGCCTGTTTTTGTCCAATTTAGAAATAACATAGAGGGGAAATAGAGTCTTAGATGATAGGGTCTGTCCGATGGGACTCGCCCTAGGTTCGTCCCCTTTGAGTTCGTATTTGAATTTTCCTCTATTGTAGTCCCACACTTCCTTGAGGTCGTAGTCTGCCAGGAGATTGCTGAGCGCACTTTTTCCTGTTCCGGTTACACCCAAGACAACTATAAGGGAAGTGTCATCGAAGGTAGGGAGTTAGCAGAGTTAGTCGAACAGTTAGTTGATGTTGGTGAGTACACAAGCGAAATAGAGACTGAGGAGTATAAATCGTAGGAACATAATTTAGTAATACTGGAACATAAGAACAATAACAACTATCAGTCTACAAACTGCCGCCCAAAACTGTTGTTAATGTAGGATTATACACTCTAAGGCGGTGGTACTTTGGGTTTATATTTAAGCTTGTTGTTCATCCTAATGGCAGTTTATTTTAATTTCCATGCCAGTTTAGGAAATTATTTGTAATAAATTTTATGATCATTTCGCTTAAAATTTCTGGCTGGATTAGTTGACATACTGCAGTAGTCCACTTACTATTCTTAGTTCTTTAAAGCCCTTACCTTGCTTAGCCTGTCCATACTCTTCAAGTATTTAATAGGTTTTGAGTTGTCGATCCAGCATATTATTTTATTATTGAGTAATATGAGGAAGTATCAACATCACCACTGAATTTAGGAAATAGGCTGTTCTCCACTCTATTTATTAATACCTGGCTTAGTTTAGTGCCTTAAAGTTCGATTCTAAAGTCAAGAGATTCTTACCGAATTGATAGTATATAGGGTATTACTTAAATGGAGCGACTTAGCGACACCTTCTTCAAATTGTTTATAAAATCGAGGAGGATTTAGGATTAATATTTTAGTTGGTTTATGGAGTGTAGAAGGCAGCATAGTTCCCCAGGGCCACCATACAAGAAAACAGCCCTGATCCCTTCGCCTGCTTTGTTTAGAGATCAGCGGCTTTTAAAGCAGCCTAGTTATTTAAGTTATATTTTATGTTGCTTTAGATACCATTAAACCGCTGCTTTCTGAGCACTATTAGTCAAATCTAAGTACGGCAAGTATCTCTTCAAGCTGACTAGAGTGTGGATGAAATCTTCTTAGACGAATAGCAATATTTTAATCTTGCCTTTTAAGTGGCTTAGCTCATGCATAAAGTATTTAGAGAGCAGTTGATACGATATCCCCCTGTTTTAATAAACCTGGGGTATCTATTGTGACGAGTTTTGGCTGAGTCTTGGATAAGAGTGTTGGAAACAGAGTCTGGGAGGACATACCGTCCCAGCTCATTACGGAATCTGTCTGGTAAGGTCTATCTTTTTCATGGAGTATTTATTTTGGTTTCTGCTTTTGTCATAGTGGGTCTACAGTGTGTACCCTGCCAGAAGAAAAGAGAAAGTGTTCTTAGCTGAGCCTGACATCCCTATTGTAGATGAGGTCCTCCTAATTTTACATGCTGGTGAACAATGCGCAGACGAACCATACAAAACATATGAGAATTTTAATAGTCATCATTTTTTACTATTAGTATGACTACACCAATTAAAACGAGCACCCAACACCAATAAAGACTACTGATGCACAAAGCTAAGATCTAGAGCTTTCTTAGGAAGAAGGAGTTTCAGGAGCCAGCGTTACCGAATAAATCGTCTAAATTTGAATCTAGCTCGGCTATGCTGAGAGAAATTCCGAGTTCAAGCCTCGCTTTGAGTTAATCGCAAAACTATAATGAAAGCATACCCAGTGTCATAGAGCAGTCTCAGCTGGCTATATCATCAGTGACAGTGAGCAACCAGAAATAAAAGAATATCGTAGATTAGATAGATAGTCTAGTAGAGAAGATTAAGAACAAAAGAACGCAGGTGTTGCCTGCGAGTACTGTAGTGTAGCCTATTGTAGATAGAAATCGAGTTAAAAGGAGTATTCTAATGGATGTGTAATAGGAAATACTGCCGTCTATCGTTATCAATAAGAAAGAGCTGTCGCCTGTTAAGCCCATCCTCAAACTCAACTAACCTAAATAGGCTAAACGATCTACATCTAAGAGCGTTAGGATCACCTAATAGTAATCTTCAACCCCTAAACAAAAATCAATGCTTCTACCTCCGAAGCCCACCGTAAGCAAACAGAAAGAGTAATTCAAGTCGATGGTTAACAAATACAATAGTCTTCAACAGTAGGCCCCTCCTCCCCCTGTTCTCCACCAACACCACCACCATCACAATCACCATTCTCCAGCTCCATCAAGTGCCGATCTATTTGAACTTAGCTTAACAGTAGACCAACGTTCTGTAGTATCAGATCTCACTCAAATAGTGTAATTCGACAGAGAGATACATCCCACTCATTCTTAAGACATCGTACTCCAAAGGCTATACGCTTAGCGGAAGCACATCTTGCAGTAGATCGAAGCTATCGACTAATAATTATTTGCTTTACAGTCACTATGAATACATGTTAACATTGTTTAAAACACAAATAGTCAGGCTAGTTTACGATTGCTCGTCGCACTCTTTCGAGCCACCTTTGCAATCGATATCATGTACTCTTTCATCACTGATCTTTGGTTGAAGGACAGCGTTGGGAAGAATCGGCCTCTATTAGTTCTCCTCTACACCTCTGGGGAAGTGTCTTTGGCGAACTAACTTTACAACTAGCTCCCCTCTAGAATTCGTTCGGCCTGTAACCTATATTTATCTAGTTTAGGGTTCGTCTTAATAACGCTGATCAGAAGGCTGATAGCCTATTGACTCTTTTTGAGCTTTTCCTTGAGCTTTTTGTTTTACTGCTCCATTTAGAGTTCCCTTAGTCCTCCAGATTAGGTGTTCTTTCTGGAATTTAGAGTGTCTATTCGGCTGTGAGTGTCCTTCCTTTTCGATTATTTGATTTTGGTTTTGTGTCGTTTCCTGTTATCTTCGTTGATCTCCAACACAGGTATTTACTGAGGAGGTGGATGCTCCTCATTGTCCCTTTCGTCGTCCGTTGCTCCCATAACCGGAATTTACTCAGGGATATTGTCATAATGCACGCTCTTGCGTTAGTGTGTCTGCCCCTTATTCTTCTGGGGTGAACCCATCTGATGATTGGATTGGTTATCTTTCATCAGACTAATGTAGTTGGGTTCCTGGTTTAAATTCGATTTAGATATGGCTGGCTGAATTTTTTATCTGTTCGACATACTGTTCCAGTACTTCTGGATATCCTATTCCTCCTTCTTTGCCTTCCTTTGCTCCTAGTCTCTGCGTCGCTATTGTTACTGCCTACGCTCTCTTACTTGTTTATCTAAGTTTCAACTCATCCATACCTAGTTGCTACTTCTGCTAACGTCGCTTACGTTCCTTCTCGGACTCTTCGTACCCGTACATCTCCTTGCTGAGGAGACCTCGCACCTTGCTCAGATTCTCTAGTTAGCGAGCTTTATCCTCGCTATACATGTATAACTTATTGCGATATAATAAACGACTGAATTAATCGTACTGAGCCATAATACATAATCTATTTGAGCAGAGTGATCAGCAGGGTCAGTAGGGTGGTTTATCGCAGTTGTAGCAGTTTTAGCACTTGCACAGGTAGGTACATTTGACGCCAGCTAAAAAACAGTCGCAGTACTTCTTGGCGCAGTTAGTCTTCTTGCAGTTGCAGCCTCGTTTGTTGGCTAAGTTGATTTCGGTCTAAACGTTTCCAACTATTTAGAGTTTGTTTGAGAAGGCCTAAGGGTTCTTAGAGATTATTGCATTACGAGCTTTTTGCAGTTTGTCCTGGAACATCTATGTGTTGCGACACTGATAACACTCACACTCAGCGCCACACATTAGTCCTTTGGAGAAACATTCGCAGTAAAGTTGAAGGCATTTGGATTTTATGCATTTGCAGGTTACCTTAACTGGGATTACTTACTCTACGATCTGCTTTTGTATCTTCTACGAACCTGGAAGTTGCTTAGGTTGCTACTATTCGTACTAGGTTGGTCCAGATTTAGATAGCCCTTATTCCGACATCCGCCCCAAACCCATATCAGGTTTTAGGAACCAAGTGTACTAGGTAGTAGAAGGTTTAGTATGGTCATCCTCTAGACTGCTCCTGTGCAAGCTCTTTTAAACTCCATACTCCTAAATTAGAGTTTCACATAGGTCAGAGTGCCGTTTGCGCGCTGGAGCTTTGCTCGATATATTGGATTATATGCTCATCCTGCATCAGACAGTTGCTACTTCTATTCAGGCAGCCGAGCCATGTTTCGAGGGTCGACAAGATTGCCCAGAGTAATGTTAGAGCCTCCAGAATGTCTGGATCTCATGGAGTTTCGAAGAGGAAGGTCCATTTTGGATGGAGATTACTAGCGGATGGAGTTCTTTTGGTTTCCTTACTTGTCCTATTCGATCTCCATTTAACTGGTGGTTTATATTATGCAAACTTCATGACAGCAGAATATAAATAAGCGTTAGAACCAACTGTTTCGTGCTTTTATTGTCTGTACCGAGTTGAAATACTAGACAGAATGATCTATTTTTCAACAGTCAGTTACAAAAAGAAAGAGATGACTCAGGTACTCTTACGAAGTAATTATAAACTCAACTAAGGATTAGCAGTTTCTCAAATTATTCTACCTATTTCAACCTTGTCATTGTTATAAATAGGTATTCTTTTGGCCCATAGTTATATACAATTCTTATGATCAAAGTACTAATTTGTCTGCCTCTGCTATTGGCAGTGTCACTGGGAGAATGCGTCCACGCAAAGAAACTAAAAGGCTTTACTCCTTACAAGCAATAAGCTAATCCCTCCGACCGTAGCTATATCAACGCTCCAAGCACATACACCCCACTTAAGATTACATACACCTATATGCCCTTGGATGAACCCACTCCTCATGACCTTTCAGAGTACATCCTAAAGACAGTCAACATATCCGTCGCCATATTCAGTCGGCTACTTAAGGTCATTTCAGCACCCATCTATTTTCCAGCTAATATTAGCAGTAACGCATTTTAGTAATTCAGTCTGCTTTGAGGTTAAGCCTTTAAATGAACATCGAAGCCCCTTCACTTCAGACCTACATCTTTACGTAACAAGCAAATCGTCTCCAACCGAATCGTTCCTCGCATGGGCAGCACCATGTGTAATTAATAGCAAGGGAAGGCCTATTTTCGGTCAGGTGAACTTCAACACTTACTTCATCGACATACCACAGACCAACTATGGCTACCAGAAGGATATTGAGACGACGGTATTTATTAGGTTAAAGTAGATACACTAAATTATTCATGTTCTAGGGTTCTCTCCTGCTCTCTTCAAATACTTCAAAGAAAAACCAATCATTACCAAACAATATGGAATGACTACTCTAAGTAACCCTACCATGAAAGCTTGGATGCAAGCCCATTTCAACTGTAGCATGGGAGCGCCTGTTTAGGACCAGGGTGATTCAGGGTCGGCAGGAGCTCACTGGGAGCGTGCTGTTTTTCAGGAGGAACTCATGACTGCCAGTGACGCCAATACTAGGATGTCGTTAAGCAATGCTACCCTTCATTTATTGCATTCGACAGGGTGGTACCAAGTGGATTTCTCTTTGGCTTAAGGTTTCATATATGGGAAGGCAGTCGGTTGTGCGTATCTCTCGACTTTGTGTCGAGGGTCCTTCCCTGAATACTGTTACAACCCTAACGAAGTATCCTGCACCTATGACCATGCAGCAGTTGCGAGCTGTATTTACGACCCCTACTCGAATAAATGCCAGTATTATTCCGCGTATAAAAATGCTGTATGTGCTGATGATTCTATTATGGGGTCTGCTATTCAGGGCACCAGCTTTTCATATGACTCTCGGTGTTTTAAGAGCACATTTGTTCTGGCTACTGTGACCAACCCAGTTAGGGTAAACTATCGTTGTTTTAGGACTAAAGTAAGGAGTTTACTATTTAGTGCGTGGGAAGTACTTTGATAATTCTAGTCAACCAGACTGAGTACATATGCAATCAACCAGGAGAAGTACTCCAGGCTTAACTACGTAACATTTCAAATAACTCAGCTATGAAAGGTACGCTACAATGCCCTAATATTGATTTTAGTCACTTCTGCTCTGTTTAGCAGTATTGTGATGGCTAATGCAACCAGAATGGTTACTGTCTGGCAGGGACTTGTATTTGTGCATCAGGAAGATTCGGAATAGACTGTGAGAGCGATTGTGACTTAACTCGATACTACAATAACAATATGACTTGCGTACCGACTTGCCCTCCAGATACGGTGGTCTACGAGAAGGCCCGGTCGTGTTTGAGGACTTGCCCAACAGCTACTTACCTGCAGGATAATAGGTACTGTATTGACTGCAGCAGGTACTGTAAGGTCTGCGACAATAGTTCATGCAGTGTATGCTCAAGCGGTAAGTTGTTCGATGATGTAGGAGCTAAACTTGTAATGGGTAAATGCCAGCCTCTGCACCCGATGAATGTGGGAGGAAAGTTCTGGATGGGTTTCTTAGTAGTATTGATAGTGTTACTAATTTGATAAGATAACAAAAGTTCAAATCAGGGTGGGTTATGTCTACAAATTAGTTAGGGGACTATGCGAGGGTACTGGATTATGACTATTTACATCTACCTTGTTCTTTAAGTTGCAGTGTTTTGGCCAAACTTAGGTAGTTCTGGATCTGAGAACTAGGTTTGCATAGACTTAGGGGAGACAGCTCCAGATAGAGTAGTCATTTCTGGACCGCTACTATCTAGACGAGCGTAATCTATATTTGCAAATTGTTAGTAGGGGCTGCTATTTAAGTTTTTGGGGAATCTGCCGATTGTATTTGATGGGTCATTTCTAGAGTATTGTATAATCGCTGCCTAGTTAGCGGCTCTTGAAGGAATTGTCGTTAGGTTGTAGTTGCCCGGTCTTCCATATTCGTTAGGCCTTCCCGGTTGGAAGGGGTTCATAATTAATAGTTTATGTGGGTTCTATTAATTGCAGTGCCATATAATTAGGGTTGAGTTTAATTAAACAAAATAAATTCCCATGAAACAGCGCAAAAGAGCAGTATCAAACCTCTAGCCCTTAGAGAACAAAGTTCACCTCTTAGAGCCATCCCTCCTTACTAAGGCTAAATAAAATGTGCTTCGAAAAATTAGTCCCAATCCCAACGACTAGCTAATTGTCTACAAGCACTAACCTACTCTGTCGTTTTACATTACCAGAGGATTCGTCAAACCTCCCATGCCAGAACCCTTCAAACAGAACTAGCAGCACGAGCGCATACTCGCTAAATTCCTAGTGGACTATCTAAACAGAAAAACTGTGCTAGATCGGGTGGATAGGAGGAGGTCTAGCTATTTCGAGCCCAAATCTTTTAGGGAGACATTAAAAATCGATCCCAACTACACTCGGCGAGTAGGTAAACAGTTTAGGAGGAAGGCGAGGAGTTCGTTGGTGGAGAGTCAGAATGTGAATAACATGTGGGTGAGACATCAAAACCCTGAGTCAACGGTATACGATATGAAGGGGAGTTTAGAGAAACCCTTCCTTTACTGAATTCAGTTGAATATGATTGCATTGATTGATGTCTATATTCCTACACTCAAAGTAAAGTAGTCAGCTGTGTTTGGGCCCTGCAGTCACAGTCTACCCGAAGTGCTGCGAATACTCGTAGTCGCTGTCGTCTTAGTCCTAGATTTTGTGGTCTAGACTGTAAATACCCCTGTCACGAAGGGTAACCTCGGCGTGCTTGAAATACCTAAATTATGTGTTGTTGGGCTGGGTTTAGAGCTGCTTCAGTTATGGAGGCAGCTCTTTTGGAAGCATAAACGATTAGGCGCTTCTACAGTCGTACTACTGTCCTCTTTAGGTTTTCTTCATGTGGCCTTATTTAACCTTTTAGAGCATAGCCAAGTACAGGTTATGGGCAAAATCAAACTAACACATACTGAATGGTTTAGTTATGAACCGAGTGAGGGCTGGCATGTATTTAGTGAGGAGTTATTAGGGGGTAGCATTAGCGGCTAAGTTGCTGATGATCGCCATTATATGCATAGATATATGAGCGTCTGTCGATACTACTAGACTGATGCTATGGAATACACGATCCTTGGATAGTACACCAGCGTGCAACAAAGAAAACACGCACCTAAGTGCTGACAGCTTAAGGTTTCCCTAGTTGATTTTGACTAGCCTTTATAGTAGTTAGATTTGAAGTTGGTCTTTATAAGTGGTATCACTTAGCTTTTCCAGAAAAATGGATACCTTATGGAGGGCCAAATTGAACAGTAAAGGATGCAAGCACTAGAAACTAAATTAACTTCAAAGTTTACGCTTTGAGAAGCATACTTCCAAAGTATTTGTCGAACTGGTGACTAGACAGGTAGTTCGCCCAGTGCTCAGCCCTAAGCAATAGATTGTAGACAGCTTTTGCAGGTGGGGAATTTTTTAGAAACTCAGCCAGTTTATCCATTACTATGTCCTCAAAGTAGTCCACTTCAATCAGTCCGCACCTATTTAGAGCCTCTATTATGCAGTTGACGCATTCGTGACTGATTTATCTGCTTAGGAGACCCTCTACCAGAATGGGTATGATGTATTATTTGAGAATGGAAGTATCGAATAAATACAAATTCTGGTCGAGAAGGTTGAGGAAACTGAGTTGCTGCTCAATAGGGTACTTGTACAACTAGCATAGGTCGTAGTAGGCGAGGACGGCTGGTTCAGTTAGGTAAAAATGGTTATGAAGCTAGTGTAAGGTGATGCGGTTGAGGGGTTGTGGTTGAAGCATTTCTTTGAGTAAATCCCTTAAAGCAGGTTCCAAAGTATGGAAGAAATCTGTAGTTTCTACTGTTATCCTTAAATCATCGCAAGAGGTCAGGTACTAGGTTTTGGTTTGGGGCTGGAAGAAGCCTTGGGGTCCCTGTTAAATAGTAAGACTTAGGAAGTTGAGGAAAGACACTGCGGAAGAGAATACCCCTGAGTTATCAGCAGCTTTATTCTACTTTACTTGCTCAGGAGCCAGACACTCCATTCCCCTCTTATCCTCACACCAAAGTTTGTACTTTCCATTTGAGAATGTGTACCTACCCACTTACGCAGGCTTCTAAATCATCACTTTCAGAAGTATCCTTAGCTACAGAGGAGTGAACTGTTTCCGCATTTTCAGCAGAGGTTACGTTGTGGGGTTAGCGATGGCTAGTGTATAGTTCTACAGATTGCGTGTTTATTGGAACCTAACGAACTCCGACTAACAGGGAGGGTTGATTAGTCGATGCGGTGCCTTAATAACGAATAGATTGATAGGCTTTTTGGTGGTGGGGTGTTTGCCCCGGGCGAATTTAATGAAGGAGTAGCTGCCAGGCACTGAGGCTGGGTTTTGGGTGAGACCATATTATTATTTGAGCTGTGCTGTGCCCATCTAACTTATATAAACTACTAATCAATATCACACAAACTTAAATTCGCTGTCCTCGTCTTCACTCTCCACCTGCACTCTTTTGACTCGGCGGGCCTTGCTCTTTATGAATACTGGCTTCTTCATTTGGTTAAACAGACGGTAGAAGAAAGTCTTTACTTTCAGCTTCTAAAACGTACCGCCATTTTTTATGTAGTAGGATTGGTGCTTCACGTTTGCTGTGGCTGCTCTGCATCTCAGGCAGTCACAGATACCTTTACAGAAAGGGCACTTGAATCTCTATTATTTTAGCATCATGTTCTTGTCGCTGTAGAATAGCTAGACGCAAAGCCGGCAGTACTCACGCTCACAACCAAAGCCCTACTCGTACTGGTTGAAGTGGAAATAGGGGTAGTAGTAAGCATCTCCTTCATCTTTGAAATTGTGGCAGGAAGTGTAGAGGGAGGTCAGAGCATTGAAAGGTTCGTTAAAGGTGAATCCTCGTCTGAAAATATTGGTGCACTTTATGAGTTCAGCTGGATCCCTTGGTTATAGACACATATGGCACCATCTGAAATTGGGAATGGTCAGACTCCGCCGTTTTTAGATGAAGGCTCTGATAGCGTTCTACAGTTTGCGTGCCCACTTCTTGTTTAGCTTCATATATTTGAGGGGTAAGTCGTTTTACATCTGAGCAACGCAATCTTTTCCATTAGCAGTCAAGAGTCTTCTAACGCTCATACCCAATATGGAAACCTAGTTCTATCGGATGTTCCTGATGCATTGAGTACGAGTGGCCCTCCTTATCTCCTTTTGAATAACAGGGATATCTGCTAGATGTTGGATCTGACTTGAGACGCAATACAGGTTTGAGGAGTTCATGAGGGAGATTTATTGAGCTTTGAGTTCCTAATACATCAGAGCCTGCTAGATCTCATCCGATCCCTGCTTCTCATTAGAAGAACTTTCGGTGCTCTTCTAGGTTGAGTCTTGGGTAGGTTCTTCGCACTCCTTGCCCTAATGCTTCTTTCTAAGCTTGTCTATTGCTGCTAGGTGTATTGAACTGATATAGAAATCATCGTTGAAGTATTGTGAATCAATATGTTACCAAAAGTAAGAGAGGGAGGCTATGTAGTCTGGCGGACGAGAGGGGACGTTACTCCGGGTTCTGACTGAAGGCAGTAGGTAGGCGTACTCGTCGGGGTAGGTGAGTGCCGATTAGTAGGTCTAGACTAGGGTATGAGCTAACATAACGATTGTATTGATTTGCTAAACCAAACTCATATTTATAAGTAGCTGTTGGCTAGTAATAAAACAAGGTTGCTAATCTGGGGCTGTCATACATAAGGAAATACAACTCACGTTTTAACCAAGTTATTAGCATACTTACACGCAAAACTTTGTAAATCTCTATCCGATAAACGGCTATTTGATTTAATAAAGCGTAATTACAAAGCTAAAATGAAGAGTTTGATCAACTGCAGGCTTATTCCTTCTCCTCCATCTCAGCTGTCCACAAAGTCAGGTTATCCCTCAGCAATTGCATAATAGTCGTAGCGTCTTTGTAGTGTGCCTCATCAATTGTCTAAATGTTTGCTATTGCCTAGTCAAAGGTGTCCTTAGCAAGTTTGATAGCTCTAGCTGGGTCGTTTTAAATTTCGTAAGCATACACTGAGTAGTTTAGTGATAATCCTAAACGGATAGGATTAGTTGGGCTCATGTCCTTCAGCGATAACTTTTGGGCTTCATTGTAGGCTACGCGTGATAATTGACAGAAGTTTCCTTTGCCGTCATCTATTTCAGCCATGTATCTGTAGTAATCTCCTTTCATTTTCATGAAGAATACTTTGGCGTGTACGTCCCTTAGTTTGTCGATTATTTTATCATCCAATAACCGAATTAGCCTTTGACAGCCCTCCAGCATCTCATTTCTGACTTTGTTCAAGAGACCTTTAAGCAGATCAGCATGCTTAGAATCTCTGGATAGTTCCTTTCTTTAAATGGACTTGAGCTGCCTCAAACCTGATCGGCGAGGGTTAAGCTGGTTTTTGAAAGCAACTGAAAGTAAATTCCTCTCTTCAACGTTAAGTTCTCCGCATTAGGCCACTTTGCTCATAACATCAACCATAGTGTCAAAGTCTTCGGTCTGCTCAGCTAATTTGGCAGTGTAAATGAGCTCTTCTTTGGTTTGCATTTAATTAGATTTGAAATTGTTTGAGAAAAGATGCTTTTAAAGGGTAGTCCGATTAATTACATTGTCCAAAATTTAAAATCTTTTGAATTAAAATTGAGAAAATTCTAAGTGACATTACACGATCGAAACAATAACGCATTCGTATATTACACATCAGAATTTGGTCTGGTAGCAGCAATGGTTGTGCCTTTTAGCATGGTCCGGCTTATGAGTCATAGTTGAACAATTCACTCCATAATAACAGTCTGCTCGACTTTGAATATTTGATGGAAGCTAAGAGACTATCCCCATTCTGTAGTGTAGAACCATCTGGAACCAAAGGCTCACCCAGCAAATATCACATACGGCTGATTCACCGGTGACTGTAATTTAGGAAGCTATCAAAGGAGGGATTTTCATGATCTTCCTGTCGACGATATACTTGAAGGTTCCCTTGCTTAAATGATTGTTCAACATATTCCTGAACAGGTCTTTCGAGTTAACCTTCTTTTCAATCATATAATTCTTGAAAATTGTAAATTCATAGGGGTTGTTTCGGAAGGTAGCTTCATCCACTCTTACGTCAGACTATCGGTTGCTCACTAAAGCAAGCTTTGTTCCCAGTGGAGCGCAAGGAGGGTAATAAAGATTACAAAAGTTTTGGCTACACAGTAGGCAAGCCTGAGCTGGAATTCCTGGACCTGTTCTACTGGCTATGAAGTTCCCGCAAGTTACACAAGGAATATGTGTCTGCCCTGGAGCACATTGAAATCCATTTCTAGACACCCTGCATTATCGACAGATATGAGGCCTACGTCCGTCATCAGAATCAGCACTTAGTGAGGACTATGAAGAAGAGTCCCTTGCAGCTACTCTTCTCACTGGTCTTCCTCTCACCGGTCTGCTGGAAGCTGTGCTCTTTTTTCCGTGGATGGCTTATTTAACGTTGACTGGATCGTATCCGAACATATTAGATTTGGTCATTATTTATTACTCCTCTTTAGATCTCTTATCTTAAGGATGTTGTTGTAAATAATTTTAAATGAGAGTATTAAAAGTAGCGTCTCTCTGGACAGTAGTGATCTATTTTCTGCATTGGGCACATTCCTCTCTTTTAGCTTTTACTAATCCTGTAAGGCAACTAGCGCAGAACCTATGGTTGCAAGGGTGTACAGTGACTGGCATAAACATAATCTATAAACAGATGGAGCATGTAATTTGATCCTTGAGTGTTTTTAGCATTTGGTTGGAATTGTTCTACATTTTTTTCTTTTACTCTTCGATCTTCTTCATTTACTCTTCCTTCTTCTTCTATACTTCTTTCATCATTTCTGTTTATTTCCTTTTGAGTTCAGCCTCCATTGACTTTTGACGTTAAAGGTCGATCTATTGCATTTGGGCTTTTTTGCAAGACTCAAGCTCTAGAGTGTACCCTAGTGTTGCATCTGCTGCCACTTTGCTCTGATGTAACAGCCATATTTAGTGACCATGTTGTAATTCGAGTTTGGCTCCTTTGCTCAGTTTAGTGTTATTGACGAATGTTCCGTTGCTACTTTTATCCTCAATGAGTACTTTGCCTGCCTAGATTGTGATTACGCAGTGCACCCCTGAGAGCCTTTGGTCATTGATTACTATTGTGTTCGTTGGCTTTCTGCCAATAATGATTTCATTCAATTTCAGTTATTGATTTGCTAAACCCTTAGACTTTCCGATTAGCTTCCCCCAGAAGGAAGGAGCTTCAGATTAGGGTTAGAGGGGTTGTGTAGCTTCTTATCTGTCTTGCATACTGATAAATTTATATAATTACCTCTCTTTAAATAATAATATTTCC
>JAOXNN020116983.1:0-29882 GCA_028571205.2 Hydropsyche betteni | reverse complement strand
CCAGAAATTAGTGTCGAGTGTTCTTATGGAGTGCCAGACACTGCAGTAACCCTAGCACCAGGCACACTCTATTCGACCCGTTAGCCGTGAGCCTTGCTGGAGCTAGATCCGGATAGATCTGCACAATCTCCTGAAGGAGAATAGCAATAGTTCCGACGGAATGCCACAGAATGGGAGCTAAATTCTGGTAGCTTTCCCTTTTCTTGCTGAGCTAATGGAGTGCCTAAATAAAGGACAAAGTTACCTCTTCTCGTTTGTCGGGGTTCCTTAGATTTTAGATAGCTTGGACTATTTTTGAAAGTTCTTCGTCTTTAATCTTCGATTTAGAGGCTGAGTGCATGGGTGTCTGGGTCTCCGTCATACCTGGGTAGAGATTGGGAGGGTAGTTGGTGTAGTAGAGAGAGGCGTAGTTACTTTGGTAGTTTGGGTACTGGTTGGACATTTAAATATATTATTATAGAGCCTACAAAGTCACCACTAATAAATAATCACTACTTGCTTCCACAAAACATATTCGAGAATCTACCCCAAAACGAAGGATTCTAATTTTTGGGAGCTTCGTTGGGAGTTATCTACATTGACTGCATACTGTAAAAGTTCTTCACTTTTGACAACCGCTTATTCAGGCGCTTGTTGAGGTAGCTGTTCTAGTCGTCTGGGTCGATAGTCTTATCGCACATTATCTATTTTTAAGGTTGGGCCTACTAACTACATTACATCTTCTCCTATGCTTTTTTGTGTAGCTGCTAAATTGCCTATTTGAGTTTAGTCTCAGCCTATTTACATTTATCCTCAGAACTGAAGTCTAATTTGTAGGGGATAGGAGAAGCCACAATATTCAACGAAGACCCTGTAGCTGTATACTTCACTATACTATCGTATCTGATCAGTCTAGCCATATTCATATCTTGGTTCTCTTTGCTCAAAAATATGACAGCCACACTACACTTAACCACTAAATAACATGCTTTTTCCTAGACTGCCACTTCACTCTCAAACGAAATAGGCTACTTCACAATAGCATTCATCTTCCTCTACACTTGAGCTGACTCTTCCTTAAACCTATCCTGGATTGCTTTGATAGCACTTTCCCACTTTTTAATCTATATCATGTATCTACTTCCAACGTGGTACTCCCTTTCAGACTAGCTATCAACCACCTTAATCTTCATCTTGTAGGGTGTCTCATTAACCTCCATTGTAATCTACCGAATATCCTTTACCTTGAAACTTCCCTTTCGGTCGTTACTTTGACCTGGACTGAAATATAAAATAGTATTAGCTGCCGCCCACTAAGGCACCTATCTATATTAGTAACTAACTACGAGAACTGTAGGGTACGGAGGTCCTCTAGGTCTCTCAGGTTGTATTATGATATTAGTGCGAACCATCGAAGTTTGTATTGAGTGAGGTTGCTTAGCTTCCCCTTCTTATACAGGAACCCAGAGACAATCCGATCCATTAGATCTTAGTTAGAGAGGTTCTGCACCAACCCTTTCTGCTTCAATAACTCCTTTGATTTATCTGCACACAGATCGGCCTAATTAACTACACAACTCCATTCGTACCTTCAGAGTCATTTATAAAGATCTACTCGTTCTCTACCTGTATTTTCTTAGCGATTTAGCTTGTAGCATTCTACCACTTCCATCCTTACTTCTTTGTGGGAGAGTCACTTCTTTTCGCCTCTCCCTCATTTTCTATTACGCTTTGCTTGACTGTATTCAGTGCATCGATCCACTCCTCCCGATCTGTCGATGATTGCTACTATTAGCTTATTGACGTACTGCTTTAAGTTTAAACTGTCTTTAGGGATACTCGATATAGAACAGGCAATCGTCTTTGGGATCGGCCTCTACCTTGATGATATCCCTCATGATAATAAGGCCTTTAGGTCTTTACTAGATGTTATTAGGTTGCTTTTTGAACCAGATGAGTGCGTTACCTTTATCTCTGAAACTGTAATATCGACTCTGGAATATCTTCAGCATGCCGGGACTCTACTTTTTTAGGTACCCTGATTTGGTGAGTGCATTTTGGAACTTAATCTGCTTGTTCATAATTAAATATTATAATAGTGTTTATATCAGACGAGTGTCGGTGCGTAACTTCTGAATGTCGCCTAATTGTTTGGTTACGAAGAGTTTTCAACAATGTTTAGTTGGCTGCTGCGTACGACTGACGATTTCTTGGGATGAGTTGGGTGCCTAGAGTATGGTTCAGCTGTGTATGGTACTGGCTACGCATAATCTTTCCGAGGTTTCATGACATGATTTGGCTATTGTCTGTTCACTTTCGATTTCAGAACGCACACAGTAGGCTGTTAAGAGAGATTAGTATTCAAATTCTAAATTTGGTTTTATCTGTGACTGTTACTGTTGTTTTTGTACATCACGTAAAGGTATCTGCAGATGATGACAGCCAGCATTAGCAGGGGCAAACAGACTCCAATTCCAAACACCAGTGACCTGTTTAGCATTCTAACATTATTGATTGAGGAAGCGATAGGATAGTAGAAGGAACAAGGCTTTCCCGAGTACGAAACACACCATCCTGATTCATCACAGCAGTTCTCCATACAGTTCTGAGAGTAAACATTGCAGAACTCAGACATGCTAAATACAATATTATAGTTTTATAAAATAGATAAAGGTATTTCATAAGTCTTTCTTGCATTCTGGTGCCGGGTACTCTGTAAGTTTCCACTGTTCCTGGTTAGTTAAAGGTACAACTAGCTTAATAACCCTATTCTGTATGTCGTAATACTCTAAAACTCCTGTGGTACCTACAAGCTTCTATTGGTTTTGGCTTCGTAGGAACTTTAGTAGCTTAGGGTATGCTATCATAGGTAACAGAATAAACGATATGTTGTTATAGAATGGGAAGTCAGCCATATATACCTAGCTGTCCTTAACATCCTTTCTCTTGAACTCCTGGTGTCTCTAAACGAAGTCATCAATTTTATCCATTTCAGTCTAGTACACTAGAATACCGACGACTGCCCTGCATTTTGATCTATCCTGCACAGAAGAAGGCTAGTCGTAGTAGATGCCCAACATCTGGGACATTGGGAATGTCTTCTCAGTGAGTTTCTTGGCATCGCTAAACACATTGCCTATGTTGGGGTACTAACCCTGGTATTGCGTGTAGATTATGGAGGAGCTGTGCCATATGGACTTGTACACTTTGAAGGGAGTGAGGATTATCCCCATACGCTTCAACATTATCAGAAGGGCTACGATTGAGAGTAGGAGGAGTAGAAGGATCAAAAATATGCCGTGAGAGATACCTAAGTAACGAAGAAGGTCTCCGTAGTTGGAGTTTATGAGATCTTTGATTCCCATTAAATCTTGATATTTGGCTTAAATAATTTGGATTGCGTATTACGACTAAGAATCACCTCATTCCAATGAAATAAAACCAATAAAGGTTACTAGTTGTTACTATCAATCGATGAAACCAACTATCAACTAGCCTATCTGAGCCCAATATTTTGGACTATCTGACCGACCTCCTTACATTTAGTTATTGACCATCCCTTATTATTATGAACTGTATATCATATATTTACGACATACAAATCTTCCTAAAGTATGAACACTAAACTAATACTTCTCCTCATAGTCACTGCTCAGTGCTACGACTGGTCCCCCGTCGATGAAGCCATCCGCTAGGCCATACAACACAGGGTATTTCCAGGTGCTGTCCTTATTGTTGGGAATGCTACCTCCAACCTATACGAAAATGCCTACGGAAACTTCGTCTACAAACAGGACCTTTACTAGCACTCTGTTAAAAATGACACTATGTATGAGATAGCCTCTCTCACTAAAGCTATGGCAACAGCAGCGGCAGTGCTAACTCTATACGATGCCGGACGAATACATTTGAATGACACAATATCTAAGTATATTCCAGATTACGATACAAATGGCAAACGGAATGTAACAGTAGCTCACCTACTTCTACATTGTGGAGGACTTCGGTATGATTATCCCGGTCCACTACCCTCAACTCCTTCCGATGTGTTCAACTACATCATCTATTCTGAGCCTGTGTATCCCATTGGAAGTAAATTCGCCTATTCGAACCTAGGGTTTATTGTTTTGGGGTTGGTTGTAGAGAAGATTACGGGAATGACCTTCGGACAGTATGTTCGCCAAAATAACCTGTTCATGTCCATCAAATAGTCAATATTCAATCCAAACTCCAGCTATTACTAAAGGATACCACCATGTTAGTATGATAATTAGATAAGACACCGAATTGTCAGGGGTGAGCCTCATGAAAGACTAGCTTATTTTTTAGGTGGGGAAAGGGGACACTCAGGATTGTTCTCGACTGCTTCTGATGTTACAAGATACGCTAGAATTTTACTGAATCTCGGGAAGGTAGGCACTGAGGGACGGATATTCAGGGCAAGCTCAGTGTAAACATTCCTTGACAGAGTTACAGGACTCCCATATTAGAACTACAGGGGATATGGTACGGATAGTAGTTAATTCAGGTTTCGACACAGTATGCCCCAGTCCCAAAATGCAGTTATGCTTCGGTCATGACGGCTCAACCGGAGCGATGATGTGGGCTGATCGCAAACTAAACATAACTATCGTACTGTTATCGAACAGAGGCCACCCTTGGGCGGGAAACGACCAGTTCTGGAGTTTTAAGACTCGTTTGGCAGACGTAATAATGACTGTTTTGGGATATTGAGTTATTGTTTTCTGATTTCTATTTCCATAATGAGCGACAAGTGTAGTATGCTATCGCAGAACTGCGTGAGCCAGTGCTGCGACATAAACGGACTCTGCCCCGAGGTGTCCAGCAACCCTTGCTACTTCTATTATTCTAAACCAGCCGAAGGACTCAGTCCAGGCGCTATCGCTGGAATATGCATCGCTGCCATGTTTGTTCTGTCTCTCATTCCGGCCTTGCTATGGTATCGTCGCCGGCAGATCCGAGTGGCTGAAGTTGAGCCTACCGTAACTAAGACAGGCCGCGCGCTCTAGCCGATGCTCAACCAGAAGTCAGCCAAGTCTATGAAATCCCTGAGAATTATAAGAGCAAGTGCAAACTGCTAATAAGGGGAGGAGAGTGGAAAGGAAGTGTACCCCCTAACCTAAAGAGTAGACAGGCCTGGGGCGAATCCAATAGTCATTTTTACTCCGGGGCCCTCCAATCTCAACAACTTTGTCATGCTGTAATGACGAAGAATTATGAATTGATTTTATTTCTCATTAATATTAGAATGAAACACCAGCTACCGCATCCCATCTTCGAGCTCCAACTCAAGCTCGGCAATCAGATAGTGCCGGTGCAAGTACTCGATAGTGACGACCGACACTCACTCGTGAATAGAGTCTGTTTACTGCAGAAGATAGATGTGCATTACAGGGAGCTCATCCAAGCGAAGATTATGGATGCCCTCCTTAAAATACTCAAGAATTAGACTGTAGAACCTTCTCTTTGTAGGAAGGTCCAGAGTTTTATCAGTTCAAACTCCCTCCCTACCTATGAAGATGAACCCACCCAACCTATCAGAAGGTCAACCTCCAAGACCAACCTCAAATAATAACCTCGATCTTCCAGTAAGGATAGACCAATCAGTTATGCCCTGAATAGAAGTACAGATAGGCTGAGAAACATAAACTCAGAGTTCGCCTAACAAATCCCCAAGAAGCATGTTTAAAATGAGGAGGTTGAATAGGAATATAAATGTAATAGAAGCAGAATACCTCCTACTCCCAAAAAACCGACAGTCGATACCAAACAGAATAGCCTGACTGCTAACCGGATGAATAGGACGAGATGGCAAGCGACGGGAGAACCGACCCAGTTCGACCGTGATCTACTGCAGGCGTATAAATCAGTTCATTACAAATGTAAAAACCCCCAGATGAAAAAGATGGTAGAGAAAATAATTGGATAGTTGGAGCATAAGCAGAATACAGTCATACCTGATGTAAGGGTGCCACCATTTGCCGAACTGCAGAACCATTTCTTCACCAAGAAATCGAATCCTACTCTGTACGATTCGTTCGAGAAGGCTCTAGTTGGGAATAGGAGTAGTGAGTTCAATACAAAACCCTCAAAACCTGTACCCTAATTCAACCCGCCTGTCCGACAATATGATAACTATCACAAAGTGTCGAGGTTTTCATCGTCGTAATCAAAAAGAACCTCTCATCAGCCCTCAAAAGTCAGCTCCACTTAAAATCTAACGACAAATACAAGACCATTTTCTTCGCATCAGCTGTTTAAATAAAAGACTTTTGAGAGGGTTCGGAACAATATCCCAAGTGTATAGTCTTTGAGAAAGACACTGCCCACCCGCCATGAGTAAATTGAGAGGGAAGAATATTCTGTTCCTGTTTTTACTGATAGGATATAGGGTAAAGGACTACGTTTTGAGGTGCATGTGCCTGTTACCATGCATTTAATACCAGCTGAGCCCACTAAATTGCCACCGAGACCTTCCACTAGCCACCAAAGGAGATACAAGTACCTGTAGGAAGACTAGTATTGATTGATATTTGAGTTAGATATTCCATTTGAGTATATTCGAATAAGATTGCCAGAGTCTTGTACGTCGAAAGCCATTGAACCTCTAAAATATTGTCGACAACAGCCGTGTACAATCCCCTAACTGACACCAATAAATTAAATTTGATAACTCGACAGAAACCTATTCGTAACCCTGCACGACTGTTACCATAAACTAACATGTTGTTACGAATATTGACTAGACTTGGGGGTTTTCATCATAGTGTTTTGAAATTAGTTAATAAATGGGAAACAATTTGAAATCCATAAAGGATGCTCCAGTGGCCCAGCCCTCCCGCCCAGGGTAATGGGTCAAATAAGGCACTACTGGCTACTCCGATCTGCTCAGAAACACTCTTACAGGAATAAACGCATAGCAGTACTCCATCAAACGAGATACTCGACTCAACATATTGGATGATTACAAAATATACGAGTTTAGGAGGACCTCCACCGGAAACATAGTTCAGGTGTATAATGTGTAACCCGACAACATTCATACTTACGATGGAGGCGAGTATCTGAGAGTTCGCACTTAGCATATCCCTGTCACTTTAGCTGACCTAGGCAATCTTAGCTTTCCGGAGGCTCTGCTCGTTCTTTATGAGGCTCTGACAGGGTACAAAATTATCAGTGAGCTGCATGGACCTGTTTCAGTGTACGACTAAATGATTGGAATATCTGCCTCAGGGAGAGTGAAGGTCTGGCTCAACGAGAACTTCGCCAAGAATCTTCCCGACATTGAACAGGAGCCAGCAGGTAGTAAAAGACCGACAACTGTTATTGAGTTTGTCAAGAACATATTTGGTGTGGTGTAGCGCCACTGCTAAAATTTACGTCTTCCTCACGATTTCACTTCGGAGGTGTGGGCTCGCAACCCTCAAACCTTTTAATAAACTCTGGAGTCAATTAATAGGTATGTGGCCCTCCATTCAATCCCTCTTCCCCCTAGCATTCGCATTAATCGAAGTATCTAGACTCTACAAGCTCCAGCTGTGCAACCAAAGGTTATCCAACTCACCCATAATTCATTAGAGAGGCAGTCAATAAAAGTACCGAGTACACCATAAATTGTATCAGCTTCCCCTAAAAAAGTTACATCCTTTGCTTCAAACTCAACGGGAACCATACAAGCTCCTGCCTATAAATCCTTCTCGCAGGTAGCGCATACCAACCCTAACCAGGTCAGCCGGAATATCTTACAGAATAAAGTGAGTAGACAGATTACATTGAACCCAACGCAAACTCAAGCACAAATTGGTATGGGAGTTAACCCAGGCGTCCAAACTGCAATTGGTAACACAGTAACTATCCAAGGACTAGGCCAAAACCAATCTTCCAGGATGAACATTCTAAGTAATAACTCGAGAGTCAACCCGAACCAAGCTTCTGTCCTGAGAACTCTGGGAGGAACCTCGAGGGAGTCCGTCAAACCTCTGACTGCAATTCTATCGAATAGAAGCACATCGAATTAGAGAACTCCCAATATTCTCAACCTCAGCTATCAGACGAGTCATAACCATATATACACACCTCCTGTATACATTAATTAGACTCATCAAGCTGCAGAGCTGAAACCAGGTTCTGTTCGATTTAACTATGATAAGAAGACACCAGGAGTAAACTCCAGTTTTGAGCAATCCCGTCAATACTCAATATCCAACCTTAACACTATTGGGATGCCTTATGGGGGACTCTCTGGAGGGTTCCAGAGACAGTAAGCAGTTAAGCCAGGCACACAGAATACTGTAAGTAGGTTATTCGTTCAAAGTCAGCCTCCACAGGTTCTAAAGCCTGATCGAGATGTCTTAGCTCCATCTGGCTACGTGAGAAAGAGCTAAGACTCGACCTACCTCCAGAACCTAATAACTACTAACAAACCAGTCGTTTATAAAACTCTCGAACCTATCAAAGCCCCCTAAAAACAAACTGCTTCCTTTTTCACAGGGAAATACCAAGACTACGATACCTTCCTGAAGACTGTACGTAACCCTTCCACCCGAACCTAGCCTAAATCTGACCTCCAGTCTGTCCCATCGCTATAAAGCTTCACCCATACTAGTTACCCTAGCAAACCAACTTCAGTGATCTATTCTAATGACAAGTTAAGTGCAGGTACACAGCTAATTAAACCGGTGAGTCAACCTCAAGTACAGAACAGCTATAGCAGCATGCCTCTAACAAAGATTGAGGAGGATATTCTAAGGAAGAGACAGAACCAGAATGCCAAGTTCAATATCGTACGATTTCCACAGCAACCAGTACCACAGACCATCCCGACCTACATACCTACTTATGCTTCCTATAATTAGGAGGCATTCCTCAGCCCCTAAACTCTCTTCTAGCCGAGACTGAACGAATAATAGCGTAAGAAGATTAAAATTGTATATTAGAACGAACAGAAGGACTCTCTAACGTTGGATAATATCGCAGCTCAGATGAACTACAACCCGAGTGTATTCGAAGTTATGGACTATTAAGATCAGAAGATAATGGTACCTGAGAAGGGAGTTAATAGTGGCCAGGTACCCTCCAAAAACTCCACCCCCTCCTCCTCGCAGCACTACAGTTCCCAACACTAGAGTGCTACCCCAGCCTTCGAGTACGGGTAGCAGAGACCCGAACAGCCAGAGCCCTACAACCACAAAGTACGGTATTAACAGCCATCTGCATAGTTCCAACAGCGATATTTGTAGCAGCTTGAACAACTCAGGCAAAAACAGCAGGAAGAGCATCAAACTTCAGTTACTGGGTTTAAGGGAAAGTAGAATTTATCAGGGTTCCACCAGGAATACAGCAGTAGGAGTGGGCACAAGAGGGAGCCATCTGAACGGTAAACCCCTAACAAAAGGTCTGATTTCGAGGGTAGAGTTCAATAGTCCCAACCAGTTCGAATTACTGAGACTATGGATATGATTGGGGATAACGGTCAGGTCATTGGAAAGGAGATATTAAATACTGAGGTATATTATACTCCTGCCGGTGACAGAATTACTGTTGAGGAGGATTTTTAAGTTATCAGAAATCCCATGACAGGATAAGAAGTCATTATTGATGTTGATGAGGTTCCTCTCCATCAGAATCATATGCATGTGATGGAAGGTACCTACAGTGTAGGCGCAAGGGTAGGACATCAGGGAGATCATTACTAACGTCGGAAATTGGAGAGTAGTGGTTAATATACAAATATGAGTGGTAGTACCAGCAGAAGGTAATAGAACGTTACAACCTACCTATCGTACACTGGAACTAACAAGGTTGGTAGTAAAATATACGAATCTTAAAATGGATCATCCCTCAAATATAGCGAAAGATCGAACATCCATGGCGGTCCCAACACCGACCTCAAATTCTAACTCTCCTAACCTTACAGCTCTGCCATGAAATCGTAACTGTCCACTTACGAACGAATCCGACAGAACTTATTGGAAAGAAGTAACAACAACATAACCCAATCATCCTCCAACCTATACTCTGTGAACATACAGGAAGGTGTAGCCCCACCTCAACTGCAGTCAAACTTCCAGTCAACATTACAGCGTGTAAACATAACCCATAGTTCAGACTTAAACAGATACCATATTGGTACTCAGCTGTCCTAATGATTGATGTTGACTTTAATGAAAGCTATTTATGTTAAAGAAAGCTATCTATGTATAATCATCGAAAGTGTTCATTCAGTGCCCATTCTGCTCAGGTATAAATTTACGTCAAATAATTACTGATATTTGTGGATGACAGTCTAAAAGGGAGGGTTCTTCGCCAGACTGAGCAGCTCGTTCAAGATTGGATCTGACGGCATCTTCCCTGCCTCCGACTTTACAAGGTTTACTACAGAAGTGACTATATCCCATATCGAGTATTTACAAGGGTTTTAGTGGAATAGAAGTTGAATCTCCATCCAAAAAACAGCGTAGGAGTACTGTTTCTCTGTAAGCTCTACCCTATTTCTGTCTAAAAAGGAGTCCAGGAGGTTGAGGGTATGGGGCTGTTCAAGGTCCCACTCTATAAGATTGAGGATGGTAGCCTAGAAAAGTTCTATTTAGGTGCTGGAGTAAATACCCTTGCACATCCAGGAGAGATCACTGGAAGTGAATAGTTTTTTATGTCCCATATATTTGCAACTTATCCAGAGACATGTGACTGCCATCCCCTGAAGCTTGCATTTTTCAATTGAGTAAATTTCGATCAAGCTGTTAAAAAGTCCGATGCAAAGAAAAAGGCATTTGCTGCTTATGTTGGAGCTCCAGCAGAGTGTGCTGATCCAGTTGTAAATTTTCAATAGAGTGCTGCGTGGTAGTTTAATTTCGTTGGTTTGCACTCTTTTTTTATGGATGATGAGCTTTTTCTAAAATAGGGAGCAGAGGTCACTCGGGAAGAACTATCCGACGATGCTCTTAGCCACGCTTTAGTTGTCAGAACAGATGGTACTGCTCTCGCATTTCAGAATCACTTCAGGAGAGCTGAGTTGGTTTTGCGCTGGCAGGCAATCGAAGGACATGTTTATCGACGTTGAATTATTTATGCAGATTATTCCAATGCGTACAACCAAATCATTACGTAATATTAACCCAAAAACTATTGAGGTTACGAAGAGACAACTCGAGACAAAAGTTAATTTTATTGCATATGGTGAGTTAAAGATGGTTGACAGTCTATTATTAAATTGGTATTATGCTGGATATGTCATTAATCGTCTGATTTAATTTCAGGTATTAAATATGGACAAAAGCCTATTGAGTGTCCAACCCAAGGTTACTAGGAGAGCTGTGTCGATGGCACCATCTACTACCGACCGTATGTTAGAGTCTTTCAGGGAGGATTTGGAGGAGAGATGTAAGTAGAACTCCCTGCCAGCTGAGTTCTTAAACAGTATGATCCAGCTGTAATAGACTAATACACCTGTTCGGATTAGTATCACTCAAACATAGAAAGACTCCATCCTTCGGAGACTAGAGAAGTTACTGAACTATACTAAGAGCCCCTGCCTACAGTTTCTGGGGGATCGGCTTCTGATGAACATGAATCGTAAGCTGAAATTTGAGAGAATAATTCAAAAAGAACCTACAGCCTAAATAAACATTGATCAGCTATGGAAGGATATCCAGAGTAGGAAGAGTGAGATAGAGAAGTATAATAATAGCAATACGGCTGGTAGTGGGTGTTACAACCTGAATAACTTTGTGGCGAGAGATCATTAGATAGTTATTAGGGATCAGGCAGGCCTTAGGTTGGTGGCTACCCATATCTGGAACTACAATTTCTAGCTGGCGGAAGCTATTTGTAAGGCTAGGGCACAGGCTACAGATGTATCGACTTCGGTACCAGGCACCAAACTATAATTCTCTATTCTGAGACCCATTTTAAAAGGTTTCGCTAACCTGCAGACACTTATCAAGGGAGACACCTAAGTATAACACTTCTTTTATAAGAGGAAGACTCTGTAAATGGTGGTTCCTTCCCAAATTGGGTGCTAGGACAGTAAGCTAGACATCAATATCCTATGCTGTGAGCTTACTGAGTCCAACATCAACAGCTTCAGACAGCAATCAATATACAAGAAGGTGAGTTTCCTAAAATAAAAACTATAGTTTCTAATTTAGTTCGCAGGGAAGTACAGGTCAGACCAATACAGTGGCTACTTCAACGCAATAATGTAATTCCTAGGTAATTCCATCGATAGAAGTACCAGTCTCTACTAACCAATCATCGATTCCGGCATATGGTTAGTAGATCAGTTCATCTTCGCCCAGAAGTATTTGTCTGCTAATAGCCTTAACTCTTTCAAAGCTATCTTCAAAACTAGAATAGAGAAGACTTCAAATCTAATAAATATCTCACTATGCACCACCTAAGCGGAGAAGAAATGTGTTTTGCAGAACTATCTGGACACTACTAGCGATTTGGAGACTGTAGCAATTTTAGCGATAAACGAGAAGAACACCAGTGGCACAAATATCTTCGATGTGTACATACAGTCGTTTAAGGAGGTATGCCAAAAATAGGGAGACCTCTCCAAACTCCAATAGGTCCATAATCGGTAGGAAAGGGCAAGTAGCAGCAGACCCCGTTCCTTCGCTGTCTTCTAAAATGAGGGTATCCTGCCTAAGTCCTCTTCAAATGGATTCTTCTTGCGATCAATAGACTTTACTAATAAAAGTAAAAGAGTTTTAACATAGAACTACTGTCATCTGAGCCAGTAATCGACAAGGATATCGTCTGCAGCATCTGCACCATGCACATCACTAGCCTAGCGAACTTCGCCAGCAGGAAATAAGCTTTCGACGACTACTACATCGAATGCCTGAAATGTAAGCACGGGGGTCACAGCAAGCACATGCTAAGCTGGTACTAAAAGAACGAACGCTGTCCCAAGAGCGACTGCGTGTGCCTCTGCAACTGACTGTAGCCAAATACTAATATTTAATTGATTCAAGAGCGCATGACTATAGATGCTTCTAGAATCCTGACCCAAATTGAAAGGCTTAATTATAATCAGAGCTCAACATAAATATTATGGCAGATAAAGCACAGGAGCTAAAGGCCAGCGGCAACAAGGCTTTCCAGGCTGGAAACTACGAGGAGGCTGTCAAACTGTTTACGGAGGCCATCGCCATCAACCCTAATGACCATGTGTTCTACTCCAATAGATCGGGAGCCCATGCTAGTCTCAAAAACTACAAGTAGGCCCTCGACGATGCCAACAAGTGTGTTGAGATCAACCCTAAATGGGCGAAGGGATACCAGAGGAAGGGATTAGCTGAGTTCTTCCTCAATCAGATCCCCGATGCAGTGCAAACCTACAAGAAGGGTCTGCAGCTGGAGCCAGAGAACGCACAGTTGAAGGAAGGACTGGCTACTGCAGAGGCAAGGATGAATACTGGAGGCGAGGATCTCGGATTCGACATCAATTCGATGCTCAAAAACCCACAGGCTTTGCAGATGATGATGAAGCTGATGAACAACCCCGAGACCAAGGGACTGTTCGAAGACCCAACGTTCCTCCCAATCATGCAGACTATCATGCAAAATCCGAATCCTGCTGTTCTGGCTAAACTCGCCTAGAAAGATCCCAGGATTAAAAAGTTGGTAGAGGTTCTTCAGTCCACCACTTCGGACGAAGCTGCGTTCGCCCAGAACTTTGGACAACAACCACCACCACCTGGACAGCCTTCGGGGTCTCAAATGGAAGAGTAGGTTCCCAAACCAAAGCCAGAACCCAAAAAGGCTGAGGCTCCTAAACCAAAATAGGCTGCCAACCCCGCAGAAGAGTGGAAAGCGAAGGGAAATGATGCCTACACCAAAAAGAACTTCGATGAGGCTTTGGACTGCTATAACGAGGCAATAAAACTCAATCCAAATGAGGTGTTGTACTACAGCAACAAAGCAGCAGTCTTTATTGAGTTAAATCAATTCGACAAGGCTCTTTCCGCAGTTGAGGAGGGACTCAAGTTCATTGAGCAGGGCATTGTTAAGGATTACGTAAAGAAAGCAAAGCTATTTGCTAGAAAAGGAAGCGTACTAGCAAAGATGGAGAAGTACGATGATTCTATTGCCGCATACTAAAAGAGTCTAATTGAAGATAGCAAGCAAGCAACTAAGGATGAGCTGGCTAAAGTTAAAAAACTAAAGAAGGATTTCGAGGCGAAGGCATATATTGATCCTGTAAAGGCTTAGGAAAACAATTAAAGAGGAAACACTCTCTTCAAATAAGGTACGATATTTATTAATGTTAGGAAAATACCCTGAATCGTTGAAAGAGTATGAGTAGGCTACTCGAAGAAACCCCAACGTCGCCAAATACTTTTCCAATATGGGAACAGTCTACATTAAGCTTATGGAATTTGTGAGAGCGAGAGACTGTCTCGATAAAGCCCTGTTAATTGACCCTAACTATGTTAAAGCCTATGCCAAAAAGGCAGATTGCCACTTCTTCCTCAAGGAGTACCACAAAGCTTTGGATGTGTACGAAAAGGTAAATTACAAATAATTCAGGGATTAAAATTATAACCAGATAACGAGGCATGTATCGCAGGAAAAAGGAAAACCTAGATGGCCATTCTCACCTCAAGTGACAAGTAAGGTCAGGAAGAACGAGCAAGACATGCTATGGCTGACCCCTAAATCCAGGCCATCCTAAAATCCCCCTAGATCCAGAGCGTCCTAAACGATTTACAGAACGACCCCAAATCAGCGGCCAAAGCGTTCCAGAACCCTGACATCGCCTAGAAGCTGAACAAGTTAATTGCGAGTGGAATCCTCCGTATGGGCTGACTGTCGATAGTCTATATTATAATAGCTGTTTCTTATTATCAAATGGGTTTAGCTGTTTCATGCGAAGTATTTCAAAACTCTGACTACAAAATCTAAACAGTCACCCTACCCACCTACGGGTAGATAGCCTTCCTAACAGAAACTGACAACACTATATGCATAAAAACACTGAAATTTAATTCAGCTGCCAACAAAGAGAGTTATAAAACCTATTTAGGACTGGTGAGAGAAGTGAGTAAGAGTATCCCATCACTAATGACAGTAGGCTAGCTGGTTAGTAAGAATAAAACAGAAACAGGTAAGCTGCCCACTATCAGCGTCCAGTTTTAATTCATTGCCAACAGTTTGAGATAACTCATTAGCAGTAAAGTACTCTCTCTTAAAAAGATTAACGAGGAACACCCTCTAGAATACTCAGGTTCAATGTTTACTTTGAGTGATGACCAATCAATAGACAGTCTAGAGTCGGAGCATAGGAGATACTACAAGAATATGTTCTAATAAGTTTAAATTGTAACGATGATAGACCATATACTATCATGTGTATGTGCCACTATGAAAATCTGTGCCAGTGCTCGACTTCCCTACTATCAGAATATTAGTCCTGACTCTATTCTGGTTGATCATGATGGAAGTTATAAGTTGGTGGATAGAACCATCATGAATTTGGCGTCCAATATGGAGAAAGCAGCGAAACTGGAGTATTGTAATGGGATTTACTTGTCGCCGGAGGAGTGGAGTAGAGTGTTCAAAGTACGATAAAACCCAAATAGCATACAATAGAGTAATGAATTAGAGTGTGTATTCTGTTTAGGGTTGGTAGCGGTGTAGATGGGGCTATTATGTAACCCGTGTAAATGGGCCGGTTGGAACATCTGTCATCCATTTGAGCTGCTCTACGACAAGCATTTGAATGTTATGGATGGAAAGAAGTTAGATAAGTTGATATGTAGCTTTGAACACAAATTCTCACCAAGGTTTATAGAGTTGATTAGAGGAATGGTACATACCAACCCAACTAAAAGGTTTTCTGTAAAGACAGTTATCGACTGTGTGAAGCAACTAATAGGGAAGAATATCTCGAGGAGTGATAGCACTGTAAGATCCCAGTAGAGTACCATAGAAGGAGGCCTCTTCTAATGCTCTGGTGCCATCAAACTCAATACATCTCTGCACCGTCGAATGAGAACTGAATTGATCCCCACTCTTCCCCCATAACAGCCACACCAACCCATACGATTAAGACAACCACGCCCCAAAAAGATGAGTGAGGACATAACTCCATCCAAATAGCTCCCCTAGAAATAGTTATAAATAAAAGACCTGCTGAGAATGTTTATGGGAGAGTACAAAACGATAAGGGATTACAGACAACGACAGAGTAGACTAATCTGACATGTATAGGGATGTAATTGAGTAGTAGTGATTATTGTTTAATTATGGTAATTTAAAAAACTTAAATTTAATTGATTATTAATATTCACAGAATGGAACCTCAGCAGGGAGTTGTGAAAAACACTGAGTAGACTGGTCAGACCGAACCAAAAAAGTTTCTTAATAGATTTGAAATCATTGAAGCTATCAAGGAGCTTGATGATTCCATCTAGAATGTGTCACTTAACCTTATCAAGTGTGACTTCAAAGCTACTGAGGATGATGTCCGTAAAGCATATCCTGACTTCAAATTCCTTAAGGTTAAGAACTACCATCCAGGCAGCTGGGAGATTGTCCTCCCGTTGAGGATAGACGCTATTAACTTTGTCAAAAATAGTAAGGACATTGCCATCCTTTCAAGGTAAAAACTCTAATGATGTAGGAGGCCTATTATTAAGATGGGTAGGAACTTTCCGGTTAATGAGGATGCAGGATGGACTTTAGTTGAAGGTAATCTCCATCCACACCATAATAGGGGTAACCACGGTTATAGAAAACATGACAATTATAAGAAGGAAAGGAAGCACCAGACTGAAACTTCGGAGCCGACGCAAGGAGAGGCAAAATAGCCTAGGGAGGAGAGGGAAAAGAAGGTTGAAAAACCACAACCTCAACCTCAACCTCAGCCTCCTGCTAAAACTATCGATATTCAGTAGAGACCTGAAGTAAAGAAACCAGTTGAGCCTAAACCTGTTAAGGAGACAAAACCCCAATAAAATAAAACTCAGTAGAAACCTGAACCTGCTGGAGAATACAAACCACATGGTTTTACAAGATCTGACCCAAAGGTAGCGGCTACTACGAAGGCTGAAGAACCAAAGATGGAGAAGAAGACTGTTTAGCCAGTGAAGGATACAGCACCAAAACAAACTGAGGCACCCAAAAAATAAGAGAAGCCTGCATTCGAGGTAAAACAACCAAAGACATAACTTAACAAACCAGTTAAGAAACCAGTCGAATAAGAGAAGAAAGTTGAAAAGAAAGTCGAGGAGAAGAAAGTAGAGAAGAAAGAGTAGCCAAAACAAGAGAAGAAGGTGTAACCCCCGAAAGAAGACGATGACGGCTGGATCGTCGTCGAGGAGAAGCGACCAAAAAAGAAGAAGAATTGATTGATTCCCTATTTATAAACTTGAGTTTGGTATTATGGAGGCTACTCGTTAAACCAAACCCCTCTAGATCGACCAAAAGTATCGTGAAACCTACTACAAAGACATCATAGGTGAGAGGATTGGTAATGTAGGCTACGAGAAAGACCCCGATTACTACTTTGATAGCTACTCCCATTTCAACATACACTAATAAATGCTTAAAGATAAGGTTAGAACTAAAGCGTATATGAATGCTATCAAACACAATCCTGAGCTGTTTAGGGATAAGATTGTATTGGATGTTGGTAGTGGTACAGGAATACTCAGTATATTTGCGGGTACTTTATTTGTGACTCAGCGCAGGCTGGAGCTAAGCATGTCTATGCTGTGTAGAGAGCCCAGATTTACATTCATAGCAAGAGAATTATTGAGTAGAATGGGCTGGCAGCCAAGATAACAGTTATCAATGCTAAGATATAAGAAATGTAGCTGCCTGTGTAGAAGGTCGATATTATTATATCGGAGTGGATGGGCTATTGTCTGTTGTATGAGTCGATGCTAGACTGTGTTATCTATGCAAGAGATAAATGGCTCAAACCGAATGGACTGATGTTTCCCAACAGAGCTAGAGCATATTTAGCGTTGGCAGAGGATACTGAGTATTACGAAAAGAAGACAAACTATTGGAATGACGTTTATGGGGTGAAGATGACCTGTTTGAGGAAGTGGGTGCTGTCCTAACCACTTATCGACCATCTACAGAAGGCCCATTTGTTGTCTTAAAGCTCTAAAATACTCGATCTCGATCTCTACAAGATTAAAGTTAGTGACTTAGACTTCCAGTCGACATTCAAGTTGGAAGTATCTAAAAATTTGGATATGCATGGGTTTATCTGTTGGTTCGACGTGGATTTTGAACATGGAAAGGATGTAGTATTCATATCTACCTCACCATACAATAAGGAGACTCATTGGAAGCAGACCATTTTCTATTTAGAGAAGCCACTGCGAACTAAAAAGAAAGATTTTATCTAAGGCAACATTCTCATAACTAAATCTAAGCCCAACCCCAGACAGCTGGACATTCTGCTCAAATTCTCCACTTCACAAGGGTAGAAATTGGAACAGTTTTACAAAATGACCTGACCCATTCAAATTGTATATACCATAAACATTCAGTAGCCATTTTAGATAAAGCGTTTGTATATACCCGTTCCCTTAAATCTTGCTACATGAGGAAGGGTATTCTATACATACACGTTTAGTAACTCATTCACAATCTGTAACATCTTGCGGTACACCTCCATATCCTGTTTTTGTCTCGCTTGGGCTAGATTTGAACGACAGTCTTTTATGAAGTCCGTGAGATCTGGCAACTCCGGTCTTCTTTTAATTTGGAGGGTATCAAGGTTAAAGTAGAGTTTTTTAACTGAACTTTCACTCAGATTTGAATCTTTTAGATTCTACTATGGAGTTGTTGAGCCTAATATGGTTGGAAATGGGGATTAAAGGAGGAATTTCATGCTATTGGGAAGGTTCATGACTACCGGAAATGGGTATTTAAGGGGTCGGATGGCAATTAGAATCAGTAGGATTATTTGAGACAGCAATACAGAGCTAGAACTGTATATAAGAACGAACTCTTCATACAGGATATAGACCAAGAGGTCAGCCAGTGTATTCGTGTCCACTTTAGTTAAGCATTGAAGGCAGTATTGAAGAGCCAACCTATCCAAATGATGTTGGTCAGGAATTAGGAGACCCAGAGGAGTCTCTAGACATTTGAGATGGAGGTCCAGGCGACAGGAGGAAATAGTTTGATTGGTAAGCGATTGCAGACACTTTGAGAGGAGGTTGCTACTAAAAGAGGAGGGGAGCTAGGGTAAAAGACGGTATTCTTCATTCCGCAGATAACCTAAATAAGAAAAGATTTACTGACGATGCAGATCAAGGCTGAAGAGAAGAATGATATGAAAGGAAAGTAACTTAGGAAAGTGTAGGTTTTATTTACCTCATAAAAGTTCTAGTGGTTGGCTGTCTTAGCTATCCCCCTACACTTAAAACTTATCCCAAACAGCCTGTACGAAGGGTTGATAGCCTCAACTACCTAATTATTTCGCTGCTGAGTGTTCCCATTCGTAATTTCCGTGTTCATTGTAAACACCTCTATTTCGTATGCTTTGTTCTTTAGTAGAACTCTTCATTAATCATAGCTTACTGTCTCGCCTCGTCACAGTTACTGAGCTGTCTGCAATGCACTCCGTTGGGGTAGCACAGTTCTGGAACTATATGGGTTTATTTGTCGTTCACTTAGTTGGGGTAGGAAAGCAGGATGCGGGGTTATGCTGGAGGGTACACTCCACTTTTATTTGGTTTTGTCAAGCAGTCGGTGCTTACAATGAGGAATGTTTAAAACAATCGGTATGGGACCGATGGTTGGCCGTGACCACCTGTCAAGTTCAGCATTGAAGAATGGAAGGAGACCGTTGATGATTCGATATTACGCTATTTTTTAAGACCTTTATTGAGTGAAGGACTCAGCTACCTCAACGGTTGTACTTTTGATCTTACACATGTCTGTAACGGTTCATCTACGTCCTTACCTGATAAAGACAGCAATGTTGCGTTAGACTCGCTTATGCGACTACTATCCAATTTTACTTAAGATTTCGGTGCATTTCCAACTGAAGGTGCTATCATCGAGCCATTCTTAAGGTTTTCCCTACTCTAAACTTGAACAATAGAAACACTCATATTTCCCACTATGGAATTCTCCATATGGGACAACGAAGAACTGCTCGACATAGGTGTCTGGAATTTCTTTCGAAGTTCCTTATTCTATACTTCTAGCTGGCTTATCTTCTCGTCCTTAGAACGTAATAGATCTCTCAACCTCTATAATTACGATTTGAGATTTCGAGCCTGCATCCTCTACGCCTATAATATTAAGCTCATCGTTTAGGTGTGATCTGAAGGCTGTGGTGCATTCGAAGAAGGCTGGATGAGACTTCTGAAACGCATGTGCGGTTCATTCTGAGGATTCATAATCAATTATTAATATACTTGAGTAAATGGGTCCATTAAATTCATAAATGTATTGTTATGAGTTTGAGGAGAGAAAATCAGTGGGATTATACTCTTCGCATGAAGTTAGCGAAGTGATGATTGAGGGTTCGTTTCGAGACAACCTTAGAGGAGGTAGTTTTTATTACTGCGGGCTGTAAAGTGGAGAAATTCCTCGAGAGTGATGGAATTCTATCCATACTATTGAATACATTATGGCCCTTTTTAGAGAGCATCTGCCGAGCCTTACTCTTTTTCTCAAACATGTCCATCCCACCAGACTTTATACGATATTTAACAGGCTACACAAACTTCTTTTTGTTCCTCTTCTATATGTATGCGTCTATTTCCGCAAACAACTTTTCATTGGAACCGTTGCATGGTAAAGGAATCTCCTATTTAAATTCTACATCTGCAAAGAATAGCTCCAGCATGAGTGTAAACTTTACATCGAAGAGAGTAGCTAATGGATTTGATTAGGGTTTGAATATAGACTATTACTATTTTTTAAAAGATATTCTCTATCTGTTGAGTTTGGAGTCTATGGCTATGAAGTCTACCCCCAACACCACCGAGATTTATGGGGTCAACTTATCAACCGCAGAAATATTGCGTTCGTAATGTCCCAACACATCTGTTGATAGTTTTTGGATGACGCTACTCCTTAGTTCGATAGTACCTCTTTCATATCTGTTCCTGAAGTACTCTGAACGTTAGATTTGGTTCAAGTGCAACAGAGCAAACGACAATTATTGGTAAACTTCAATTTACATCTATTAAGCTTAGCTGGATTTCCTTGATGCCCTCCACAAATACTGTAAACATTTCTTGTAGCATCTCAGACATTAATCGTATCTCCCTATAATCCGAAGGTTCTTCGCAATTATTAGTAGAGCCTCTCCCTTTAGTAGGTCGTTCTTAATAACTGTGCATAGTTCAACCTAAGTAGCAAATAACGTACACACTTGATTAATAAGTAGATTGAGAGTTAGTTTTATCTGATTTATTGGAATATCCAACCAAATAGCACCAGGCAAGCTGACATCAGACCCTACCAACCTTCAATGATAGATCTAGAGACTATGCGAATGCAAACTATATCGTACATTTATTACTCTGAAGCAGCCTCATGTCATTTCTCTCGTCAATCGCCTAAAATATAAGCGTTTTTAATTATTTCTATCGTGCTGATACTTATTTTAGACTTGAGAACGTCAGAGTCAAGCCCTAATGTTTGGTGTATGGCCGACGTGTGGGACTCCGAGATGCCCTCCTAATAAGTTTCGTCTTAAGAGGAGTATTGTGCTCGAAACCACTGCTCATATACATCCTAATCTTACTATGCACTTGTTCTATTATGCTATGCCTCGATAGTGGCAGCGTCTGGGCTATTTTAGACTACAACATGCTGCGTATCTTAACAACACGATTAGGTTGTGGATTGGTGCGCGAAGTATGGTACCGATCTTTATCAGACTCTTAAGAGATGAGTCTTTGCATAAATAAATAATAAAGTACGTTGAGAAAGTAAAATCACTACCTTTAGATCTTGTCTACTATCCTGAAGATCTTATCACGGTTCTATCGCAGCAGCTACATAAGGTCTTCGTTGGAGAGTGTCTTCAGCATGTTCTTTTTTATGTTTGGGGGGAGTTTATTGGGATTAGGGGTTTCGAAGTTAGGTGGCTACTTTTAGGTTTTTAGTTTTTTGCTAGTTGAAGGTTTCTATGCGCTGCGTGCAGTCTTATGTTTGGAGATGTTAGTTTTTGGTTTAATTGGTGATTTTTTGAAGACTGGTGTTTATGTCTGCTATGTGGGTATCGTTTGGAGGTATCTGTTGCTGGTAAAGCATTTATCAATACCTTACTTGTTTAAAATACTAAATAGGAGGTTCGCCTTCTGTTATTGGACCTTAGCTTGGTGGGAATGTTCTCTTTTATCGAGATCCTGCAACCACTTTTCAAGAGTATGCCTGTTTTCTTCATTAAACTCCTCCTTCTCCTCCTACTTCTTCAACCGTTATTGGTCTATCTTAAACTGCTTCGCCTTTATCGTTTATTCTGAACGCAAATAAAGAGGTTTAGGTTTCACATTGGAATATCTAGAGGATCTCTCTCCCAATGGTCTGCTGGGTGCTGGAGACTTGCATTTTCTTTTAGTTTACTAGTTAAAGAGTTGGAGCATCTTCTGAGAACTCTTGGTTGCCTCGTTTTTCTTCTGCTTTGCATACATCTAGTTCTATACATATTAGTTGGCTTCTTTTTGAGTACGCTTTTTCTTTGGGACTGGCGATTTGCTCCGTGGTTTGTTATTCTCGTAGGATTGTAATACGTTCAGTATGAAGTCTGCCATTTCGTTTACATTTTTAAAGGATAGGTTAGATGGTTTGCTCATCGTTTATATTAATAAAATTATATCCTTCTTGGCTCGCTTATTTGAAGAACAAAAGTGTTTCGAGAATGCGAATCAAAATACCATAATCGGATATAAAACACTGCAATCGGCATTAATCTATTTCTGAGATAGCCCAACTCTGTGTTTTTAATTTATAGACGAAAGTCGTGCATTTTTGACTAATTTCCCGAACTCGAACAATTAACATTAATTATACATTATTGTCTATGGAAGCGAATTAAGAACGATCCCAATATTACAACAAACACTATCTAATAATAGACGAAACTAACTTAAATAAATTCCAAATTAATCCACTATCACCATAAAAATATCTTAATCTTTTTACAATGAAGGCAGCATTCGCCAACCAGAAGTTCATGTTCTTGTTCGGAGCTCCAGGTGTCGGGAAGGGTACCTTCGCCAAATTTCTCTCCAAGGATCTGCAACTAAACCACGTTTCCACCGGAGATGAAATCAGGAAGATCCTCAAGGGCAATGCCTCCAGCAGTTTCGACCAAAACTTCGTTAAGAAGATCAAGGATATAGTTAACTCGGGTGGGCTGGTGGATGATGCAGTTGTGGTGGGAATCATCAAGTAAAAGCTTAAGGAACCTGAATCTAAAAAGGGTATGATTCTGGATGGGTTCCCGAGGACCAGAGGACAGTTCAACAAATACAGAGAGTTATTGCCACTTAACCTTGTCTGTAATCTCACTCTCAGAGACGACATTCTTTTGGAGAAACTGATGGGAAGGAGAGCATGCCCCAAATGCGGTGGAAATTACAATATCTGCGATATCCAAAGGTACAGATTAAATGATGTAGGGACGGATATTCGATGGACCCACTCCTACCAAAGAAAGGCCAATGCGAAGGCTGCAGCGACGTAACCAAATTGCAGATGAGAGACGACGACAAGAAGGAGGTCATTGAAGTGAGAATGAAAGAATACGCTGCTAAGACCCAGCCTCTCCTGAAGGAGTTTGAAGATGAAGGTGTGCTAGTGAACTTCGAAGTGAAGAAAGGAGTGAAGGACTATCCTGAACTCAAGAAGCTAATTGAGAGGAAGCTGTCAAATTAATCATAATTATGAACATACATCAGTTAAGTTTTCGCTATTTGAGGGCAACCTGGATTAATCTCACTAATTCTTATTCGGCCTCCTGCCCCAGGTCGTTATCCTATGCAAATTTCTTAGCCACGCTCCTTATGTTTTATTTACGATCTATTAGTAATGTTTTGGAGCACTCTCCCAGTTTCACCTCTATTTGTATCCTGAGTTAGAAGATTCTTACAGTGTTTTCTGACAGAGGACTGATAGCTGGCTTCGCTGAGACTATTTATCTAGCGACTGCTTCTTTCCATTCTGTTATTACTCTTCTATCTTTGGATAGCCTTGTGCCTGATGAACGAGGGATTCGTACTGTTTGAATAACTGTTAGATCTAACCAAGGGAAGAAGGTCCTTTCACTTCTGATCCTGCAAGAGCCTGGATAAAATTTAAGGCTGTTGGAATCTGAGCATACTATTTGTTAGGCTCTTTTATGATCAACCAAGCCTTCTGTAGTAGGGATTTCTACTCCGCTGGTAGTGTCTCTATGCTGTAATGATCTAACGATATGATGTTTAACTCCTTAAGTATGAAGGTAAACAGCATGAAGGAGAGACAGCCCTACCTTGCTAGACCCAAATTCTTCAAGCATTCATCCAATTTAGCCTCAACCTAAGATTTATTACAAATCGGAGATGTATTATGTTGAACATTTTGTTTTTGGTTTTGGAATGTAAAGTTCAAAGTGTTTGATTTATCGATCAATAGCTACCTATTCTATAGTTTTTGTTTCAGTGTGTTGTACTTTTGCTCCACTATTTGGGTAGATTTGTAGTTGACTTGAGGGTGATGTGGGTTCTACTTCTGCATCTCACTCTGCTTTATCCTTCGAAGTCTTTATAGAGATTTCTATCGTTTCTCAGCAAAAACTACCTGTTTCTGTAGAAACTACTATATTCTGTTCGGTAATTTGCCAGAAATACTACTGTTATGCACATTAGATCGGAATGCTGCGTTAGATTTCAATTACCGTAGTTGCTTTTTTGACGAGTTTGATAAGGTTTTATGATTTATTTGTATCTTTGCCCTTCCTATATTGTCGACTGGTTGTGACGAGACTTGATAGACCCAATCGATCCACTTTTCATCATCGACCTTTGATGCTCATATGCATCCTCCACCAACGAATACGAGTTTCTATGTCCTATTACATTATTATTATAGAGCCTAGGACTGACTTCTTTGGGAGGTTTGGAACTCTGCCCATTCTGCCCATTAAGCCCACCTTTGCATAAAATTGGCTCAATTTGAATTCGTGTTCCAGGAGGTTGGATAATGAAAGGGCGCTTACTACTCGTACGCAAGGGTTCGAGAGAGGCAACCAATTACTGGCGAGAGTGGTCTGCCTTTTAGCAGGCTGAGTTCCCCATTCGTTACGATTATAATTAAACTAATCATCGAAAAATTATCCAATATTGCTGGCAAAGCGTGTCCGTACATTCACATCATTTCAATAATCTCTTCTCGTAGGCTTTGAGTTGGGTAATGAAGCCTATATTGGGTTGTATGACAGACCTTTTACTTTTTATAAGATTGAAACTTTGACTGAAGGGAATTCGGTGCTCTCTCATCACATACGCTATCAGGAGAGTTGAGCTTCGAGATACCCCATATTTACAGTGAATCAGAACTCCTCCACTCTCCTTCCCTTTCTTTATAAAGTCTGAAGCTTGCTAAAAATATTTAGAAATGTTCTCGGTGTCATTATCCCTGATCTCCAACTTCAAATACTGGAAGTCTGATGGATAGCATACTTAAAGCTATGTGCCTGCCACTAGGATGTGAGTGACATTCATTAGCTTTAGGCCCAGTTTGTCTTTTGCGGTCTCATCGTTCCCTATAAATATGCCAGGCACTATCTGATTATAGTCTGAAAAATAGGTTCGCTCAGGGTTCTACACTTTGCAACTTGTCTTCATTGAAGTGTTCGTGCTTACCTTTACGCTTTACATTATATTGAGAAATAAAATAACTATCTATTGTTTTCGTTTGAAAGGAGTACACGCCCACTTTATTAAGGGTGTCTTTATATGGGGAATGTTTAATCGTTAGTAATATTTTGTCAAAATATGAATAACCAACCTTAAGAAACCCCCTTTGTGCAAAATATGCAAAGAATGAGAGGTAGATATTCGCTTACGCAGTGGGCACTGGAGCAGCGAGCCTCATTTACGGATCAGATATGCAATCCCATCACTACATCGACTGTAGCATTCAATTTATTCAGCATTGTAACGCTTCCAGAAAGACTTTGCAGTTGTAGACAGGCAAAAACGAGATGAATAGAGACTGAGGAAAGAGGCTGAGATAGAGAGGAAGCGACTGGAATATCTGTAGAGGGAGAGTAGACGATGGTAGAGTGTCTAAACGCAACTCCAAAAGGATAAATAAAAAAGGGAGGTTCATTTACAAGATCAGATAGTAGGGCGACGTCGAACGCACAATACCAACGGGTAAACTTCATAGTAATGTAGGCTTCCGTTCAACCCAATAAATCTAGAATATGACAGGAACTCAGAGGGAGAGAAACTGAAGTATCGGGATGAAGATCATCGAATTAGAGGTTTTGTGAGAGCCCACAATATGGATTCGAAGGGCAATAGCAAATATAACCCTCTGACAGGTAGTTATACATTTATTCAGGGGAGACAAGACTTGGAATATAGAAGCTGGTTCCTGAGTCCCTGAACGAAAGATTCGGCACCAAATTATAAGCCCATTATGACACTATGAAATTAAAAATCCCTTCTTCTTCTGGTTCAGTGGCAAGGAAAAAGCAATAGTTCTGATATTTTCACTGATGATGTTTGAAATTCTGAATTAGCATTTTCCCGTTTAGAGTGATTAATTTAATAGGTCAGCAAGCACTATTAATTAAATTATTGAGTGCTCTTTGTAATTTTGAGGGTTTTACCTCAAGCATTTGGGAATAATTATTGGGTTGGCAAGATGATAACTTTATGCAGAAAGTGGCAGTGTGGATTGTAAGTAAAATGGATGCGTATTGTATAGACAGAAGTAACGCTTTATAATTATTTTCGTGAGTAAAGCTCGATGTCGCAGCAGCTGTATACAAAGTTTACGAACGTACAAAGCTCAAAGGATATTGAGCACATGCCTAAACGCATAAGGCCTGCTCGATAGTCTGAGCCCCCAATGATGTCAAGTCAGTCTGCGTTCTAAATGTCCTCCCCACCCGACAACCCAAGACCAAAACAAGTAATAGGCATCGATTCAACCAACAAAACATCTTATAAACCTGTGGGCGATATTAAAGATCTGGATAGGCTTGCCAAAAATACAGCTAATTATAAATCATCCGAGCAGGGACAGAATTTGGTCTCCAAAACGGAGGAATCTGCTCAGAACTCTAACCCACAACTCCAGCGTACTCTAACTGCAGGAAGATTCATGTCTCCAGAGCTGAAGACTGTAGGACCTCAACACACCCGTCCGAACTAAAGGAAATACTCTAGCCAAATTAGTGATATTGGCAGCAATAGTAAATCGGTACAGCAACTCTCAAATAATCCTTTGGGGCTGCCTCGTCCCAGTCATTAAACTCATTCATCCAGTAGCAACTCTCACAAATTACCCAGCTCTGTGAATACGACTCCCCTGCCCAAGAGACAACCAAGATATTCTGAGCCAGTTAACTTCACTATGGATTCAATGGACACTCCCGAAACCTCGTCAAATAGCGGATCTCAACAAATGCCCTCTCCTGGTTCCATGAACAAACAGAAGGAATCTCTAGTTAAAACTCCCTCCTATCAACCCCCTGCTGAAGTCGCTGCACTAAAATCAAATGCTTTCACTCCGTCCTCATTCAGAAAAGAAAAAGAATTAAAATAAACTGTATCAACTCATTCAACATTTAACTCTATTTAAGAGGGAAGCAAACTCATAAATAAGATGTAAAAGACCTCTAGTCAGAGGAGAAGTGGTGATCCGACTAAACTGAGCGATTTTGTAAAAGGTAAATAAATAGGCAGCGGTAAATTCGGCTCCGTGTTTATAGTTAAGTAATGGTTGTGTTATGCAGGCATAAGGCTACAGGGTTCATCTGTGCTCTGAAATGCATTCCTAAATAGGTTATAAAATAGGAAGGCATTCTTAACCAACTCACCCGCTAACTTAAAATCCAGATGTATCTGGATCACCCGAATATCATCAAACTTTACGGGTTCTTCCACGACAAAGACTATATTTACCTGTTGCTAGAATTGGGATCTTCTGGGCAACTTTACAAGGTCATCAAATAAAAGTCTAGGCTCTAGGAACTATCTGCCTCATACACTATCAAGCAGGTCTGCGAGGCAGTGAGGTATCTTCACTACTTCAAAATCATTCACAGAGACCTAAAGCCTGAAAATATCGTCATTCAGAGCGTAATCAACATAATTTACTCAGGGTACAGTAAAGCTTTGCGACTTCGGGTGGGCAGTGTGCAGAGGCACAGAACTCAGAAACACTTTCTGTGGGACTCCCCTCTACGTTTCCCCATAGATTTTAAAGGGGCAGAGTTACGATTAGAAAATAGATTTGTGGTCAATCGGTATTCTGACCTACGAGCTGCTGTTCGGTAACATCCCTTTTGAGATAAACAGGGAGGAATAACTGTATAAGATAGTAAGGATTGGTTTAATGAAGATTAAATAAGACATTGTGTTCCCTGAGCACATTAGTGTGTCAGATTAGGCAAAAGACTTCATATTGAGGATTTTAAAGAAGAACCCAACTGAAAGACTTAAGATCTGCTAGCTGCTAGAGCATCCGTTCTTAAAGAAATCTCCAGAGCTGGCTCCAGAACTCTAAAACTGAATGATATATTATGACTCCATTTGCTAAATTTCTTAGCATAGTAAACCAAGTATTCATCTTTTTTGGTTGTTTAGTATTGCACATTTTGGGTCAAAAATCCAAGAAATCTTTTGAGCTTGCTCGTGGATATTATGTTTTGGATAAGCCGACAATAACAATACTTGCAACCCTAACATATCTAGCATTTTCATGTGTGGAGACAGCTTGCTACTAAGTAATTTTGTGTCTAAAGATTTATTCTCATAACCCTAATTTAATTATGAACTTTTATATGTTTAAAAGATAAATTATAAATTACCTCCATCCCGAACCTCACGAAGGAGATTATGCTGCTAGCTAGATGCTTCAAATCGAAAAAGCTGACTTCTGACCAAAGAAAATGTCGAAGCAGAGCTTAAAACTCTGACAGACTTGTATCCAGGCCTCTTAAAAATCTGCTAAATTCAAAGGGCCCAAATCACGCTGACTATCTTTTATAGAATACGACTCGAAACTCCTCAGCTTATCTTGAAAACGAATTTAGAGGAAGTACAAATGTTTATTTTCAAGAGTGCATATAGTTATGAGAGTCATTCGAAATGTAATGCGCTGCATTTATATCGGAAAATAACTCTCGTTCAGTCGAACAGTCAGATATAGAATGTACAATATTCCAACCATAGAGATAAGCTCGTTGATACATACATACGTAATTTAACAGTTAGGCATAACTGGAGATTTGTAAAATCAATACCCGACTCTTAAGTTTTCAGTGTTAAAGAGTTGCTAGTTAATGTTGTTGTCTTTCTTTATTGATTACATACTTTCAAATTATGAGAAAGGCGGTTAGACTTGCGTTTAAATTTAGTTAGAGATTTTAGTCATAATCTCAAAAATGATTCAACTGAACTTGTAACAGCAACTCTACGGACCGAAAAGTAATTTAGACCAGTTGCGTGTTGTTGGTCAGTTCGCCCTAGAAAATGTAGCAGTCTCGTGCTAATTAAGGACTCATGGACACCAAAAGTCTCGCTAGAAAGCAGCGCTGGTATAGAGTGCTACGAGTATATCGCTTTGAACCTGCCCCACATCGAACAGCTAAATATTGTACCAAAATAGTCAGATTAATAAATCTTACCTAGTGGAATCAAATTCTAACTTTGGTATTG
>JAOXNN020116879.1:0-29882 GCA_028571205.2 Hydropsyche betteni | reverse complement strand
TTTTCACATTTTATCATTTTCCGTTTCTTAACAAATCCACACCCGATGTTATTAACATCGGGCCTATTTACTAGTATACGCATAAAGACCATATTCGCGAGCGTCATTCGAACGACAGACGGACACACACACAGAAATCCGTGATTATATATAGGAAATATCACATCGATTCATTTTTTAACAAAATCACAATTCGATATCCAACAAATCAATCACAACAAAGTCAATAAAAAAAACCGAAACTTCACCGACAAAAACACAACATCAACACGTACTCTCTGGGATAATTTCCCAGCTAAATGGAGCCGGAACCGGAGAAGAAATATAATAGTAAAAAGGACCTAATGTATTTGTACACTTTTGGCTAATGAAGACCGGAAAAAGATCCATCCTAGACCAGACAGACACCTACAACGAATGCATTTCCTGTAAGACAGCGCGGTAATTGCCTCTCACTGGGACGTGGCTCGTTCTAGTTTCCGAATGGAGGTATCGATGTGGTGTTTGTTCCTTAATTAAATCGAAATGTGTGTGTGGTATGCCTTTAAAGTGAGTTGACATTTCGATATTGGGTACGGAGTGGAAAATAAAGTGGCGTGATCGATGATTTTGTTCGCGTCTTTGCTTTGAAAGTTTAAAATTGAAACAAAACTTTTTTGTGGAGCTTTGCGTGGATTTTGCAATATTTAAAAAGTTTCGAGATTCACTATAAGTCTAAGAATTTATAAAAATGTGAAAAGTTCTTTGAGGTATATTTCGCAAAAATATTATATAATTTTGCTATATTATTATAATATATGACGACAATTATAGAATGAAGGTTTTTTGATACTACTGTGATAATTTTGAACGTGAAATTTATTTATAAAAACTGAATCTTCAATATTATACATAAAAGGATACTTTCACTTCAAAAAGGTTATTCTTGCAAATTTATGTACTAATTTTGACGGTGTTGCCGTTTCTATTAAAAAAATCTGAAGCAATTTTTACAAAACACGTTAGAGTTTTTCGATACATTAAGTCGAATATCAAATTTTTTCTCTATTTTTTAAATAAAATGTAATATAATAATTGTGTAAGGTTTTATATTCAAAATATAAATTATCAAGTAAGATTATTCTCTTAATTCATCTGATAAAGTATTTGGCTGATTTATTATAAAAATAGTAAGGTTTTTTGAGTTCGTAGATTTCCAACTTAACACGCCAAGGAATTCAAAAGTATTATTTGAAAATCGTTCCAGAATTTTTTCCAGAAATGATAACATTTTCAAAAGTATTGCGTAAATTTAAAAGAATAACCATTTTAAAATGAGAGTATTTCCATAAGTATAGTTTTAATTTTTATAGATGAATTATATGATTAAAGTAGCTACACATAATATCCCCAATATATAATAGCGGATTTCTATGCGTTCGTTCGGCTGTGTGTCTGTTCGACGACGCTTGCGATTTTTTTACGAATATGGTCTTTATAAGCGTATATAGTTAACGTCTATAATATAATGCTTATTACCTGCTGCCTCTGGTTTTGCCTATATGTCGTAATTGTGACAATAATAATTGAACTGGTTTGATTAATTAAATATTCAAATCGAGTATGGGCATCTATATATATTATACACTTTAATCACTATTTACATAATTCTCGAGCTCGAAAATCACGACCTCCAAATTTAGTCTTTATGGTCATTATAATAACGGCTATAATCTTTGTAATTTTTATTTAATTACGTAATAGTATGGTTATTAATTCACAGCCGATGTTATCAACATCGGGCCTTTACATTATCTTCTATATATAACAAACGGGCAACGACTTTTCGCAACGGAACGGTTATAAAATATTTTTGCATAGATTTAATTTTTTGTATATAATTACGTAATTCACAGCCGATATTATTAACATTGGGCTTATATGCTAGTATTACAATAATGTTAACACTAATTGTAAGATAAGCTTTGAATCCATCGATTGAACTGCATCTATCTACACTCTTAGACACAAATTACTCAACTACGCCAATCCAAACGAACCAATCCTAACTAAACCATCAAAATCACATCACCAACACAAAACACCCGCAAAAACCAAAACAAACACATCAACACTTTCGCCATAACCACCGAACCGTAAGACCATCCGAAAACACTTGATCACACATAAAGAAACATGCAAAATTAAATGCATCCCGTTGCGGCCGCCATAATACGGGTGCAGGCCTTTGATCCCGGCTTCCTCCATTACCGCCCACTCGACCCTCAAAGGAAACGTGCCCAGGACATCCTCAAAGGGGCCCCAAATCCTTCGAGGACCGAGCCTTGCCGACCCCGCACGTCCGTTATGCGGAATCGGACTTAATTGGTTTTCGCGGTCCGAATAAAGTAAACGGTCGCGCGAAAATTTCGCCGTCGCGAGGGTTTTGTGTGTGGGAAAGTTTTTTTTTTAATATTTTTTTTTTCGATATGGTTGTCGGTAAAGAGTGCGACAAGGTTGTACGTCGAAGTTTGCCGCGAGAGTTCAAATCCCGTCGGGACTCGGTTAAACTCGACGTCAAATCAATCATGCAAAGTTGGCGAAGTCGAGTTCGTTCGCGAGACGATAAGCTCCAAAGACAAGTATATTATTTTTTTTTTTCGTATATAAACGTGTCATGTTCAAAAAATTTGTGAAATTTAGATTTATACCCTTCATTATTATATAAAAAACATTGCAAAGTATAATATTTTTTTTGATTTTTTTTAAATTAACCGTTTCCGAGGAAAAATTGCGCTTCAATTGCTGTCCTTTTAAGCCATTTTAATCTAATGATTTGTAAAATTAGAATCAAATAATAAAATTTAAATTTTTACTAATAACAAGTTAAGAATTTATTCGAAATTTGACACTTTATCATTTTTTTGTGATTATTTTGTCTATAAATTTATAATTTTTTATGAGCGAGGCAATAAAATGTCGCTAGATAGATAGCAAAGAATCATACCTAATAATAAAAATAATATTTTAAAAAATTCAAAACTTTCACATAAAAACGTCATTACTATCCGACGTTCCTAATACGATCAATAAAAATCTGTTACGTATGAAAAATATTTCTCTAATTGACGCAAGCACGTGAGATACCCAAATACGTCGCTATTTTTTACACGTTTATAACGTTATTCTAAATGTAAACTAAAAAAGGTTGACGACCCATGCAGAGTAACGGTATTGAGCGAAGCAATCATACTTTTCACTTGTTCAGTTATCACGCGACGACCGTTCGTTTTCAGAGATACTACACGACAAGAAAAATGAACATTCGAGGACAGTCACGTTTTTCGATTATTAAAACTGCGATGGTACAAACTACATAGTCGAATCGAATCAAAATTGAAAACGTTTTGATAATAATTTTTTCGCATATGTTAAAACCTTTTCATAGGAATTCACTGTGTAATTGACGTTTGATAATATCAATGTTATAGTACAGTGATCGACATAGATATTTTCGGGAAATAATTAACTGAGATAATAACTTTATAATACAACAGTACACTCCAATGAGTTTCAAACATTGATCAAACAGATTTTGCAGTATACGATCAAGCTTATAACTTATATATAAAATAGTTTTTTTTTTTACATAAACATGGATGCGAATATGAATATGAATATTTTTGCATAAATGTATATAAGCTCCAATAATTCCTTTATACTTTTGATTCGGAAATAAATCAAAAATATACAGACGAAATTAATTTATTTCCTAGTAGTCACTTTTCTTGGAAATAAATGGGTTTACAAAGAAAAAGAATGTTCAATTTCTTATATTTTTTAGAATATTTTTGTGGGTTTTTGAAAGTACCCCATTCCTCGATTTATAAGGTATTACGTTCCACGATAAACGGCGCAAAAAAAGACTATGAATCCATACAAAAATAAGAGATGGGTTCTATAAATAGAGGCTTTAAATACGTACTAAATAGACAGACTGGTTCAGTAAATCTGTAATATAGTAAAACCCCCTATAACGTCCCCCTATATCGTTCAAATGCATTCAAATTCAAATTTTTTTCAAATTCATTTGAAACAAGCAGTAAACACGTAGAAATTTCCCAAAAAAAATTAAAATTGAAAAACCTTAACCCCCTATAACGTTATAGTGGGTTTATTGTATTTTATTTAGAATTAGTAAATAAACCCGATGTTAATAACATCGGCTGTGGTTTTCTTAAGAAACGGAAAACGATAAAATGTGTACCCGATTTGAATATTAATATTTAATTAATAAAATCAAAATAGTTCATTTGTTATTTGTTTGTGACATATAGGCAAAGCCAGAAGCAGTAGGTAAAAAGCATCATATCATAGATCATCATCATCATCATCATCATCACCACCATCACCACCATCATCACCATCATCATCACCACCATCAGCATTCAGGTTCGGGTCGTTTATTTAAAAGACGCGGAAAAATAAAAAATAAAAAAGTCACGTGCGTCATCCGAACAGACAGATACACAGAGACACACAGAAATCTGCTATTATATATGGGGAATATAATGATTAGGTAATGCATGATAGCATAATTATAGGAAAATCGATTAAATAGTTAATTATAGAAATTTATTTGAAAAAAATCATAGTTAAAAACTATAAGAATACTATGAATAATTTGAGGAAATGGGGTTACCCCATTTACGATAAGGAAGCCGGACCTAGGTGAAGGTCATGGGGAAATCAATGGTGTTGTACAGTCATGGAAAGGAAATTTTCTATATAAAGATGGTGCCATTCTTATGAAACACGCGAAACCCATTCGTGACACGCGAGGAAAATTTCGATGACCGTGTCGTGTGGAAAACTTGATGATTTTTCATATACGTGCTAACTTTCGATTTTCCCAAATGGACAATAAAAGGAGAATAGAATTTTCATATTTATGATTTACAAGCGCGTATGGGTTTTGTGAGCTTTTGATGGTGTCGTGTTACTACAGAGAAAAGCATGTTTGAGTTTTTTATGATTGAATCGGATTTTCGCGTTTTGTGAAATTTGTTTTGCATATAGAAATTATCGTTTAATATTATAAAATTTAGAGCCATCAATCAAATTTTTTCCTAGATGAGATTTTATCGATAGAACTGATTTGAGTTACGAAAAGCTATTATTTTCCAAGAAAACTAAGCATTTTTCTGAAGTTGTTATATTATTAGTCAATGTTACAAACCGTGGCAATGAAAGCTTAAAAAACTAATTATGAACATACGATTTTCGTTTAATGTATTTGTTATCAAATAATGAAATCTGTTACGAAAAATAGAAGTGATACATTTACAATACAATGTAATCCAATTTATAAAGATACGAATTATTTTTTATTAATATTATTAAAAGCATATTTTTGTGTTTAAATAAAAACATAACTAATCAATTAGAAAGAATTTCTTTGTAATATTTCAGGTCGTAAAATAACTGGAACAAAACAAAGGCGAAAAATATTACGAAGAAAAATTATCAAATTACATTATTCCCAACGACACAATGAAATGTCAAAAGGAATAATTTTTCACAGAAAAAATGAGGTTTTCTTTTTTTAATTCGACATTAGCATATAAATGAGAAGCTTTATGGCATTTCAGTTGAGATTGCTGGAAGGATATCTTTTATGTTTTTCGATGCGTTTGCTTTTTCCACGTTCGGCCTTTAACTAAAAGGGTATCTTTTTAAGTATATATGCTATGTACAAAAAGTATATGTGGTCCATTTCGCACGCTCGCTCGCGTAGAAATAAATAAGAAAAAAGCCTGAATAATTTATTATACCAGAATATTTAATACAATGAAGGTATCCTGAACAGAATTGATGATGGAAGTGTATGGAAAATTAAAATTCCTAGAATTTTCGACGAAACCGCAATACGATAAAATAAAAGTTTAGCACGTTCGAGTGTGAACGAAATAATACAAAAAATAATTATTCCGGGATTAAAATTCGAAACTGAACTCTGAAACACTTTTAACGTTTCAGTTACGTGCGGGATTTAGATTAAAAATTCTTCAAAACGATAAATTTATATAATATAACATATGATAACGATAAAAAGTAAAATTTCCAAAATAATCCTAAATCGATCGATGAATGATCATCAAATATTGAAAAAAATATTTGACACTGGATTCATATAAAATAAATATTAAAAAATTATTATATAATAATTTTGCGAATTTTGTATCTGCACCCCTCATTTTCATATACATCTCGGCGGGGGAAAAACTTCGCCCTTGTGTATTTCATATTTGAATTTCCCGTCGAGAGCGCCGTGAAAAATGACCGCACTCGAGACTTTCCCGTTGTGGAAAAACTCTCGTTTTCACGGTCCGAAGTTCAATTAAGGCTTTGGCGAGGGCGAAGTAGCCGTTTTTATCTTGTCCCTCGTAAAAGTCGACCTCGACTGGAAAGACTTGGATGTCAGAAGGGATGAAGTATTATAGATGTCGAGATCATATCGAGTGGGATAATGCGGTGGGTAATTTGGGTAAATGTTTGGGTAACTGATGATGTTGGCGTTTGCGTGTCATATGTTGCGTTATAAATAAATTAAAGTTTGCTTTGAATTTGTTTCAATGCATTAATGGTTTTGACCTTCTTTGAATGCCTTTTAATTTTAGTACGTCGTGGAAAATTGCCAAAACAAGCAATCGGTTGTTTTGTTGAAATTACGCAAATTTCATCAATTTTTCAAATCTGAAATTTCGTTTGAATAGTTCTTGGACACGCAACGCTACAATTTCAATTTTTTTTTATGTATTCGAAAAAAAATGAAATTATTTGAATATATAATATTTTAAATTATTATTGTTTACAACGCTTTTTTATGGTGAAAGATAAAAAATAAAATCTGCATGTTTAACAAGATTTAAATTTATGTACCTATTAACTTTATTGCTTATCTTCCGAAACTAGAACTATCTAAATTGTTACAAGAAGTAACTTTGGTATAGTGGTTTACGTTGTTAGTTGAAAGTTCACTCTAACTAGGGTACGTTGTAAACTTTAGAATAAATTTGGATACGTTTGATTCAAATCAATTTTATATTTGCTAGTTTGAATAAAATTAGGCAAACAAAAAAATATGATTGATGAAGTAAAATGCAGGACATAAAATCAATTTCACTAAAAAATTGCTTTTCTGTACAAAATTCACAAATTGAGCAAAAACCATTAATATTTTTCGACTTTTATAAATAAAAAAAACCAAGCATCAACAAACAATCAATAAAAATCAACATTTAATCCGATCCGTAAACGAAGCATTACGCCAAATCCTCATGATTGATCACGCGTAATTCAAAAACAACCCTACTTTAAATTCAACGATTTTTTCAATCCGATTGACTGACAACATCGAAAAGAGGAGATAGCTCAACTACTGAAAAAAAGAACAAGACCCATCTCCTATCATCAATCAAACGATAACACTAAAAAAGCTCTCCGCTTCGAACGAGGTGAAAATACCTCAAAAAGAAAACCGTAAAGTGGCCTTATCAACGGGCCGGGATTCCGGGAAATTCCATCGAAAATCCCGGCAAAATAATGGGAAAGATCGATCTGGAAACCGAGAAGGAGTCGTTAATTATGCAATTTTTTATTCGCGGCTTCGTAATTGGGCGTGTCAATTGGCAATCGAAGTTCACTTGTTGGGGATGAAATTCAATACTTGATTGATGGGTTGTTTGATTTTTATTTTTAGTTTGGCGTTCTTCGCTTTGTGTTTATATAGTCCTAGTTTATGTTGTAAACTATGAGCCAAGAACTAAAAGCGTATTTCGAAAATTCAATAAGATATGAGTTTAGTTCAACGTCAGCTAGAAAAATTTGTTTATTTTGAAATCGATCACAAAATTATATTATTTCATTAAGTTAACGATATATCATTTTTTTTTTTATTAAAGGATTGATTTTTCAATTATCACTTTCCGAATTACTTCAAATGATCACAAAACATTAAAATTGTTGTAATTTTTAATAATAATTTACAATCGACACACAAATTAGGATTAAATTCAGTGATTATCACTACCTGGAAAATCTTTCACATCCAGAATCCCCTAACGAATATTGGCATCTGAAAGATTAGTCTTGCGAAAATTTCTCCCATCGGAATATTCCTTTATATTCCTTACATTCCTTATTCCTTACAATATTCCTTTGAGAGATATATTTTCGTGAGACTATTCTTCCTGTTATCGATATTCATGAGAAGGTTCTTATTTTTGGGAATTTTCCAGATAGCAATAACCACCAAATCATAATTTGCACTATAACTTAATTAAATTTTATATAAAAAAAATTTACTCAATGAAAACGCATTTTAACAAATGCACATTTACTCAACTCAACGTAATGAAACATCCATCAATCATATTTTATTTTCATATAGCACATAATTAATAAGTAAAAAATCACAAAACTTTCAACTTAAACAACGTAATCTTATTAAATAAAAAGTACACGACACAATCACCACACTTTCCATGCAATTAAATTTTGACCTACATTAACTCTCGCGTTCATCAGGATAAAACTGCACGTGTTTCAATTATTAGATAAAACGTTTTGTATTGTATATTTTTACGTTTTGTATTTTATTTAGCCTTGGTGCTGCGATAACGGAAAATAAATGGCCCTGTTCGGAAAACCGCAACTTTAGTATAACATTTCACGCCCTGAATACGCGGATATTGGTCGTATAAATGCACTGTGTTAATAGTTTCAAAAATATATTTGTGTTCGGTGTAAATCATGTGGTATTTATTAGTTGTTAAATATTTGTTAGCAGTGCTGAAACTATTTTGGAATTCGTTAGTGTTTAACAATGTTTGTAATTAAAATAAATTTTTGATGAAAAGTTGGAATTTGTAGTTGGCAGAACTTTATTTTGATATTTTTAGATCGAATAAAGAACAGTAAAGTGTGCAGATTATAGATATGATTTTTCTTAAGTTTGCAGTGTGAATATTCCGCAATTTTGTTGACTCAAATGAGATTTTTTGAACACAAAGCTGATAAGAAGTACTCTTTTGAAACGACACAGATCACACAACACAGATTACGAAAGGTAAACGAAACTCATTGAATATGTTGGCAGAATTCTCGAAATTTTCAAACATTAAAATGCCAAAAATAAATTCATTTATATACATATAAATCTTAAGGCCACTTGTTGCCGCAAGTTGACTTAATAAAGTCGCAAAATCCTCAGGGACTTTTCCCTCGTCCAGATTTAATATTTCACGAACGAAGATTTTCCCGGATTACAATTTCAAATTTGCGAATTGAGCTGTGAAACTTTTAATCTCGAACGTATTAATCTTCTTTTATATAAAAAGCACGAGTTTTGTCAGATTACCATTGTATAAATGTGCTATTTTCCATTCAAACTTGTAAATATATAAAATTTGTTAATTGAAATAGCCAATTAACCCAAAAGCAACAATCCTAAGTAATCACATGAAAGGTTTGTAAACTTGATGCTGTCACAAAATGTCAACCTGTTAATGTAATTAAAAGGAAATTACAATGTAAATTAAGTGGTGATCAATAAAATGGCGTATGATATCAATCTGTTATCAAATTGCCGTTTAATATCACCGTTTTAATGTATTTTGCAATATCATTAAAATATAGGGAAAAACGCAAACAAATTTTGATTAATATTCAAACCACCGATATCGTTAGTTTTGAAGCAATTAAAAGTATGACGGGTACATAATCAAAAACGTGTTGACATTTTACTATCGTAAAATATCCATATCCAAAACATTTTTGACACCATCCGGAAGTTAAGTTTTTCTCTATCATTTTTCAATATGTACTTCCTTTCCATATACGTACTGATGGAATCAATGTTTGTTTAACTTTGATTATGAATATAAACGTATATTTAATATAAACACGACGTTATCATTGACGTTTCACAATTGCAAATTTTTTTTTCCAAGAAAAATAATTCTAGTCATTTACATATGTGTTCTCATAATACAAAATAAAGTCATTAATGTATTTCAAAGAAAAAAACGTTTTAGGGAAAGTCTGAAAAAGATAATAGAAAATAGTGTCCTTCAAAACATTTGCAAAATAATTATTACATCTTCAAATGATTTAATTATTATTTAAAACATAATCAATTGATATTTAAAAAAAATCCACAAAAATTTCATGAACATAACATGTGCATTCATAACCCAATGCAATTTAAGTAAATTTTTTGAAATATATATTCAGATTTTCTTAAATTTTAATCAAAATAATATTATTTTTTGTTATAAAAGTTACTCGTTGCTCCATTCATTTTTACGTCTGGAAAGTTTTTAGAAGATTTTAGTTTTTTTTTTAACAGCATCGGCTTCTTTTTTAACAACTCATACAATCATACAGTATATATACACGATATACGAAAGACAGATATATCTCCTATTTAAACATTGAAATAAAAAAATATTTTTAAAACCATTATAATAATATCATTGATTTGAAACGGCTGTATTTGGGGTTTAAAACTATATCTCCTTTTGTCCATATTTCATCCGACATCTCCAAATATGACATAAACTAACCCCCTTAATATATGACCCAGACAAAAATCAACCTCCCATAATCGCACCACGTTTATAATCCGACATCCCCACAATCGAAACAGCCCCATTTTCAAAACCTCACCCAGTTAATTGTCCCGATACGGAAGCCGCTTACGTGGAGCGAATATCGTCCGAATGTACGTGGCTTTCATTCAATTACGTTGTCGCATTGCGTCAGGAGCGCGCGAAATTCGAAAAAAAAGTCATTTCAGCCATCCGTTTCAATTAAAGCAGGATGAATTTGCGAAATGCAGACCGGCGCTAATTCGGGGATCAATAATGCTGGATGCTTTAGAACTGATCGGGTTAGTTCGGGTTCAGGGACTGAAAGTCGAATAGCTTGTAATGGAAAGTAGGTGTTGTAAATATTTCGTTATTTTGTAATCGGTGTTTATTCGAAAGGAGACGTGTTTGGTGTGTTGAAAGGTTTTCGCGTTAATTGAATGTGTTTAAATGTGAAATATCACTGATTCAATTTATTTTCCATGATTATTTTGAATTTTTTTATAAATATTACTTTCTTTAGATATAATAGTAGTAGAAAATTATAAAAAAATATTCAAATTTGTGAAATGCACTAATTGTTATTGATTACTGAAATTAGACAAAACTTCGCGAGGTCAGTACATAATATATTACTGCGCATTGTTGATCTGAAACTTTTTTAATAAAACGTAATTTCAGAAAATCTTTGAGAAACAACTTTTCTTAAGTAAAAATCAGAAAAATAACAATATTAAAGAAATATTAGCATTCGCTTATTACTGTAATTAGTGCCATCTTTATATAGCGCAGAATATAATCAATTTGAAAAAGCAATTTTTTTAATATGCATATGTTACGCAACATTTGTGTTATCGCGTTTTCTATGAAAAACTCAAAAAATCTTGCATTTTTTGTGAAATTTAATGTCATCTGTTGTCTCTCTTTGTGTTATTAAAAAATTAAATGTTTAACGTGGTCTGTCAAATATGATAGTTGACTTATACTTCGATATATCTATGGAAAGCTGGGAAAGGTTTGCATTGCTGACACCAAAGGGTCACGATGTGGTTAAAATGGGTGTTGAGTATCATAGACATAAGGCTCGACTTTGTGAGTCATAAAAGAGCTCATTTTAGAAGATGAAAGTCTGGGAAATGTTCAGTAAAAAAAATCATTTTGATACAAATACCAAATGTTGCTTCAACGTTATTCAAATTTCACAAAAAACGCGAGATTTTTTGCATTTATCATGGAAAACGCGATCACATAAACGATACGTTAACATATATAAATATTTGTGCAAATGCTATTGCACGTATAAATAATTGAAAATACGAACATTTCGCAAGATCTGAAATAAATAATTTACACACGATTCTAAGAATATCGTTTACGAGTAACTCTCATACGTCCATCCAACAACAACACGAAAACACAATCACCCAGAATCAAACAGAAAAGAATAAGTGTCGTTTCGTAACAAACCCAAAATAAACGTAGAGAAAACCAACAAATAAACCTATATAGCAGATAGAATTGTAAACAGCGAAGATATTCATCCGAAGGAAAATACCTCAGGATAAGGGTTGGTTCATCAAACGTTTCCGAATTTTCCCATCGAAGGTACAAATAAAAATGGCAATAGGCGTTTTTACGACTCACACTCGCCCAAGGCACATAAATAAGGTGCACGTTTTCGATATGAGAGATTTTCGGGCAATAAATATAATAGAAGAAAAATATTAAGGACCTTGCGTGTGTATAGTGTTGTAAATTAACTGAATGGTTAAATTAAACTTAATTGGAATTTTGGACGCTGCGGAAAGACTTTTAGAATTGTTTATTGATACTGTGAAAAATGGTTATATAATATTCATTGGTTAATGAATATAAATGATTCATGAAAATTTTGAGAATTATTAATCGTCACGAAAGAGAATTGGCTTACAATACGAAAAATTTTGTTTACTCCACAAAAAAAAACTTGTTTATTTAAAAAAAACAAATTATTTAAATACACAAGTTTCTAATCATACAATTGATTTATTTTTTTTATCTAAAAGGCCAAAGTATATTATAACTTCTCCCATTATCCATCTCACCCTTATCTGAGAAAAAGATAAAAAAAACACTTCACTATAATCTCGCAAGAGATCTCAACGAAATCAACACGCCTACGAACCGTATTAAAACAAAAGCAAAATCGATAAAACACAGAAAAATTCAACATATACCATATCGTATAAGACATCACCGTTTCCGATACGAATATCCAAAATTTAACGATTCACCCTAAAGTGAATGCGGCGTATTTATTGGATACGATTTATCATACGTTGGCGGGAGACAGGTCTTTGGCCATTGCACACAAAAACCTCTGATCAATGATGCCCTGTGTTGGGCATTTTGTGTGTTTGTGTTATCAATTTTTGTCGAATGTGTACACTTATTGATTAAATAAAGTTTCGAATTTTTCGTATCGCCGCGACAAATGTACAATGATAGCGTTGTGTTTAATAAATGTGTTAAATATTTTCACACGAGAGGCATGAAATTTTCGACAACGCATGTTCGAGGTGATATATGTGAACATAAAATGAAATAAAATAAATGAAACTATGTATTTGTGGTTTGTATACAGTAGAAAACAATTAAAGTTTAACGCGAAACTGAAGGGACCGAAATATCTTTTCGGAATAAAAGATTTTTTTGTTTACGTGCATAGTATTTATGTTAAGACTGCGGTATTATTTATTTTTCATTGATTTTTCACGTTGAGCGTTTTCATGTCAAACGATTTCCACTGAATATATACATAAATGGACTTCATATTGTACAATTGATTGTAAAAAATGTCAATATTGATTTTTTATATAATTTAAAATGCTTGATTTGTGCGTCTTTGGTCAAATTAAAAATATTGGTCAAATTTTTAATAAATTAATGTCGAAATTTGCTGAATGACTTCAGCAAGCATATGGGTCATAAATCATACAAATAAACGTTATATTTGATAAATCTTCACAAGAAAAATTCCCATGTTTCAAATCCGTTTTGCTAACAAGCTAAATAGTTGTTGGCTACATTGTGAAAACGTTCAAACATTTTTCTTTAGAAAATCTTTCGGAATTCTTTCTTGACAAAATTTTTATCGTTGTGAACTAAAATTCTAAAAGTGCTCTACAAATATAGTAAATATCAAAAATTTCAATTTAAAAATACATGATCTCAATTTTTTTTTATTTTCATAAATCTAATAACGAAAAAAATTCAATATCGTCGACAAACACGCACAAAATTGAATTTATCTTTTGTATGCACAAATAAATTTTGTGCTACTCTATATATCCAGACAGGTAAAATGTTGTCACGAAATATCAGATCAGATAGCATTACGTGTATGAATTCGATCACATTTCTAAAATCGGAAACGCACTGAATACAATTCCCGATAACACGCACCATAAAACCCGATACAACAATTTGCCAAAGAGCAAAAAGCGAACTGCACAATTTTCGCACACGAGACGATAAAATACGCGTCCTTTTCACGAATTCCGCAAAATTCCCAACGAAAACACCTAGTGTTTATTTTCCGTTTAAACTCAGCGAGAGGACTCTTCAGCCGGCTATTTACGAGGCTTTAAAACAAACTGAAAAAGGCCTTATACGGCTGAGATAAAAACGATGAGGTTCGATTATGTAAATGGGCCTTTTTAAGAGGTCGTGAAAAACGAAATGTTCAATATTATGAAGGGTCGTTCTCGGAATAAATGGGAAAATTATAATGTATGTCAGTAAGTGAGAAATTCGAGGGTTTATGAATAAATATAGTAGTGTGAAAATCGTAATGAGAGTAAGAAAATATAAACATATATGCTTTTATTTTAACGTAACTGAATCTTAAGATTATTTTCGGAAATTCGTTCATTCATATTATTTATTTTGTTTGGTAAATTACGGGCTCGGGTATTCTTGTTAAGATGTAAACATTTACGTTTTACGTAACAACAATAAAGTTTACCGGGCGTTGCACTAAACGAACTAGAAATATGAGGATGGGATTCGGAAATACGATAATTTATATATTTTTAAAAACAACAAACTAAGTGCGTAAAAAGCAGATATAAATATAGCTGATTTTGTATAGTTTGCATCTTGAACTTTTCGCTTTCCCCAAGAAATTATTTTACGATTATTATTTGTTGAGCTATAAAATTTTATGTTTATATATTTTTCTTTGTTAGCCATAATTTATTTTTTACAAAAAATATATGTTTTTCAGGATATGAGATCGAACTTACACTGAAACAAACATTTTTCGCAATAAAATATTTATAATATCATTCAGAAAAAGTATGTCATATTTATCTACATCACTAATTACTTATGTAGTTAAAATTTGAATAATATATCGAATATGAAAGAATGTTAATTCAAATTTATACGTAACACAAAGTTAAGGCTATATTTTCCATAAATTTTCCTTGAAAAATAAAATGATATTGCGTACATTGAGACCATTAACATGACTTTTAATTAATTACTTCTCTACGCATTATATAATTCACAAGAAGAACGAGTCGGTTATTTAGAACCAGACCCTTACTAGAATGTATCCACGTACGGAACATAACTTCAAAAATTAAATTAAATTAACCCTTACGTTATGGAAATTAAATCTAGACTGTTTACACTATTATAAAGATTTTTTTTTAATAAAAGTCAATTTTTACAATTTTAAATATTATATTAAACTTTTTTGTTAAGAGAGTATTATAAATTCCATTGAAAAAAAATCATTATAATATAAGTTTCTTAACTCGTGTATTTTTTTATCAAACTTGTTTTGTCTTTCATATGAATAGTTAAAAATTTAAATAAAAATCTTTGTATGCAACTTCAAAAATCAAAGATCTTCAGCACAAAAATACTTAACAACCACAAAAATATTATATTATAGTAACCCTTTAGCGACATTTCGCCGAAACCGCAATCGAAAAACTATCAATTTCCCTACGACCACCGGCCCTCGGTGCCCATGGCATATATGATTTATAGCAGTTTCATCGTCCAAACGAACCATATGCCGTTTTTCACGCCCACTCTGATGAAAATGTCTTCAGGCTGCTCTGCTGAAGCGGCCGGATCAATAATCGCCTGCAAGAGACACGAACCAAGCGCTTTGCTCTCTGTTTTCGAGACAAAAGCTTTTTGTTTTGCGGCTCAAAGAAATCTGGGCCGTTTGTTTGGTTTCGGAATGCCAATTCGACCTTTGCAAGGTACGATTGATTTGAATCGTTAAGTAACGCCGATGTTGAAAAATGGGATAAGATGTAAATTGATGGTTTTTGAGATTGGTTCGAAGTGCTTGCTGCACGGTCTGTAATTTTGTTGAATCAAGTTGAAAAATTTTAAATGCGATGTTCAAATATTAGTCTGAATTTCTTGAAATTTAGTAAATAAACGTTATTTTAACGAAATTTATCAAAATGAATTAAAAATTTTCTAAAATTATTAAAAATTCACAATATTCATTATGAAATTGAATTGTTGATACAAGTGATGAGAATTGAATATCGATCTTACATATGACAACGGTAAACATCGTTAACAAACAAGTTTTCAAACCATAATTGATTTCAACAAGTTATTCATCGATCAAAAGTCATTTCAATTCTTATCGCGTTTGTATAGTTCTATAATTATGGTGAAATTACTCACACCTTATCAGTGTAACGTTATGTGTGACCATGTTGTTCAACTTGAGATCGAAATGTATGACAAATCGTGTAAATATATATATTGAGAGGAAATTATTTATCTTCATATTCATATCGATAAAGGAAGAGTGCATAATTACGATAAATAATATCGACAATCGAAACCGCAACAAATGCATTGGTTCATTCGAGTGGCCGATAATATCACTAATTGGAGCACAACATGGTTTTGATCATATCGCAATAATATCAGTTATTAAAAGCCTTTTCAATAATATCATTTATAAAATAAATAAAAAGTCTATAATTTTAAACGCGAAAACTTCGTTTCCAGAACGATCATGTATTTCAAATCATCATCATCATCGTCATTGTCAACCCATTTTATGCCCACTGCAGGACAAGGTCTCCCCATCAAATATTGGGGTCTAGGCTATATACCTCGTATCGAATATTTAAAATAAAAAATATTAATATTTTCAACCAAAACGTATGTTTCTTTATATACGATTTAAAATTATTCCGCACGATGGATGAATTTAAATCAAAATTTATACGAAACATACAATCGCCCGAACAAGATTCCACGCGGAGAGATTCCGAGTAATCGGTACATCGCAGAAAATCGAATTAAACTCGTGTGCGAAAGGAATTCGCGAATATCAAACACGGAGATGTGTAAACGGGCGGGAAAATTCCCGGGAATTCGCCGGCGAAAGTTAGACCGTAAATAAATAGTAGGCGTTTTGGGCAAACAAGTCACACGTCCTGAAAGCCGATGAAAGTTTCGTCCTGCGAGCGCTCCTTAAGATGGCTATTATCTTGCTGAAGCGGTGCGCTGTTTCAGAGTGTTGGCGAAAAAGTTGGAAGTCTTTTCGGGTGATGGTATTTGATAGTTGCGTGTTGAGTTCCGATTTTTATTTTCTGCGAAATGGTTTTGGGTTACATGTGAGTGGTTTCAGTAATAATTGAAACCACTAGTTGCTGATATTTCGGCAAATTTTAGGTGCTTTGTTGAAATTTTTTGCGGTTATATCAGCGATTGATAATTGTTGTGGTTTTTTGTGTTAATCGCTTTCCAACTGTTTTAATTATTCATGAAACCATTTCAAAATATAATATATCAAAATTACATTTTTTATTTTTAAGTTTTATGGATTGTTTTTCTCACAAATGGTTAAGCTATCAATCAAATTTGTATTTGAACGGGTAATAAAAAAGCTTTCAAAGATTATGATTGCAAAAACACATGTGAAATCATATTTGTTATTCACTTAAGATTATTCGAAACCAATTTATTTTAGATAACTAATAAAAGTAGAATTTGATTGAGATAAATTGAATAGTTTTATAGATTTTGTTACCGTGCCAAAATAGCTAACATCATTTTTTTTCGCTATAGGTTCACTTTTTTACAGCAGCACTTAATTCGGCATTTAATTTTTTATACATGGTACATTCGCACAAATCTGTACATAAAAATTCAATAAAATTTCAATATTATTAGTATAATATAATCTATAATAGTCAGTCTACGAAAGTATAGTTTATTTTAAAAATATTTGATATAACATAATATAAGTGAAAATAAAAATTGCAAAAAGAGCAAAACAACCAAAAAAGGTGTTACATTTATGAATTCAAAATCAGCAACGCTATAGAGGGAAAATATTTATACAAAGATTACCAGTCATTATAAAAAAAAGTTTAATTTACATAATGCGACTCTTAATAAATGACGAAGAATAATTTTCTTGATAATCAAAAAAGGATATGGTATTGCGGTTTCCTTTAAGATACGCATCGAAAATCGAATATGTTTATTAATCATGCATTAAGCGTATAAAATGTATACATGTATTAATAGAATCATTTAAATCACATATACGTAAATGTAATAATATGATAAAAACATGAACGTCCGTCAAAATGACGATAAAGAAAACATTTGAAGTGAAGCGAACTTTTGAGCAAATCATTCAATTTCAATCAAACATCAAAAGATAAGATTGTTTGAAAAGTAATCGAAATTAAATAAATAAAAACGATATCGATCAAATTTTCAAAGTCTACTTGCAATAGTAAATAAAATGGAATTTCACGATTGTCAAAATCTAAAAACGGCCATCCGAAATATCACGAGACTTCAACGATACATAATAATAACGATTATCGTAAACTAGTCAAAAAATAACGTTTCAAATGTCAATGTAAAACAATGCTTTTACGAGGACGACATTTCGTGAAGTCGTCAAAGAGTTCAAATCCGTTCCTCTCCCCAAAAGTCTTAAAAAAGACCATAAACACGGTCACCGTAAAACGAAATAATGACCAATAAAAGCAAAGTATGTCCAAAGAAAAAATAAAGCAGCTCAAATTGTTAACTCCACGTTTCTTATTTAGAAATGAAACGTCGAATGATAAATCAAAATAAACGCACCTAGAAAGGAAAATACGAACGCGCAGATGAACGGTCATGGTCGCTATCGGAAAACGATTCGGAAAATTCGATTATAACGCTCGGCCGAAAGAAATTTATGATTGAAATGAATGGAAGGAAAATCGTCGATAATTTGCGTTGAAAGCTCGTGAAAATCTCACATTAATGAAGTTGGTTTTTGGTGGGGGAATTCGCGTTTGAAACTCGTATACTTTATGTGAAATTTTGGGTATATCGTATGTAAAAGCTGAAGGAACCCCAATTTGTTATGTGACCGAAAATTGCTACCCCAATTTATTAAAAGTGAAAAATGCTCTGGGCAAAAATAAAGGTCTTCTAATGGCTTAAGCGTTTACGTGAAAAATCTGTTATGTTTTTTTCCAACTTCGCTTGGAATTAAAAAATTAGTTGATAATTTCTGAAAAAATATACCGATTCGAATTAATACAAAAATTAATTAAAAATAATATGCCTAATTTATAATTGCAAAAAACGAAGAAAATATTGATATGAACATATACATTCAAAGATATTTAAAATTTTCCTGTGTATCGATTTTCTTATTCCTCTTTATATTCTTTATAGACATCCTTTCAAAGAGATAAATCATCTTTCTCAAAACGTTATTAATGAAACGACCATTGTTATCTATTGAACATTTCCATTTTTGAGTCACGTCACCTTTACTCGGAAAACTCGATACATCACCGACAAACGCGAAGACTTTTTTGATAGATAAAGCCTGTTTCGGATTAGCCAGATAAATTTATCATAGAATTAACTGAAACATCTCTCTCGAGAACAATCGAGCAAACAGCAATTCAAACAAACATTGCTGAAAGCGCCAAATTGCCTGAAGGCGAACCTGGCTGAGAGAAATAGGTGTTGTTAAACAACCATAATTTATACACGAAAACGAATCTGTACTGGAAAAGGTAAGCAGAGGTAAAAAATAAATCCACGTTCCCTAGAGTGGAAAATCGTAAATAGGCTGGAAAAAATAAAAAGGCACTTTCAGATCGAGATGAGCATCATCTATGAGTTTTTTTTATTTCGATAAAAGGCACAGGTGACTTTCAATGCGAAAAGAGGTATTTCATACCAAAGAGTTTATTCTGCGCGTAAATCATTTCAGTTTTCATATGTTCATGTTGCTGTGGAAGTATCGAATTCAGCGAATGCACGCTGAAAACGATCGATCATATTTAGTATTCAAATATTCAATTCAAGGATATTGGAGCCTTCATACGAACATTGGTATTATACATTTACATAATTCAATTTTGAACAAAAATGTACAATAGGTGAATCCATGCGAAATTAATATACATGTAAAACGCTCAACACGAAACTGAAGGAACCGAAATATTTTTTCGTGTTAAAAGTTCATTTTAAACGTCATAGTATACGTACATAGTATTTTGCTAGATCTGCAGTATTATCTGTTTTTACCACTATATAGCACGATGTATGTGTGTTCATGTTTTAATGGTGAAACAAGATGCATTCGCAAGATTACATGTACAGGGGGTAAAAGGTTAAGTAAGTGTTAGTTAAAATAATCGATGCTGTATGCACCATGTAACAGTGCAACTTGTATATGAAAATTCACATATGGAAGGTATTTTCTACGTGAAATAAGTTTATGTAAGTCTGTGTTTTATAGAATAGGTTTTAGTCTAGAGCTGCTTGAGAGTTATTTACTTTTTTTTACATAAGGAAAAAATCCGATATTATTGAAAATATCTCCTCTTATAATGTAAATTGCAAAACCGTTTTTTTGTTATTGACAATTATTTTCCAAGTGGAAAAGGAAACATTTTTCATCTTTTTATATTATAATATATAATATAATATTTTCCATCGCGTAATACTGATTGTAAGAGATATTTTATTACATGTTTACGGTAACGTCAATGAAGATTGATATATACAAATTTTTTCAATAAATTTCCCACATGACGTTTACGTTGGTAATGAAAATATTTTTCTTTTAACAAAAATACAAAAACTTATCAGCATACGTTTTATATCATGCATCACGAAAATATACTCAAAACGATTCTCAATCGATAGTATTTTTTTTTATTAATAGGTAAATACGTACGAAAATAACGCAGTTTTATACATGTAAAAAAACCACAAACGTCAAATACACAAAACAAAATATATAATGAGACAAGAATGTAATCGCTCACCTAAATGTCCACCATATATCAAAGCACATGACGTTCAGCCAGAAAAAGCTCACCATAAATGACAGATAAAGGATTAAAGCTACAACAGAAATGAAAAAAGTACATTATTGCCGATATAACATAGAAGACGAAAACATATATGAAAAGGAACATCTTTAAATTGATAACGTAATGCACCTTATTTTTTTCGAGCTTTTACCAAGAAAAAAATACAACACATTCCTAATATAATATATCGTTCAAACATTTCCTAAAAGGCCGCACAGTGGACAGCAATAATTACTCACTGTCAACACTATTGTTTTAATATTTCGACCCCAAACTTTAATATAAAGCGCGCGCATTTTCAAACACGAACTTCGATCCAAACACGTACAAAGTCGCCATAAGCCTTCGGAGTTTATTCCGTTTGTTTGCAGCTCGCATGCGAATCCATACATAAAAAGCTCAAATTTAATATACGTCGTGCACGTATTTTCCATTATGACAAAAACACGTTAATGTGAACGTAAAAACCCCATGTTCCATAAAATCGAAACATTTCGGTCAAAAGTGATGATACTTTGCGGTCCGTGTCTGGAATCGATCGCGAAACCCGAATTTGAAATGGTCGTTGTAAATCATTTTCGGAACGATGTAAATAATATTTTTTTCAGCATTTTCAAAATGGGTCGATCTCGCTAAATTCGGTATGAAATATTTCGTGATTAAGCGCCATAAGTTACTTTTATTTTTCAGTCTTGTATAGGATGAAAGTTACGCTCCGTTCCCAGCGGATTGTAACGTCCGTTCTTTTTTATTTGTTTCATAAAGTACAAAAGTACTTTTTTGTTCGTAAAATGATGGTACACAAGGTACATGTGAGTACAATACTTTTCAATTAATATTCACTAGGTATTTGAAGCCGTTTTTAAGGCTCACATCACGCGTGTGTATTTACAAATATTTGAAGAACATCCCAAGTTTTAGTTCTGAAATTAGTATAGAATAGAAAAAAATATTTACCTAGAGTGTAACAAGACCACTCCGTAGAGGGCATATTTCCGAGTTGAAGATTTATTAATACTATGTAAGCAACTGTTAATCCTAAAACATAGCACATTAGAGATTTTCCATGGAGATTACGAAGCTCTGGAACTATTGCGTACACCAAAAATGTGAGTATCAAAAATGGTATTGACAAACACATGCCTGAAAAAATCAGAAACATTATTTCTTTATTCCGATCGCATTGTATTGTATTATATTATAATATAATAGACACTCTAGATTTTGTTTTTATATTATTTTCTAAAAATATTTGTTACAACAATGTATATTTAGACAAATATTGTTATGAAGATTATCTTATAAATTGATTAAGATTTTCATTTTATTATAAACAAAATGGATTAAAAAATCTCACCAATAGGAAATAAAGGATCTTTTTCTCCATCAGTAAAACAATTCTTAACCAAATACTGAGTACTCCATTCAGTGCTATTGCCATGATCAACTGGAGGAGTTATCCATGCCTCCATACAAAATTGATCAATATCTATGTACGGATTTTCGTCGTCACTAGGAATATAAAGCCTTCCGTCCTACAAAAATACAAGACGAAAATAAAGCACTGACCACCGCAAATAATACTATTTCAACAATGGATTCCGGTATTATTTGTCATTTGAATCGAGCACGTAGATTACGAACAGATTCAAATCAGGATGTCCTTTATATAACAACACATGAAACGTCTTTGATTAGACCAAGACGTTTATTTGTATAAATTGGACTAGACAAAGTGTATATTTTGAAATGCATGCTTGTTTGGTCTATATTGTTGGGATAAAAATAACATTATGCTTCGAATGCATAAAGTTTATATTTCAAATGTAAACTTTATATGCAAAAAATATTGTAAAAAAAAATAAGTTAAGTATTTTTTTTAGATATTTGATTAGTAATATGATGGAATCTTGATAAATCTGAAGGGACGGTCGATGCACAAATTTAAGTTGGCGTCCTGTATCACGCTTATGCATATACATACACCTACACATACTCATTCGAAGTTTGAAATTTATCAAACTGCGATATTATTTAACGCAGTTACTCGAATACGTCGTTTTGATAACATGGTTGTTGTCTCCAAATGAAATCAATCAAATGTGAATTTAAATGATGGCGCTTTGTTTCTCGGTGTCGTCTGAGTACTTCCTCAATCCACTGTGTGTGGAAACACTCGGTCAGTATTGTTCTCGTCTTCGTCTATTCCAAAGATTAGTTCGCCTGTCTTTGATCCCTTTGATGCCTTTGATCTTTCGTTTAGGATGTAGAACGAGGTATTATACTTCGTATAGTTTTATTTCATATAATTATTCCAATCGACAGATGTAACTGCGATAACTAAAAATTTGACAAATGTCAAACTGCGAATGATTATGTGTAGGTAAATGTATATGCATGATACAGGGCGCCAACTTAAATTTGTCCATCGACCGACCCTTCAGCTTTACCATTATCACATTCATTCAACACAAAGGTTTAAATAAATTAATTCGATTGTTTACTTTGTAAAAAAAAATGCATCCATTGCAGAAAATGTATATGAAAAGTTTTAAACGCAAAAAATAAATCTCAATTGAACGAAAAAACATGACACTATCAGTCTGTCGCAAAATTATATGTGGGCAGATTTCAATGGATCTTTTTATCATTAAATGCTGAATCACTCGAGACTCGTTTGTCTGGTAAAATTCAAATTGGCGATGGTGTGAAATTAATTCCAGGCTCGTGTTTCAGGACATAATTTACACGTTATTCAGATAATGCGGTGGAGCTGAACAGCAGTGTGATAAATCAACACCTCTTGCTTTCAGGTTAGTCACCTTATTAACACTGAATACGATATTAACACGTGGAAAATGTTAACGGCAAACAAGGATGATTTATTTTGGGTGTATCTCAAGATTTTTGTATTAAATTCAGGAAATAATAACGGACGCGAAAATAGTATAATAATATATAGTAATTCATTTTTTTTTAATATCAATATAATAATGACGATACTTAAAATTTAAAATGATAGTATCTGTTTCATTTAATATTTAAACAACGATTCTTTGTAAAAAAGACGATTAACAGTTGACACATGTGTTGATGACTAATTTCTTATCAACAATTGAGATCAAAAGAACAAACAATTCTTATTAAAGTTTAGTAATTTAAAAAAAAAAACAGATAAGCAATACTAGTAATTCATAAAAATGCGCACAAATATAAAATAAACCTATTTAATTTCTGAAACAATCGAAAACGAATAAATGAAATAAAATCTCACCTTTTGCAGATGGAATACATCATTAGCGGCATATTCAGTTTCTGAAAAGGGATTCATGACGTACGAAGAACACGGTATATTATTGAGAAAGGCAAAATGTTTGTGAGCCACCACTTTTATCTGGACATCTTTATTGTAAACAATGGGATTGAAAGGATTCACTTTGGGGTCATCGGAGACGATGCAATCCTTATCGTCTATGTAAGCTTCGCCGAGAGGACAACACTTTCTCACACATGTCCTTATTTTGCAGGGACATCCCCTCAAGTGGACGTCCCCGTTCATTTTGTGCTGGAACGTCAATTCTAAAGGGTACAAAATATCGTCGGCCAAAACCGAACGGTTCTCCAATATTTTGCCATGGGATATGTTTAAACTCATCGAAAATTCGCAAGGAATCGCATTTGTCGCAGACACGGTGAGGACAATCAGGAACCACGATACACTGAGAGTCATTTTTCGTTCGTTCAGAATGCAACAATAATTTCGAAAATGCACTTCACTATTAGAATAATATCCTTGAATGGTTCATGTCGATTTCATTTTGAGTTTTAATAAGGCGGTTTGGTGAACCGCTCGTTGTTATCTGTGTTTGAGTTAGATGATTAGATTTGACATTTCGAATGTTGGAATTGCAAGACGACACAACCGTCCGATAAGGCGAACTCGGCCGATTTGAGCCTGGACTGGGTTCCCGCCAAACGGCCGAAATCAAAATTAAAAATATTTACTAAATTACATCGTTTTGATATGTATTATTTGATAAATATTTAATTTCAAATAAACAATGTGCATGTTTCGAAAATAAATATCTTTGTAATTACCGTGATAAAAGAAATTTAATTTATTGTAAATATTTGCGATTATTTTAGTGACATCTATTTAATACGTTTCGAACTTTCCCTAATTTTCAAATGTGAAATGATTTTATTTATTTTTTAAAATAATTTTCAGAAATAATACTTAATTTAATTTGAAATCTGATTTTAAAATAGCTTGAAAAAAAATCAGTAAGTTACATATTAGAAATTGATTTACCAAACGTTTTTTTTTTCGCATCGGTAATAATTCAAATACTGTCAAGATTGTATTATACTTATTAATATTAAATAGCTCGCTGATATCTAAGTTTTTTCAATTATTATTTTATAAACTAAAATCGAATATATTGTCAACCATTATAATGGCGTTCAAGAAATTGTATTTCGGCCAAAGTGCAAATCGTCTTCAGCACTGAACTGTCAAATACATCGAAAATAGGTTATGTTGCGTTCGTGTTTAGGGAAAATCGTAAATCTTTTGCGGACAAGTTCCGGGGAAGTGACAAATGGGTCAAACACAGGAATTTTCGGAGCCTTGGGAAGCGTGCGGCATTCCCGTCACGAACGGGAATGGTCCTACAGGACGTTGCCGAAGCTCGACGAGGGGACTTCAGGCGAGCTGACGCAGGATATAGACGCGAGGATCAACCGGCAGACGATGTTCCCTGACGAGAATTCCTATTCGAGACTTTTCGAAGGGGTGCCGTTCAATCAACTGCCCATCGTCGAAATCAAAGTCACCAAGAACAACACCATCATGACTCTATGTAATGCCACGGGTGTGCCTCAAATCATACGCTCTTGCGGCATCGAAGGCTTCAAAAACGCCAGGAAAGGAACGAATATAGCCGCTCAGGCGACGTCCATAAGTTTTTCGAATGTATGTAATATATTTCTATTTTTGTACTTATCATGTCAACAAAAAATTTGATAATAAAAAAAAAGATTCTGTCAACGAGGTTACTAAAATTATTAAGATTAGATTTCCTAGACGCATAGATCTTATGAACTTATTATAGTAATTTAAAAAAGATCAAAAGATTTGAAAATTGATTAAAATTATTTTTCACCATATTCACATTATTTTATTTGCCGATTCGTTTAGATTGATTTTATAATTATATTTCAGTTAGTCTTGGACAGAGGTATCAAGACGGTGAGAGTGAGAATTCAAGGAATCGGTCCTGGACGTATGGTAAAAATACATAATGTTATATGTAAAATTTTCAAATCATAAGATAAAATTCATTAATTAAGAAAATATTGTTATTTCAGGCTTCTATAAAAGGGTTACAAATGGCTGGAATGAATATAATATCAATAACCGATGCAACAAGAGTTTCATGGAATCCACCGAGGCCAAGAAAAGCAAGAAGGCTTTAAAAATCTTTCAAATAATGATGATTAATTTTGAATGTTCGGCTCGAAGTTTCCATAGACAAGTTATAGTTTTCAATGTTCAGAGCACGAGTGACGTCGATTTTTCAATTTTTTTTAAATTTTGTGTGTAAATAGTTAAAATTTGATTGATGAAATCGATCATATTTCCTAAATATGCTATTGAATGAAACCAAACAATGAGAATAGTAAAAATCTCTTTTATTTATTAAAATCCATATTTAGATTGTGTCTGTTTTTTCGTTAATCTGTTATTTGCCCATTGATTTTGGAGTTCTTGTTCATTTGCTCTTGCCTGAAAATTAAAAAAAATTATCATGAACTATTTTAAAGAAAAAATATCATATTATGAATCAAAAAAATATGATATTCAAATAATTAATAATAAATTGAGAGTACAAGATGGTTTTTGGGAATCATAAGTTAAAAAAAAATAACATAAATGTACTACTATTGTTTAAATAACGATGATAGAAACAGTTTTATACCTGATGAGCTAGATAGGTGATTTGATGTTTTCTGCGCTGTTGAGATGTGAAATCGTCACTGCGACGTTTGCCTGATGATATTTTTGTAGGAGCATTTTCTGTAAGCGCCTTGGTTAACCATTCTCTACTATCTGGCATGATTTCTTTGTGATCTATATCAATAATTTGTATAGATTCTCCTTTGCGCCTTTCCCTACTACTGGATAATTTTATTAACTGCAATCATTTAAAAAAAAAATAAGTTGATGAAATGATTATGAAAATTTTTTAAAATGAAACTTACAGCTTCGTCATCCAAAGTTGCAGAATAACTTATTGTTTCACTTGTGTGAGGGAGATCTTCAGAAGGCATAGTTTCTTGATAGTATTCTGGATTTAAATCGGACTTTATATCTCCTGAAAAATTACTTGGAATCTTATTTGTTACATCGTTAACGTCATCCGGCTGCGTAGGAATGTCTACTGGTTTCAAATCTTCGTTCAAGGAAAAAAAATCGGCTGGCTTTTCTTCAGAATCTGACAAGTCGCTATCTGAAGAATTATAGTTATTGATGAGAGTACTGTTTCGTCCAAGATTTATGTTTTTATTAGCCGGTTTCATGATTGGTTTTGGAGCAGCCTTATTCAAAATATTGGGTAAAAACGTAGTTGCTGGTTTTCTAATAAACATTTCAGATTTCGGCTCTGGTAGCATACTTAATAAACCTGTTCCTTTCTGTAAAAGATAAAAGTTTAATTCAAGTTTTAATTTCATTAAATTAGAAATAAAACTATTGAATTAGTCAGACTTACCGATGGTTGTTTGAATCTAGGTTTTGATTCGGACTCATCATCTTCAAACTGAAAATACATGTAAAACTAGATTCAAAAAGGTAAACTTTTATTATATTTCCAGAATACTATAATACATACCGATGATAATGAGGGTAAGAATATTTTGGTAGGCTTTCTGGGACCGATTTTAGGGTTATTTATTTTTGTCGGCGGCTTTTCTGTAGGCACTTCTTTTTTCTTGAGAAATTCATCATCTTCTTCGACATTGATAGATTTTGTGTTGGCAACTTTAGGCACTGGCAAAGAGCTGAACAAGTCTTCTGCAACAAGTTATTTTTGGATATGAAATTTAAATAATTTAATTGACCCATTTTGCAAGTTGTGTGAAGTTTTTTATATCAGTATAAAAACTGCAGCAATATTATTTAGCAAACGACAAAAAAGTTTATTTGTGAATATCAAAATAGTTTCAAAGCGTTTCATATATTTTTTTGGTATGGTTTTTGAAATATTGATATATTTAAAGAGATGAATGAATTTGTCGTATATTTACGGTGTTTATTATTAGCATTATAGCAGTAGCATTATCCATATTTCAGGATAATTGTTTTAAATGTAATTTTCTACAAGACATCGACTCGAATATTTCATATCCTATAACTTTTCTGAAACTTCTATACTGCCCGGAAAGCAGTCTTTCACAATCCTGATAATTTTGTCTAGTGTCACTGGTATCCAGCGAATTGTAAGCCAGCATAGAATAAGGTGTATTAACAGCCAGGATGGTGGGCTTCCCTTCGGTTATACGCGTTCAATAAGAATAGTGTACCAAGACATTTATATTTATAGTTGTCACAACATTTAGATCACTATATCAATGGAATGAAAAGTGATCTGTAATTTCATCAATCGAAAAGTATTTATTATGTACCTGATTTCGGCGGATCTATAGTTTTCGGAACAGTCGGAGTATCCTCATCGTCGCTGTCATAACTAGAGTCACTACCGTACGCAACCAAAGCCATAATATTTACAATGACAGCACCGTTGACAGTTAATAGTCAATTGTCAAATCTTCAAATTGAGCCTTACACATGAACAAACGACCATACCCGAACATTCTAAAATAACAGGCTTCACCCTAACCAAACTCAGAACCAAAATCAAATTATTAGGGTTTCGAACCGGAACTGAACCGTTATTGAAAACTGCTAAAAACAGAGATTTTTCTGGAATTTAACCGTGAAAAAATATCGGTTTATTTCTGTTCAGCAAAAAAAATTGTGTTTCGAACATTTTCGGAAAAGTGGTTTTTTTAGAATGTGTTTTTTTTAAATTTTTGGAAATGTCATTTTTTTTGAAAACTTGGAGCTGAACCAAAAACCGAAAACCGAAAACCAGAACTGATTTTGAGCCTAATTATATTTTTTCCAATCCTCTTTCCGGAAATAATCATTTTTAACGGTTTTTGGTTACAGTTCAGTTTCGGTTCGAAGACCTGATCAAAAAAATTCATCTATGTATGTATATAAAAATGGATGTTTGTATAAATAAACATATTTGTACGCGTTTCACTCCAACACCGTTCGACCGATCATTATGAAAATTGGCATATATGTACTACTAAAACTCAATTTATTCATTTACAAGCTGTCATAATACAGACTGGCAGGACAACGTCTGCCGGATTCAGCTATCATTTGACAAACAAACACTATTTATTCACCGAAAACGTAAAGAACACACACATAAACGCGCAAACGACGAATGGCCGACAAAGCGTGTGTTAACGTCGACGGGTGGCATTGGTATTGTTGTGTGCTGCAGAACGGAGTAACTGGTGCGTTCGCTTTTCCATCCGATTTGCCATTTTTTCCCAAAAATGGCCCATTTTATTTGCGTGCAAAACGCACGTCGTTGAGCTCGTTAGGTATCGAAGACGTCGGAGGCTCGATTTCGCGCGTTCGCTGTCCTTGCCGATTCGCTGATCAGGTCCTTTGACGGCGTGTCCTTTTCGCGATTCGGTTTTGATTTTGGGGAATTTTGCGTATGACGTTCGCTTGTGTGGTTTGTTTGGTTCGATTCTTCTTTGTATGGCGTTTGAG
>JAOXNN020116676.1:0-29894 GCA_028571205.2 Hydropsyche betteni | reverse complement strand
CTGTAGGATGAACTGTTCGCATCTATTGGGTTATTCTGTGAATAAATCCAGTAGCTTGGAGATGTCCCAGCAGAGATGAGCTGATTCTTACTTGAAGGAGTCATCTTTATTTATTTTCTAGTAAAGGGCTAGTAATTTAGGCATCAAACCATGAAACTCTAGTTCGTTCGCTAAGTTCTACTATCTGCACAGGTTGAGGAGTATCTTCACTAATCGGTTTTCAATAGTATCATGGTTGGTAGTGGCAAAAAACTTAATTATGTATGACACCGATTTTTAAAACATTGCTAGAATGTGAGTTTAGCGGATAGTTGACATTTTGTGGATGGCAGCCAGTGATTTCAAAGCTGACTCAGGCTTTTTATCCCGGATAGAGCAGTTGGCATGAGCAATAAGATTGTTCAAAAGGGCCTATTTGCACAATATGTACACTAGATGGCTATTAGCTATTACCTCCTCGCTTAAAATCACTTGTAGAGTCTAAACCAACATCTCCTCATCGCCCAACCCTGTGTTAAATAGCTTCCTCATATTCTTCAAGCATACTGTCAGAAATATCGATAGATCCAGATATTTTACACAAAGCTTCCCACTCATAAATATTATCTGGCTAGCTAAAGCCCCAGCCAGACTGCTTCTCTTGACTGAGGCAGCAGCCAGCACCGACTCTACTAATCCGATAGTGGCCAGATACTTAAAGGTCTCCCAGTCATCCTTAATCATCTCAAGAATAAATTAAGCCCTACCAATACACTCACTATCCTTAGCCAGTTCCACAAACAGTGGGTTATAGTATATCAGTCTCTTACTAGGAATCCTTGCGATTGAGTCTTTCAGCTGTTTGTAATTTCTATCCTTAATTAATTATCGTATTTCCATAGAGAAGTCTGCTGGAATCGGTGCCTCCATCTTTTCCACCACATCTTCCAGCCACCTATGCCGTATAAGTTGGGAGGCTTTCTACCTTTTTTATGGTTGTTTGTGGAAGCATCTAAGCATAAAATCATTACATTCCTTACTAACCTCAGGCAGAGGTGGGTGTTTATCCTGCACTATCCTAAATAGAGCAGGATATTGCATAAGGTCGTAGTAGGGTGGGTTTCCAGTGAGCAGTTCGATGACTGTGCACCCTAACGACCATATATCGCAGCTCGTTGAAATCTATCCTTTCCCTTCTATTATTTAAGGTGCCATCCAATACGGAGTTCCCGCCAAACTAAAGCTTTTGTGATCTTAATTGAGTCGAACAGCCACACCAAAATCAGCCAACTTGACAATCCCCTCCTTATTCAGAAGAATATTGGCTCCTTTGATATCCCTATGCACTACTCCCATCTGATGGAGGTAGTCCAACCCTGAAAGTACTTGCTTAATGTAAACCCTCACCAGATTCTAAGGCAGAGGGTACTTCTTAACCAAATTAGCCAAACTGCCTCCCTCAATAAACTCTAGCATAATGAACAGGTGATCTTCATTTTGAATGACATCAACATACTTAACTATGTGTTAGTGATTGAGTTTCCTGAGGAAGTTGATTTCTGAGTGGATGGAGATCAGTTGTTATTGAGAGAGAGCCACCTGCTTAATCGCCACACTCCTCCCCGTCTAATTGTTCAACCCCTTATATACAGTTCCATTAGCACCCTTACCAATAACCTACAGTAACTGGTAATTGCCTATTTTCTTCAAAGCCTTGTTAAGAATCATAATTTAAATCCATATAGCCTACAAAGAGAATACCAAAATCAATATAAATGAGGTCGGTACTTGATCTGACCTGATCTTTTAAGTCCCGTTTTGGTAGGCTTTTTACTCGATGAATAACTGGTATTTCTTCGGTCAGCAGTCTCATTCTTCCCTACACTTTCCTCAGTAAAAAGCCGCTAGCCATGGTCAGTCACCGAGTATCTCCTATCAGTGATTTTGAATTTCTATTGGAAGGGCGTCAAATAATCATAAATATCCGAAAATGTCTGTTGCTCATGAGTAGTCCGATGCTAGTCCCCCCGAAGTTTAGATATCTCCTGCTATTGGAGTTGGTTAATTCGACGAAGATAGTCATTCTACCCACTATTGCAGTTCCTGGTTTTAGGATGGATGATGGTGATAGCATTCTGAGGAATGTGTTATAGCCCCGACAACCCCTTACTCTGGATGAGAACCTGCCCTCTAGTCAACTCCAGCAGCTGCAGCTTTAAATTTTCATTAACATTCTCTAAAAATTGCACATACCTCCGCAGATTTCTAACCTCGTGCCTCAAAATCTCTACTTCATCTACTTTATGCCTACGCTTATCATTGCTCTTCGCACTGTTCAACTTTCCATGGCACATACACGAACAATCATCACTATTTCTATCTCTTTCCCTTGTGGATTTATCTGAGGGTCCTCCAATAACGCAGGAGGACCTTATATCGACTGGCTCCTATTTATTCCTCTTTGACATACTACCGAGCAGCTTATCTTCGACTTCCTTGAGTATAGAGAGCGAAGTCTCCAGGTTCCTCGGCTTCATTAACCTTTATTAATATTCAAATACAATCATTTATTACTGAGGCATATTGCTATGCGCCTTCCCTTCAAAACTGTTGGATAGTTATTGTTAATAATTTGAATGGAAGTGTTTAAAATGACTCTGCAGGAGAGCGACACCATCCTGAAATCCCTCAAGAACTCCAGGCAAGAAGAGGTGAAGCGCATCCGCTAAGCCTATAAATAGTTGATTGAGAGGTCAGATGACGATTTCGGAAAATGTAAGACAAGAATCGAGCAGAATCTCAACCAGTACGTAGAGCAGAACCTCAATTAAAACGTCCACTCAATCCAGGTTGCCGAGAATTCTGCTAAAATCAAGGAGAAGCTTAAAGTTATTGATAAGGAGATTTAAAAGGCAAGAGCGATATATACCACAGGATGTGGCAACGTACAGATGAAAACACTTGGCAAAACAACCATGCAGTCGTCGACAATCAGCGAGATTAATAAGATGGAGTCGGCTGCACTGGCTATTCAGAGATGGTGGAAGAGGAGTCGGCCAAAAAAGATAAAATATTATTCGAAGAGAGAGTACCCTTGATCAGCCATCCTGTAGTTCTTAAAAGTATTTGGTAAACTATTGAATTACTCCATTATTTGACTAGTGATTTCTAAGAATCGTAACCTACGTATCTATGGGATTATCGTAAGTTGTTGCGAGAATTTAGAGGGTATAATTTTGAGTCTAATTTTTAAATCAATCTTTAGATTGAATGTCTTTCGCAATATAAGTTAATACCCGATATGTAAATAGTAAGATTGCCTTCACTTGTGTTTCCATTTAAGCAATAATACTTAAAGTAACTACCGTCTTGTAACAGAATCCAGAAGCAGAAATGGCATAGTTAATAAAATAAGTTGTATAAAGTTCCACGTATATGATAATTACATGAAAGTATTACAGAACGCTGACGCCAGGTACTGGGTGGGCTTTGTGGCTCTTGTCTTAGGCCTCTACTTTGGTTTCAGCGACGGACAGTTCTCCGTCCTCTTCACCCTCTCCGGTACAGTTCAGACCTTCGGGTTCGCCCTCATCGTCCTAAAAATAACCAAGTCGAGGTCAGTGGCCGGCCTCTCGCGCTAAACTTTCATCTGCTACACCGTGATCTTCAGTATTCGTGCAGTGCTCTTCCGTCTGTACTCGGTATGACCAACCTTACACAGGGTTACCTTCCTTACGATAACACTGGCAACTTTATCTTCAAAGCTCAAGAACTCCTCTGCACAGCGTTATCAGCGTACACCCTGTACCTCATAACAGTCAAATTCAAGTCTAGCTACAACAGAGATCTTGATATTGTCAGGTTTTACTATCTAATGGCTGTGGCATTCGTTGTAGCATTGGTGTTCCACTCCAATCTCAATAGGAACTTCTTCGCTGATTTCTCCTGGGCCTTCAGTCAGTATCTGGAGACCATCGCCCTCCTCTCTCAGTTTATTTTGTTCAACAAGAAAGTAATTTTAAATTTAGGTAGGGAGGATAAATCTAGAGCTACACCTCACATTTCGTAGCCTCTCAGGCTATTTCAAGAGCACTCTCCATCATCTTCTGGATTTTCACCTTCGCAGAACTTAATACTTCAGACTCCTCCCGTAGCCACAGTCCCCTACCCGAATACGTGGGGCACTGCTTCCTCCTTGCTCAAATCATCCATATGTTGATAATGGCGGATTTTATGTACTACTGGATAAAGGCACTCAAATCAGGGAAAGTTATCCTACCAACTCATGTATGATAATTGTTGCTTAAATTCTATACAATCATATTGTGTTGCCTTGATCTCTGGCAAGTGGTCCCTTAATGTAGTCTGCAGGTGGGTTGAAGAGGGGGTTGTACCAACCCTTTGTGCTGTATTCCTTCTCAATGAACTTTACCATCAGATAAATGGCCAACATAAACACCATCGATAGAATCCGCCCAGTTGATTTGCTTGCTTTACTTAGCACAACCGGAATGAGAATGAAAAGGGCACCAATCGAACTGATAAGTAATGAGATGATGAGTCCTTCGGCTCCATATTGTTATCGATTCTATTTATGAAACACTCTTTACTTCCCCAGAGAATAGGATTACCTAGCCTTTGTTATCGTATCCGACGAAGGGCACGCCCATAATCACATCGTAAACCACCCCCGATACGCACGTTATGTAAATAAGCTACTTTAAACCTTTTTTACCATCGCACCAACAAACCACACCTGCCACCTCATCCAAAACTGCCTCAGATTAGTGTATACAAATACTCCCAGTACTGTTACTGCCAAAAATACAGATAGAGTTACCAACATCATCTCAAGAGTTGGTTTGTAGATCACTTATTTTCCTGTTCTCTTATTTGCAAACTCCAGCATCTTGTGGGTAGTCACATGCCCATCAGTAGGAGATATCTTCCATTTGAAACTCTGCAGATAAGACGGTCTCTCTTTTTCAGAGACAATAGCAAACTTGGGTTTGCATACCACCATATTCGGCACAGTTGAAAAGTCAAACTACATCACAACCTAAGTACCAGCTGAAAGAGCTCTGCAGTTGCCTAAGTATACACCAACTTCAAGAAAAACACAGGGTTTTTGTCTCTTTCGATCATCCCACTCTGAGCATACAGCTTTACCAAGTAATAAAACTCCTTCTCCAGTTAGTTGCACAGGGGGCAGTTCTTGGCTGTGAAATAGATGACAAGATCGTATGGTCGGGGATACTCCGAGAAATACTTCCTGAGTTCATCATCAACTACATTAAACTTCTGCTATCGCCGCTGTCTATAACGTAGCCATTCGATTTCCTAGATAGTTATCTCAGTTAGAGTAGTTTCTGTAGTCCTGCGTTGTTGATTTAGGAGGCCGCTAGTATAATTACCAGCAAAAGACAGAGGATTTTCATAAGATTATATCCAAGGCACTGTGATCATAAATTTGATCATTCCTAAATAAATAAATAATTTCATAGGTATTGATTCACTAAGAAGCACGTTTATCCAGCCACTGTACCATTTTGGGAATGATCTCATAGATTTAGTCTTCCATCCAAACGTTATGCCACATTTAAGGGTAAAATAGGAATTCTTTATCTTTGCTCTAACATAGGTCAAACAGTTAGATCGCTCCCTATGGGTCAACGCTGTTATCCTTAGCTCCTTGAATTAAAAGAAGGGGACTTTTAAATTAGTTTATCCTTTGTCTGTAGGCATTACTTCCATCCAAAACAGAATGCAAAGTTGTAATGTATGGATCTCCCATATACCTGTATTTGTCGGTTCTCCTGAGCTCGCTCACATTTGGATTCTTGGAACCTCTCTTAGATCCTTGTCCCCTCTTGCTTATCTGTGTGGCAGGGAACAGAGTACTAAGAACTGTCGTTGCTCGGTGAGCCCATTTCCCCCAAAAAGATTTTATTGCCGGTGCCATCAAAATACTGCCAGCATACTCCTCAGGCTTTCGAATAGCTATAGCAGAGCATGTCAGTCCTCCTAGAGAAATCCCATGCAAGAAAATTTGTTTGTCAGGGTAAACCTTGCGTACTTATCTAAGAAACATTTCCGAGTCAATTAACAGTGTTTAGAAGCTCTTAATAAAACCTCTTCTCCCCTCACTCTTCCCAAATCCCCTCTGATCAAACCCAACAACATCATACCCATTCTTAGCCAATTCCTTTGCGATATGAGATCCTTCATTGGTGTGAGAGCATAATCCATGGAAAAAAGCGACTATCGCTTTAATTTTGTCTTTAGTTGAGGGTTCTCTGTATGTTTTGAGTTTAATTTTGGTTATTTTGGTTCTACACCAACTAGTTTAAGTTTCATCAACCACCAATTCCAACCAATCCTATTAACTAAAGAATACACCCCAGTTGGGCACTGGTTTTCGGTGTATCTCTTCCTGCCGAGAGTCGTGGATGATTGAATGCTTTTATTCGGTGGAAAGTTGCCGGTATTCCTCTAAATTCATTGCTTATGAGTTTTGTTAAAATCGGACAGACTTAAATCTAAAATTATGACGTCAAAGGTGTGGTTATAGCAGCCTGTGCAGATAAGAAGTTGTCGTTGATTTTACTATGTACGAACATATTTTGATTGAAGACTTTTAGAACAATTTCATTGTTGATATTATTACTCTAATAGTAGGGATAGTCTCTGCAGAAAATTAGTTGAATTGGAGATGTTTACTGTAATGTTCTTCGGGGCATGTTTGACTCGGCTGGTCGATTAAACAGATTCCAATACTTTACTTTAAGGTTTTTTTTATGCCTTAATTATACAATCAATATCTTCAGAAGAGGCATTTTTTACTTCAAATTATTGATGACCTATTAGTGACATCAGCATACCTTTATAGCTTTAAACACTGACCAAAATAATAATATCTCCTACATAAACTACATGAAAGCCATCATCCTCGCTGTCTGCTTCTTGATTGCAGTCAACTCCTTCTAAGTTGTTGTCCCGGGAGACGCTCTCGAGGACTGCATTAAGGCAAGATGCCCCGACCAATTTGCCAAGTGCCAAGCCACAGCTGGATGTGAGGACAAACTCAAGAAATGCCAAGCTAAGTGCGGAGCCAAGGTCGATCAGACCTGCTGGACTTTCTGCATCGGTACCCCAGGAGCCGCTGCCAATGTAGCCACCTGCGCCGTCAACCAAAAATGCCTGACTTCGGCTGACACCATCTTCGATCTCATCGAGAAGTTCTTCGAAATCGTCAACAAGTATTGATCACCCAGATTAATCTGTAATTTCTACAAACTTTGCCTTACGGCCAGTTGTTGTACCACCCTGAAAATATAATTTATTTGTACCTTCATCAAATAGGAGCAAGAAGATGATCGTCGGTTGTACCTCAATTTAAAGGATAAGCGAATCGGCGTGATTTTATTTAAATGAAAAGCCGTAGATAGATAAAGAAAATAGCTACTTTTACCAAGAAATTAAGTGAAGCTCAGCTACAGAGACCCTCCACAAGACTCAAAGCTTCATAGAACCGCCATTATCGAAAGGCCCCTAACAAAAGTGAGTCTAGGTCTATGAGTCCAACGGCAAAGAAATACAAAAGCACCCATCTATCACAAAAAGCACTCAAAAACAAGCGTCTCTAGAACAAGAACTCCATCGCCACAGCAATCGATAGAGGGTAACTCAGAATAGACTCGAAACTCACCAATACGAGGCACTCAGAAAGTAAAACTAGGGTGGAGCCGAAGTTCAAGTAGCTGTCTCTTTTAACCTGTAGCCACAAATCTCTGCCTCGTCGGTTAGGTGTACCCTCCTCCTCTACTGACATTCTCATCAGTGATGATCTTACAGAGAAAGAATCCTTAGCGCATATCTTCTAAAAGACTAAAAGGCTGCTGAAAAACTATTCTTAAAAATATTACGGGCTCCTCAGGATTAATCAATAACTCACCGAAAAGGTCAAGGCGCTCAATAAATAAAAGGGTTTAGGGGTGACATCCAAAAAACATTGATTTTTTTGTACTAATTAGACTCATAAAAAAACTCCTTTAGTTTTGCTATGCTTCCTAAATTTTTAAATTAAATATTCCATATTTTAGTATACATTTGTGTCATAATTGTACGCCGCTCATCCAATGTTTAGCTAGGTCCTGTCCTGGCTCTCGAACTAGAAGTCCAATGATCTGCGAATACTTTACCTATATTTCTTTTAAAATCTCTTGAGAGTGAGCTGGAGTGTCCTGCAGCGCATTGATAACCAAAAACTCCTCAGGCTTCTACTTCTTATCGTTTACCTCGCTCACCAAGGCGATCGAATACATTCCCAAGTTATTGTAGTCGGCTTAGAGAACCCCAATAAGTTTGAGCTCTCTCAGTAAATAAATGTTGTTTATCTCGAAAAAGTCGATGACTTAACGATCGTTCTTAGTCACCAGATTATATTTGAGGCTGTTAGGCTTGGTGGTGACATCCTTAATGTCATTTAGATCTGGGTATCCTATATCATATGATTTAGGGACGGATTTACCCTACTTCATTCTATCTAAAAAGCTTTTCCCTAAAGGCTTCTCAGGCTAAACTTTTGGGAAGGATGTTGTCTTAATACCAAGTGTTGTGGAGATTGGCTAGGGTTTTGCAGAGGGATCTGGAATAGGAGATGCTGGCCTGCCTGTTTTGGCACAGGCGAATGGATTAAATTTGGCAGCGATAGTAGCTGACTCAGTAAGGGGTACAGGAGCTAATGTGGTTGTAATTTAGATCCCTGGTTAAGGAAGGAAAGGGTTAAAGGTTGGTGGATTCAAGGTTGATATCGTTGTATTTTGGGGTAATGATTGCACGAAAGGATTAAAGGTTGGCAGTACTTAAGCTGATGGGGTAGTAGTTTAAAGTTTTGGTTGAGGCAGGAAAGGGTTAAAGGTTGGTGGACTAAGGGTTGGCGATGTTGCATTGTTTGTTACAATGCCCTAAGTCGAAGGCACCTCAGTCATCGTTGCTACATCGACAGAGGTGGGTTTTTTTCGAGGTGACTGCCTTCTCGTGGGTCGGTAAGTCTCGGCTTGTTGTACAGGCTTTGGTTGGCTTGGGCTTTTGCTAGTGCTTTTAACTGGGATCTTGTCCTTAAGCAGACTTTTCAGAGGTATCGGTTGTGGTCTGATGGGTATTTGATCTTTCTCTTTACTTTTGGAAACCTTGTCGTTTTTCGTGGTGTTGCGAGTTGATCTTGGATTTTACCTGCTCATTCAAATTATTAATTAGATAAAACAATAACGTAAATGCATAAATAGCACTCAATTAGTATCGTAATTTGTGTTTATCTGTTCAGAGATTTAAATCAAAATCTCAAGAAAGACTGCTGCAAACCATGTCGTCAGATGCTTACCATTAACTTCCTAAACTGTAGCGATTCTAGACAAATTTAAATGTTAGACTCACCCTCAACCGAATAGCACCAACTAATTCTAATATGCTCTCCATCAAAATACATTAATTATTTGGAATATAGAGTAATAATCCAATTATACCCCCATATAACAAACCCGTTTTCAGATGTAATTGGATGACTCGAAGGTAATTTGGGGGGGCTGTAGTGAGAATAAATAGTGGTTCTGCTTAAAATAATTAGAACCTAATCTTGCGTATACATATCGGGATGACTCTAGTTGTGTATCCACTGTAAGTAGACTCTTACGCAGGAAGGACCTCTTTCGGGAGCAGAGTAACCTAGCTTGGGAAATTCTCGAGTGCGAAGCTAACCTATAGATATTCCCATCCAACGATGGGAAGTAGATCGCTGCCCTCCTCAGTCTATACATGAGAGCAGTTGAAACGTTGAACAGTCTGCAGGACCGCAGAGAGTAGTTTTTCAAGAGCAGGATGAGTTCGCTCATGATGAGGCCTAAAGTTATCAAATCAATCAACAACCCAGAGTTTCAAAAGAGAACTAGATGCACAACCTAGCCTGACGAGTAGGTGATTGAGCGAGCCCCCACTTTAACGGCTAACAGCAGAAAGCAGCATTTATCGATGCAGCTAGCGTATCACAATGATAAAAACTGCCAGGATGAGCTGGTCAGAATGTTAAACGTAGAGTACAGTAGATCCGACAAACTCAAGAAGCTGATTAACGAGGCCAAAACTGGCAACTTAGCCAAAATTGAAGAGAGGATTAGGTAGAGGAAACAGAAAGCCTTTAAGATTCGGAAGCTCAAAACTTAAATGGAGGAGTCTTTCGATTCAGCCGAATAGCTTACAACTGAAGATCTACCCCTGGAGCACCATAGTAGAAAGGGCTTCGAGTATGTTGTGCCAAGACCCAAGTAGCTCTATTAGACTGATTTTTGATAGAGGTATTTATGACTTGTCTCCCTGCCACTAATCACCATACAATTTAGTAACTATTATTGCCCCCTTCACAGTGAAGAGTAGGCCAGATAGTATTAGAGTATAGTAAAAAATATATGTAGAGATTCTTATAGTGGAGACAGGTAGTCCTTAACAATAACTAACACAAACCCAGCAACAGATGGGGCCATGGATGCCTAATGATTGGACATTATATGGTGATGCTTGGTGGTTTTGACAGTAGAACTCTTCAGTTACTCAGCTTCCTACATGAACGATTTATGGGTCTTCGATACTAACACTATGCAGTGGAAGCTCTAGCCAACCGGTGGTGATGAGCAGCTCAAGCGTTCCAATTTCTCCATGAACTATGACTCAATTAATAATAGGTAGGGAAGGACTAATTCAGAGTGGTAGTGTACGGGGGTAAAATTCCTGGCAAAAAGTCATGCAACGCTGTATGGGTGTTAGAGTGGACTACTAAAGAGTGGAGGAGAATTAACTAGAGTACTTGTATTACCAATACAGATGCAGATGGTGTGGCCCCTTACGAACGCAAATACCACGTAGCGTAAATTCAGTTTCCATACCTGGTGGTACATGGAGGTGAAGGGGTAATCGATATGGATGATCTGTGGGTGTTCAATTTTAATACCTCTTCCTGGAAGGAAATAGAGCAGGAGGGAGTTAAACCCAGAGCCAGAAGGTTTCACGCTTCAGTCCTTTTCGACAGCACAATGATAATAACAGGGGGTTGTCACAGTAAATACGAGCCACTGAACGATGCATGGAAGATAGATCTGAGTGGAGTATTCAAAGGGTAACTAAAAGCCCGCTGGTAAAAGATAAAGCTGTATGGTGACTACAAAGCAAGATGGGGCCATTCCATGAGCCAATACAAGTAGAACCTCTACATATTCGGTGGTAAACTGCAAGAAGGCAGCAACTATGTATACTCCATAAACACTAAAACCTACCAAGTGAGATAGCTAAAAGTCAAAGGGTAGCTATCCCACCGCAGAAGACACTCAGCTGTATTCTGTGGGAACTCCCTCATAGTATTCGGAGGGTACCACCAGGTATATTTTGATGATCTGTCCAGCCTGACAATATTTGTAACTGCATGCTAATTCAGGAGCATAAACCTCGAACTCAAACTCCAACTCTAAAGGCTACTATGGAATAGCTCGTTAATAGTGGTACTTATGACTATCAGGCTATGAACACTTCAGATGGACTTCGCCTCTACGTTCATCCCTCCATCATTCGCAGAAAAATGGGTGTTGATACTTAGGCATTCATAGCCTATTTGAAGACGCTCACTCTTGGCAAGGCTACCAAGCTACTCACCAAAGTATACACTAGTGCTGATCTCTCCCTCACGTTCGATAATCTAGACTACGTTTCAGCCAGAACCCCAACCTAATAAAAGTACATCCAATCCCTTCTCAAAGCCTATGGTGTCAACCCTCAGACAGATATGTTTTCAAGTCACCCCCATATCTGCCTTCTGTAGAACAACTGTGCTTGCCTGTACTAAAATCACAAATAATTTGGCACTCCGACCGACTAGCTGAACGTTGGAGGAGTCTGCACCCTCAACATAACCATCGGTAAAGCTCGTTGCCGCTACTTCTAGCTTCTCCTAAGTTCAGACTTTAAGGAGGTGAACACCCACTAGAACAACTGTTTCACTCCATTCGCTCTTAAAGTCATAATGAAATACCTTTAAACTGATCTCGTAATAGTTCCCATCCATTTCGAACTTTCCCAATGGTTCTAGTTGATGCGTGCAGCCTAATTCTACTCGCTTAGTGCCCTGTAGAAAATATGCTAAGAGTACCTCATAAAATAGATGGACTAGTACACTCTCGGCTAAATCTACTAGCTTTCCATCAAATACTCCATTCCCCACTTCGCAATCACCTGCAGCTAGTTGTAGGTCATGTTCGAAGTTAAACGCTAATAGTTCTAAAAGGAAGTAAAACCCAAACCTCGTACACCCAAATTCATCTCCTAAAAGAGGTTAGCCCTCAATTCAGCTACCCGCTCTAAAATGCGTTTTCTCATCAAACAGAGCCTACTAAAGAACAACAAATAAAATCCCTAAAAATGATGCACTATTCAATTTCCCATATTAGCTATGAATTCTATCATCAGTCCTTGTTTCTACGACGCTCACCGAACAACTCCAACAGCTTCAGGAACAGACCAATGATGTCCATGTACAACATCATCGTCCCCATTATGTAGTCATCCAGCGACAGCTTCCGGGTGCCACTCTTCCCAATAATCATCTGGGTGTCGATCAGAATGTACACCAGATAAATCACTGCGAATCCCAACGCTAGTGCATTATTCATAAAGCTTGATTTGATGAAAAAGTTAAGGAGGGAGATGGTGACAAGAATAAAGAACATTCCATAGACAGCGCCTAAATTAGCAACAGTTATTACCCATCATCGCACTGTAATCTTTGGTGGTGGTCATGGCGTGGAGAGTGAGTCCCAGAGTGACACCTAGAGTGAGTGCTCCACAGAACAGCACACTCTTCGTTTCGTATATGGTGCAGATAAATGAAACGAGGTAAGCCTCAGCAATTGTAAACGCTCCCAGCAGATAGTAATTCACAGGAACTTTCTTGCTTAGACTGGCGAACGCTAAATAACACTAAACAGTACCTAGTGCGATGCAAGTACCTATTGACACTGCCATGCTGAGGTAGGCTAGCCACATGTTGTTATGTTGGAACATAAGGAAGGATTTTGAGGAGTTTGACAGGCAGATCATAAAGAACGTCACCAACAGCTGAACTGAAAGCAACGAATAGACTTTCTTGATGAAGGAGAGCCTGGCTCTTGAAGCGAGACTTTCCTGCTTGACGCCCTGATATTGGTATTGGTTTGAGGTTTAGTATTACATCAAATTATTTATTATGGTTCTGGCCCACGTGTTCTCCATTTAAAGGGGCAACCGACCCATACTGACGATTTACTGCTATTATCAACATAAACTAATCTAGAGGCATACTTAAATTTTAAATACACCACCATCATTCTATTCTATTTTATTTCCCGACGGTTATTACATAAAATTACTCACTACATTCCCCCTCCCTCCAACTAATATTTTCCCACCAAAGATAGAATAAGTGGGTTGGTTGTATGGAATATGGCCAATAGAATGATAAAGTTTATTAATAAAACGGGAGTTGAGTAGGATGCTACCAAAGCTACCTCAAACCAAAACCTAACTAAAATAACAGCGGCCCGTACTAAGCACTGGCCACTCAGTTCGACATCACAATAGTGTACACATAAATACCCACACTCGATATATCAAGTATGATGACGAACCGACCGAAATAGCCAGACTAAAAAAACTCAAATAGTTCCTCTGCAGCGAGGAGTAAGAGTAACCACCCATGAAGTTTATTGCTCTCCAGCCTAACAGCTCCAGAAACTGCCGCAGCAAGTAGAACTCAGAGCCTACTATATAGTTGCCCTACTTCAAACTTAAGGGTAAGGAGGGCATCCTGAGAATTGAGCACCAGTATAGCGTCCAGCATCGGATAGTCAACAAACCCAAGTTGAAACTCAAAGATATAATTGATAGGGATATGAGTTGGCTGGAGGCTCCCAAGCACAATAGGCTATGCGACAGACTACGTACCTCTAAAATACTGTGATATGAGTATAATTATTAATATGAATTAACTAGTCACCTCATACTCCAAATAGCTTTCTCAACTGAAAGTAGATGCCGAAGTCCTGTAAGCTTAGGCTAACGTTAAGTAAATACTGCAGTCATGTCGTACTTTGCTGTCTTCTTTCTACTTTCTAACTGACAGTTTGGTTACAGCACAAGGAATAGTATTAGTATCTGAGGGAGACACTTTCTTCAAACAGAGCCTCGTCAAAACTCAGCTCAAGTCATTGAAAACAGACTTACAGAAAGTATTACCACAGTTATCGAAACACCAAATAGAGAATATGATTGAGGAAGAACTTCAATAACCCAAAAATCGACAGACAGTCCAATAACTCATGGATTGCTTCAACGTTAGGACCATTACCCAGGCAGTGCAGGCAGCACACGCATCTGACTAAGGTATTAGCATTCAAGTCAACTAGAGGAAGTCAGGTAGAAGTGCTATCGAATACGAAGCAATCACTGATAAGTGTCACACCCTCTATCTTATTGTTGAGAAGGCAAGTGGTAATCTAGCATTGGTGTGCTGCTACAAGTTTACGGGGGGATCATCTAGATCACGAGATATCTCTAACAATCAGGGACTATCAACGATCCTAGACACAAGCAATTTACTTGTAAAGACTATTATAATATTGGCATTGGTCACTTTATCTGCTCTTGCAATTTATCAACTCAACCGAAACTAAAATTCTAATCCGTCAGCATTGAAGACTCCTAATTACAACAAGATTAAGAACAATTACTCAAATCAAAAATGGTTTGGTGTTGAGACTACAAGCCTGACAAGCAAGCAACTAAAGGAGAAAAATACCAAACTTGGGAAACAGACTAATAAACAAACAACTTTGCGATGATCTGGATCTTGATAATAGATTCAAAAATATTAAATTATCGTTAGTTTGAATTATGGGAACAAAAGGGTCAAGAGTTATCGAAGTCGATAATATTTAGTACCACCTCTCGCAATGCCAAGAGCTCAGCGCGAAAGGTAACCCTCCCCTCAATCAGAATGCCCAGTTTATGGACTCATGCACCTGGTCTATTACAACAATATGGAGTTCTATATTGCGCAGACCTCTTTGAAAACCAACCCTTCTCCCTACGCTATTCACTACCTGGTGCCTCCAAATCTGCTCGTCATTCCCCAGTTTACACTGCTTGAGGAAGCAACTCCTGAAGATTTAGATGGGCTCCTTTAAATAATACTGGGAGTTTCTGGACTCTGCCGTAACGGACCAGTGGGTGTTGGAAGAGGCCGGATAGGTTTCGCAGGGAAGTGGGGGATTGTAGGTGAGAAACATCCCAATTGGCCCTACCAATAAGTAGTCAAAAACCCAGACACAACTGGTGTCTACCTCTCCTCCGAACTGATGTTATCCTTCGCATAAGGCAAGCAATACCCTAAACACAACCCTTAAAAATCGGATGTTTATGCCCTCGGTATTATGATCCTCGAAATCATTTACCAATAACGATTAGATTAGGTGTTCGACTACTATTAATGCGATATACACTTGGCTAAAATTCTTGACAAGCTCCGGCATGTTAAGAACCAATTTGGAGATGCTGTCAATAATATCCTACTCAGGATGTTGGAGATCAAGGAGGAGAACAGAATATCCTTCGATTAGCTTATCGAAGCCGTTATGGATATGAAGAAACCTGTTATGAAGCTACTCTCTTCCAATATGACCTCATCCAACAACAGTATCCATAACAACAGTAATATTTCGGGTAGGTCGCCTCTCAGGAGAAGACAAACAAACTACAGAAATGACTGCTCCCCATTCAAGGCTTCTTTCCTTTAGAGGGGAAACAGAACCCCTGAACGAGTTGGAAGAACACCAGAGAGAGCAAGAATGATGACTCAGAGAGACCAACAGAACAAATCTCCACTAAAGAGAGACCTCAGAATAAACACGAGATTTGACAAAGAGAACACAATGTTGAACAATAGTTCAAACAGTGGGTACAGTACTAACAGGTCTCCCTACAAACCTATGCTTCTTCGGAAGCAGGGACTCAGTCCAATTTCAAAAAGATGATGCACTTATATGTAAACCATATATTAGAGATCCAGCAGAAATCGATCATTTAGCCATTGTTAATAATTAACATTGTATTATTTCCGATATAAAGTTGATGCTGAGAAGAGCCTTTCGATCCATCGGACTGATACACATCAATAAGTACTCTCTAGTGACCTCTGAACTAAGAATAAACCGGCCTTTCCGCATATCCCTAAGCATCGCCCCTAAATACAATTTTACCTCCACATCTGGGCCATCCCAAGTGGCAGTGCTGGAATAGGTGTAGGGTAAGATATTCCAAGTCCTCAAAATGGTAACAGTTCAACTAACCGTAGGCTGCTAAGTGTAACCAGTAGAAACTCTCAAAATCAGCAACATTCCAGTAGCTTGGTTTCGACTCTCTTGATAGTGTAGAGCTAATAGTGGCGATGGAAGAGCTGTTCGGGTTCGATATAACCAATGAGGAGGCTGAGAGGATATCAACTGTCGACCAAGCCATAAAAGTATTCTACAAACACATGAACGATAGGATAGCCAATAAATTGAGCAACCTCGCTGCTTCCGACGTGCAGTAGGGCGGCAAGAAGTGAAGTTGTGTAGCAGTATCTAATATGGTGGGTTATTTGTCTGGTATTGTTGTTAATAATGGATAATGACACTTTTTCCAATCAAATTAGATTAGTTAGTTAAATTTAAAGATGGGAAACGTTACTCATACTGATCTCACCCGCCTTCAGTCTCTCAACTATGAGATAGTCTCCTCCGAACAGGACATCACCTACCTCATCGACAAATCTCATAACAAACATCTGGTACTCCGAAACATTCGCTAAACTCATAATCAACAGTCCCTCAGAATCGCACTCTAGCAGAAGAAAGCACTATCTCACTAGCACATTGCAGTCATAAGAGGTACTTGATAATTAATGTAGACTATGAAATTCTAAGTGATGACTGTGCAAGAGTATTGTATTAGCTTCCCTTCAGGACACTAGAGGACGAACGGGAAGAGAGAATCCAGAATAGTATCCATTTCTAGAGTAACGAACTATGGTCGATTCTGGCATCCCTCATTCTGGGGTATAGTTATTTGCAGAGGAGCAATGTGAGGAATTCTGCAGTACGAACCAACAACATCTACCTCGAGGATAGCGGTACAATAAGGATTGCTGATCCTTGGATAAAAGGAATTCGCTCTAACTATTAGGCGTTTGCAGTACACTAGTCTGGTACAGTATATTTGTCTCCTCTTTAAATCGAAGGAGTTAGGAGAAGCCTAACATCTATCAACCACAACCCCTACAAAACCGATGTGTTTAGTCTGGGAATAGTCATGCTGGATTTGGCCCTGCTCCAGAGGCTTAACGATATCTATATGAACGGTAGGGTTGACGGGTAGAGGCTAGCTGATTATGTTGAAGCATGCAAAAAGAAGCATGGGGATTAGTTAGGCTGCCTAATTTAGATCATGACCTAAATTGACTAAAACAAACGACTCGATTGGATTGGCCTAGAAGAGTTTGTTAAAAATACTGGCGGAATTGACGAACATTAACGGTAACAGTAATTACAAGCCAACTAAGCTAGATACATCCAGTGCACCCAAAGCACAAATATTAAGTCAGTTACCCCACAGTAACAACTCTATCAGACGCAACCAGCTCAAACTTACTACCCACCACCTCATATGGTTATGAGGAAGTAACCCACTAGCAGAGATACCCCCAAACACCATGTAGTAGCGACGCCTACCCATCATACCCTTCACTATAATCGCCCCCCTATCCCAAAAGCTGCAATGAATACTCCTCCCCGTAACAAACATTCCAACTATTCGGTACTTGAAGTATCCCATGGAATTAAAAACCACTCGAGAAGGTCGAGCCAGAAGGGCCAGAGCCCCACCTCTTCCCAGCATACAGTTCAGAGTATCTATTTGTATCCAAATGGGCAATAAATATTTAACTCTAAGCAGATGCTTCAATATCAACAGAAAATTCAAACTCCATCCCAACACCAACACGCACATCACACTGGTGTCTCCCACAAACAACACACTAAAGGTGCAGTGCAGCATGTCCCAGTACAGCCTACGCCACAACAGCCGCAAAGCCCATTCCTTCAATCCTCCATACACTATCAACAGCAAAGCGCAGTTATTCAGAATAAAGATAATGTACAGCTATTCCACGCTCACTCTAACATCCCTAGACAGGGTATGCAACAAAACGTAGCTTCTAACCGCATACTTGCCACCAATATAAACAGAGAGCGCCGATCCACCTCTCCAGTATCCCCTAGCAAGAAAGTTGGCCTCCAACCGTCTCCCTCGCACTTCACCCGCAAGATCCCATCCCAGCCTGTACCCCAACACGCACATACTACCTCTGTACTTTAGCAACGTGCAAATTCACTAGCAACCCAAATTAACTTTACCTATAAAAACGGTTCTGCAGCAACTGAACAACACAGAGTATTTACAGCAGATGCCAACAAAAAAGCTCTGTTACAGCAACATCCCTCCACACTCGTAGACAAGATGTCCCCTATTAACAATCTAATGGCTGTCCAGGATAAGCCACCAATGAAACTTACAACCTAAAACCTATTCTAGAAGAAACCCTAACAACCTAGAATGCATTCCCATGCTAGTGAGCATTCTGCCTTAAAAGGGAATATGACTCCACCTGCCAACTTTTACTCTCCCAGCAAGTTAAAGCAGTCGGAGATGCCAGCAGGAAGTGCTTCTTCGATGGGCACCATAATGTAGAAGCTCCAGAAACAGATGAGCATAACATAACCAGTAATCTAATAAAAACCCAAGAGCATCATCCAATATGAGCATGCTGAGGGCAATAAGATAACAACTGGGGATTTCGGGTTGTATTCTGATATTAGACAGCAAGTATCGGAAGAATACGCCATTAAGGATATCTTCAGAGAAGCATAACAACCGCAGTCACACAAAAACATTCATAAATCGGATGAAATTAAATACTCGCAAGATCTAGAACAGTTTAATAGGCCTGTAGTTCAGTAGGAGAACTAGAGCTACAGCCGCAGCAATTACGACAGTCTGCTGCAGAGATACTCTTAGGTGAAGAACATCAACAATCATAACCATAACCAACAGTAGTAAGTCCTCTATAACACCGAATCTCAATTCAGAGAAACCTAGCAGCAGCAGCTTCTCAAAAGCCAGCAGGCAATTTCTGTGTAGGTTCAAACAATTCCATACTAGAGTAATATCAAAAAGAAGCAGGAGAGCAGCAAGCTACTTTGGAGCTAAACAGAGTAATTGCATACACTAAACAAAAGTAACAAATAGGTTGGCAAGAAGGTAGTAACAGAGCAAAGTAAGAAAAGCAGTGCTAAAGAAATAAGCAGTTATAGGCATCACTAGAAGCACCCTTCCCCTAATATTAAATCCAAATAGCAACACTCACCCACCGGTATCAGATCTAAGTAGGCATTCAGCACACATCCCAAATACTAAGGGCAGGAGCTGAAAGGATTTCGTCATGGCCAGGGTAAATACATCTTCTAAGACGGTAGTTACTACTAAGGCCACTGGAACTTCAATCGTATGCAGGGTCAGGGTAAGCTTTACTATGCTTCTGGTAAGCTGGCTTATTAGGGAAACTGGTAGCAGGATCAAATTCATGGTCATGGGAAACTCTTCAACGAACACCCACGCCATACAGACACAATCGATTTTAATGATCTCAACAGAGCCGAACACTACTGGGTCTCCTACTAAGGTACTTACCTCCCTAACCCAGGATAGTTTGAGTCCGACCAGAAACACGGAGATGGCACTCTAACCTTTTGCAACGGATAGTCATTTTCAGGAACATTCGTAAATGACAAAGCCACAGGAGAAGGCATTTTTCAGGGGAAGTCGAGCACAGTATGCGGGGAGTGGCAGCGAAACAAACTAACGAGAACCCACTGAGCATCAAATTTTGATCCATTGGAATCAATTATGCAGGAATTTTAACTTGAATACGAAAGATAACGATAAAGGAAGCTGCAGTAGCTCCGTGATATTTAAAAGCATAAGGTAGACAGGATGAAGCTCTACATGCAGAGGACTCTCAGTTAGAAGGACGAAATTTAGAGGGAGTGCACCCAATTAAAGACTGCCATTCGGGAGAGGGACGCATAAAACCGTCGATTATCCGATTAGTTGTAGCAGCACAGCAAAACCAACAATTAGATCGTTCTACTCAACACTATGTAGAGTGTTATTGATTTAGGTTGAAGAACGAGATAGAGAACGCACAGTAGCAAATATCAGGCATAAACTAACAACTATCCCAGACCAGCGCTATAATCGGTCAATACTAACGGAAGATCATTGAGCTGTAGTCGACACTAACCAAAATGAGCAATATTTTAGAGTAAAACTAGAAGACGCACAAAAATCAAACAGACTATCTCAGGTCCCAATTCTAATAGAAAATGAAGTATGCTGAATAAAGGCACTTCAAGAAAATATAGGCTAAGGATTAGGAGTTGAGACATATTTAGAAGTTGGGGCAGCTTAAACTGACACAGACTATTGAAGAACTATCGAGAGCAATCGATGGGAAGAATGAAGAGAAGGGGAAGGAAGTTCGTACATACTAACTCTAAAATAGGCGACTCCTGGAAGAGAATAAAAGACTAAACGCTCAAGTTGTTAATCTCAAACAAATCAACTTAGATCTTGATCAGAAGCTGAGTAATGAGGCTATCAGTGCCAGAATGAAGACTAGGGAAAGAGACTATTAGATGGAGTCTTTAAGAAAGCAGCTAGACTTCTAAAAGACATAAAGGAAGTAGGAGAAGACCAGACTCAAAGCTGCGATTTAAGACAGGGAATATCTCCGTAAATAAGTTGAGTAAGCAAGGATGAGATCTAAATAGGATATGCGAGCCCTCCGCCAATCAATGTAATAGAAGCTACAAGAATACTTAAAATAGACATAGAAAGCATCTAAATCTACTTAAAAGCGAGCAGCCTAACTGCTGACTGACAACAAATAACTAGGCTAACTATGCAGTACCCTAAAAAGATAGAAGGAGCAATTATAAGAATAACTCACTAAACAGTACTCCTCTCAGTAAGTAAAGTAGCGTAGAGACAAATAAACCGATGCCAAATAAATCCAAAAACTACACAGGCTGCTAGCTAAAAAGTAGTTAGAGTTGGCTGATGCCGACAAATAACTCAAAGCCACCAAAACCAAGATGGATAGGATATTGGCTAAGTTCGATGAGACACTCACTAAACGAAACTAAATATAAAAAGAAAATAAAATGTTGCTGTCTGAAATAGTCTTCTGGAGAGATAAAAATAAATAGGTTAGGGCACAGGGTAATACCTCAAGGAAACTAGATGAAATCAAAAGCTAAGAGTCTCATTTGATGGAAGACAACAAAGTCGAGCTTTAGACTTACAAAACCTTAATCAAATAAATGGAGCATGATATGACCCTCGCAGTCCAGAAGCTTGACGCTAAGAACGAGTACATTTCCCAGCTCTAACGTATCGTAATGAACCGGCAGCTGCCTTTACCCCTTAATTAGAAAAACCCCCTTCAAAAGCGGATAAGCAACGAGAGCATATTTTCTCTGCCCAAATACGAATAATTTGAGCGTATACTTGATCAGCCCTGACTGCCTGTCTATTATTATATCAGTAATACTTATCGTCATGTCTTCATTCCTAAACTACTTCTGGAAGAAACCACAGTTGTAGGCCATCGATTAGCAGGCCTTCGTAAGGGTGGAGTTCCTAACAAAAGAGGAGAAGATTAGTAAGAATATGGCCCTGTAAAAGCTCTAAAAAAACAAACCGAAGTTGGAGCAGGGCGAACTCATCGTTCACAACACAGACAATCAATATAAGGTAACCACTATCCATAATTAAGGCTTCATTCAGGGATACATACACTTACGAGAGCTCCACATGCATAAGAGTGGGTAACCTTTTATAACTGATTCGCACTGCAGAGCAAAAGATGTACGAACCAGCCTACTAATTCTACACCGAAAATGTGGAAACCGTTGAATTGGTGCTCTATAAAGGAAAAGCAGTCAAGTTCTAAGATCTGATTGAGCCGATGGACTTCGAAGAGAAGATCGGTAACGACCGTAGTAAGATCCTTGAGATCATCTACGTCAGGAAGGGGTTTTTCGGTAGGATGAAAGTCATAGCCAAGAAAACAGTCATCAGCCTCCCCGGAATGCTTATGCGTTTCGTATCGAAAATTGTAGCAACCTGCGTTAGCTGGCTTAGTTTTAAGTCACTTTCGTTCACTATCGCAAAGTCCTTCTTCAGTACTGCCAAAGTCACCCAATACCTGCTAAGCATCCTAGTATTATTCTTCCCCTTCCTCACACCGCTGCTAGCCTTTGTAAAGTTTATGTGATAGTTCGTATTTACATCTAAATCATTTATGAGTGTCCATGCGCAGTGAATTCAGGAAGTAGCTTACTATGTCTGCCGATAGAGGCTTGTTTTTGCAGGAAAGTTTGTCAATACAATGTCTATCTGTCAGTCCTTGTGACTTTTTCGATTTCGGTAACTACGATGAACTAATTGACCTAAAATGCCCTATTGAAGACTAAGAAGCCATTCCGTCGATTAATTTTCGAATTTTTGCCTTGGCGGATGACTGATTATGTAATTTAGTTGTCTGACAAGTTGTAATGCGCTATTTGCGTGGAGACTAAATCTTCAAGAATTAGGAATTTATGCTAGTTTGCGAAGGATTATTTGTCGAGGCTTCCTTCAACGGACAGTACGATAAAAACATATTGTCTTTCGCCTTCTCCTTTTTCGTTGAAACATTCTTTACATACGGTTTCTGCATAGCCTTAGGTTATTCCTCCTCTAAATCACTCAAAACGATATCCAATCTCGTAACTGGCTTTCTTAGCTCTACCGTTCTGGGACCAAACCTAAACTGTTTAATCTACTGAGCCAACTGGCAGTTCTCTATCTTGTACTCCTCCAGCTCTTTATTGAGTTCAATGTTTTTGTTTAGAAGTGCTCTTATCTGATCCTGGTAGCGAATAGAGTCCTCATCGATCTTAGCTAGACTTGTCTCTTGTGCCGTCTTCAGTTTGGTCTTCAGTTCAATGAGTTCCCTATTGCCCGTTTGAATAACCCCCAACAAATCGTTAATTCTGTTATTGAGACTCTTAACTTCCTCCGATTAACTACCCATCTTAATTGTAGTCAGCAACTCCGTTTTCTACTTAATTTACAACTGCTTCTAAATGTAATGGAGCCTTTTCGTGAGTTCCGCTATCTGCCGATCTTTAATTGCCAGTGTTTCAGAATAGCGAATCTGTTATGTTTTTCGTTGCTACTCTCCCTTCCCAACTGCTGTCTGCAACAGATCACAACGGTACTTCATCTCATTTTTGAATGTTTCGAATATGACAGTGAGGGTCAATAACTAATTAGTAAATGCTGATTTAAACTCGTAAAGATTCTCCACTGTACCATCCATAGCGTACAAATCCTGTCTCATAGCTTCAGTCTGCTTTAGGACAGACATCAGTTTGGTTGGTATTGGCGGAGCTGAACGTACAGGCTGTGTAATCTTTTACTACTAATTTTTACTATGCATAATTATGATAGAAATGATTAGTGGCATCTGTGTTCTATTAGAAATCAATAATTGACAAACGGAGATAGGGACAACAGCAAATTGACTGCGATAGACATCATTATTGGGTTTCACCACGACCTTCGAAGTCTGGATCCCTCTTTATTGTCATCAGTGCCTTCCTTAACACTTCAAGAGTCTTCTTTGTGGTTTCTCTCTGCTGAGAGATCTACGGAGACTCACCCAAAGAGTCGATCATCGCCTGTCTCTTCATGATTTCATTGTAAAGAGCATATTGAATGTTATCCTGTGAAAGTTTCACGAGGAAGTAGCCAATATTCTTGGGGATGATGTCCTGAATAACAACCGATTTACCCTCACTATATACACCACTATCCTGAAGTAATGCTCAACTCTTGCTCGGAGTTCCTCAACGAACATTCGTCTAGCTTATTCTTTCAATTTAGTTTTCTGTTATTCGCTCATTTCTGCGGATGGTTTACTCTCTATCTTAGGATCAGCCCCCTCGTAGCCTGGGTCATTAGGATTGGCTGGTTTTTAGCTCTGAGCGGCCGGAGCAGGATTGGGATTTGGTGCTGTTTCTTTTTTTCCGAGGAAGTTATCAAGTAAACCTCCTTTACTTTCCTTCTAAGCCTGTTGTTGTCCTTTCGGCTTGTCTTTGACAGGAATCAGCCTAGTTCTATTCTTCAGATAGGATTCATCGTTAGTAAACAGATAGTGGATTTCGCTATCCAAATTGGCATCTACAATTACCTTAGCTTTATCCTTCTGTGAAGCGAAAAACTAGTCTGCGATCTCAATAATTTCCTCACTAACGTCAGGGAATCTCTGGAATACATTCTGAATCAGCTGAGTAGCTGTGAGTCTCAAGTGTTCGAATACTTGGCCAAGGCAATCCTTAGCAGGAGCTCTGAGTTTTTAGAGGGGACCCGAAAGTAGGTACATGAACGCATGCACTGAAGGAAACCCTGGAATAGAGTCTCCTTGGTGATTATCAATAGCCCTTTGGATTTCTTTGTCTGATACGTTTGATGTAACTTTGTAGCTTGGATCTGTGAATTACTTGTATAGCTCCGAGAACATTATCTTAACGAGAGCTCCTCCAGAAATTTGCCCTTTTGACTCTTTGGCAACATTGTACTCGTACTTTCCCTTAATCTGAGCTCTAAACTGATCAGTAAACTCAGTGATCAGCTTCCAAAGCATGTGGATCTTTTCCTTACCGTCCTTTGGTAGAGGATCTCCTAGAGATTTTAGTTTCTCTTCACATTCCTTAATTTTTTAGCTTATTTCTTTAAGGATGGAGGGTAGATGGGACTTAATACTCTTGAAAAGAACTTCAGTGAGCTTCTTGGTGAGTGCTCTTGTGCCTAGTCGAGAAGAGTCCATAGTGCAGTATATTTTATGCTGTCTGAAGAACTGTTCCTCCTTATCCAGGGACTCCTTTACCTTCACCTTGTTATTAATATCCTCCTGAGACCTATTTTTGATGCCGATGTAACCATAGTGAAGTGGAATTTCTTTGTTGCCTAGAACACCACGAGCATCAGTTCCTTTATCCATCAGGTCTATCTTAGTAATGACTCCTAAGGTTCTTTGCCCTGTTTTGTCCCACTTTTTAGCAAGATCAAGAGCATGAGAAGTAGAGAGATCGATGTTGGCGGGGATGACAGCCAGTATGATTGTTCGCTCGTCATCTTTGCAGTACTTGGCTACCAGATTGGTCGTTATCTGCTCTATATCAACCTTCTATTGGTCTGATTTTTGTAGGGCGACTCTGGTAATACCTGGCAGATCTATCAATGTGAGATCAGGGCACTCATTGGAGAATACTAAATAACAACCTAGAATACTTTGAAGTTGGATGGGGTTGTCAACGATACCCTTGTTCTTCCCAGCTATCTGATCAGTTAGCTCTTCAATTTTCAGACGAATTTTGTCGAAGTCAAAATATTTAGTGCTGTCATTAGCAAATATTCCATAAGGCTTTGCTTCGGCTGAGTTAGTAATGGTGTACGATCTTCAATGTGAACCAAACGTAATTCTAAAGGCCTTCGCGTTACAACACCCGATCCTCTGGGTAGGAAGTCCATTCCGACAATGTTTTCCAGGAGAGAGCTCTTCCCACTGGACTGGTCACCTACAATAAATGAAAGTGTTACCACACACAGCTATTTTGGGTAAACTGATATGCTCTTGGAGACCGATATCTCTGAAGCTATCGATAATGTTGATGAGTTTTCGAAGATTATTGAATAGGGGTTTGTCGATAATGTCGGGTTGGGGGGCTGTCGGAGATTTGATGACGCTTTTGGTGACGGCTACGCTATCTTAGGAGGTTTTTTTCTTGCCCAAGAGGAATTACATCGATATTTAATCGTATATATGGTAATAGATTGTTGTGCAATTTATAGCTCAATAGTAGCCATAACCATTATCTAAACTTTTGTTAAATACTCCTTCATCTAATTTCAAATATAATACTCGATAACTGTCCCACTTCCTAGCAAGATCAGCGATCGATGCTGGCTGGGATGACAGTTGGAGGAGCTGTTAGATTGTCATCTTTGCAGTAATAACGAAGTTTAGAGGTGATTTTAAATGATTATTCTGAAGGTTGTTGATTGTCTATTCTGATAAACCATCAATCCACTACTAACGTTATCATAGCCATCTACAAAACAACACTTTTAAATTTTTATCAATACCATCCGTATTTCTACCTTCATCCAATAGTCAATTATTCAGTAATCTTATATTTAAAAACTATCTTATGTTTCATCTCTAATTACCTCTCATACGCAACTAAATTCTTAATATTCCTACTCTTGGACATAGTTCCAACAATATTCCAACGAAATAATTTAGCAGTTACATAGGGCACGAGTATTCTACCATTAATTCATTATAATATGGATAAAGTGCGGCTGCAGCACCATCATATAACCTCTCAGTTAGAGTACGAGTACGTACTGGGGCCAATCAAAATAAAGGACGGCTTATTCATGGGCGACGAACTCGCAGCTAAGGTACACCTTCCCATAACCAAGGACGTTGAGTTTATCCTCAGCAACAAGGTCAGCCATATCATCAACACTGTCTCCCGACGCATTCCCAACATTTGGGAGAAGATCGGAGTGCAGTACCTGTCCTACAACTGGACCGAGAACTAGCAGAACGTATACAGTGTGTTGAGGTAGATCTTCGACAAGAAAAATACACGACTCAACGAAATATGCAACTTCATTGAGGAGGCCATGGAGCTCGGACAGTCCTGTCTGGTGCACTCCGTCAACGCTAAGAGCAGGGCTTTCGTTGTGGTGGCCTCCTATATGATGAAGAAGTACGCCTGGTCCCTCGAGAAAACACTCTAGTACATCACACTCAAAAAACCTCAACTCGATGTCCGGCAAGTCTTCTACTACCAGCTTAAAGAGTTAGAGGGTCGGTTGATAAAAGTAGGCCCACATACCAATAATTGGAGTGACGCCAGGGGAGATGAGGACCTCATACTACGGAACACCTACATAAACTCAAAGGCTATCGAGTACACATAGCAACCCCCAGCTCACAAATCGAAAAACAGCAAGAAGGTGACCTGGCAGGACGCCTAACTGAAATCCTATGCTAATTACAGAGAGAACAGAAATAAAATTATGGTCAAGGAGCCCACCCCTGACAAGAGGCCAGTCAGTCTCTCTGCTCCCTCTAAACCGATTCTCAAAAACTCTGGAAGTAGGACTTCAGGGACACTCGCTCCAGAATAACTGCAGGCGGAACCTCAAATAATAAACAATCTGAATAACAACATTATTCATGTAACTATCAATAACTTCATCACCCCAGAGGAAGCCCAGATCGTTGAGAGCAACTCTAGAAAGGCAGTGGGAAATACTAACCCCTTGATGACTAGACCGATGTCATCCGATGCTAAGGATAGAGAAAAAAAGAAGGACCTGCTGCAGAAGGATAGTAGGAAGATCGTGTACGATAATTTCTTTGGAAGTATGAAGTCTCCCTACGATCCGAAGTTCATGAGTAGCAAAATCTCAACTAAAATCAATAAACCCCCACTGAATAGCAGCGCCAAGAAAGCCGAAGAATCTCCGATGATGCAGCAGCCAGTCCTTCCGAGCAAGGGCGTCAATTTTATGGAGAGACCCCAGTCCGCCAGTAACACTGACAAAAAGAAGATAAAATCGGTGGCTCCGAATCTGATGTCCAAAGGTAATCGAGTCGGCTAACGTAGATGAACTGATGGTCGTCAACAGTAGTAAGAAACCCACCGGCACTATGGCCCGCTACCCTTCTCCGATGGTGAACAAGTAGCCGGACAACCTGGTTATCTCCAGTACGCAGTATAAGGACAAGTGGCGCAATCTTTGATTTTTGACTATTATTAAGTCTTCTACAGTGGTTTAATAAACGAAGTCGATAATGAGATAATGAGACGGACTTTAAGTTAATCAGCATCTGCGTGAAAATATTGACTAAACCCAGAAGAATTCAGTACTGCGAACGAAAAGTTTGTTCCTAAATTAAACGGGAACTATCATAACCTCGATTGCTGATGCTCAAGGTAGTTTTATCTATTTGATCAAAATATTTATGCCATATTTTGAAAATGGTGTTTGATAATTTTTTACGAGTATGAATAGATGTTGTTGGGAAGCACTATTCAAAACCAAGCCTATCCTAGTTTTTCTAATAGAATCTAAGTTTTTAAAATCATCTGATGCCTATATAAGTGTATCCAAGCTCGCAAGTTAATAAGAATAATTAATTTGCTGTCCTATACCTTGTCTTTATGGAACGAAACACTACCAAGGTGGAATCTGTGAAGTAGGCTACTACCCCAGACATTGAATATCAAATCGAATTGATTCTAAGGAGCGACTATCTCTATATCCGGTAAATCTGGTCCAAAAAGAGTGATAGTTCTCGAAATTGATCGATAAATGACTGGGTCGTAGCTAACAAAAACAACTGTCAATCATCAATCTATGCTACACTTTATGTAATTCAACACTTTTTAAACTGTCAATATGTCATACTCAAAAAGCACCTAAAGTACTGCAATATTATTAATATTCATTCACGGCTTCATCAATTTATGTATTGAAACAAGAATTGTATGCCAACTAACAGGTCATAATTGAGTTAAAATACGGATAGACATCAACATCTGCCCTTGCTATGAGGCCATGGTTGAAATTAACTACAATCCCCACTTAAATGAGTACTTAAATGAAAGCGAGGTATTGGCAGACCGGAGAAAACCAGCCCAAGGTACTAACTACCACATCGTTTAATCATCTAACGCATAGGACAATAGACTATAGCCTCAGAGAAAGACTTTTCAAGTTTTGGAATCCAAATAGCTATGGTTAGTGATCCGTATTGATAGAGATATTTAATTTTTCAGTTTTATCTTATTTACAAATACTTGCCTCATTACTCAAATAATTTGATAAATACAATGCGATGGGATTATACTACTATAAGTCTAAACACTTATGAATTACGCACAATTAACATTCAGGTGTTATATCACTGCCTGAGTGCTGCAAACAAGCTCACTGAGGCCTTGTCTGCGTTACGGCGTCGCCGTCTGATGACAAAAAATTATTATTATTATGCTCACGAAACAACTAAAAACTACTACACTGCTAATTCTAAAAAATATTTAGTCAGCTGTGTTTCTACAAATCAGCTAACACTAGGGATAGGGATGTCCATAGCCCCAATCAAGTAATCGATTTCTGGTGCGAATAGAATAGAATGTTAAATGGATATGGATATATTTGCTCTAGCAATTGAGCAACGCCCTCATAAAATGTATGTACTGGACTATGGTTGTAGCTAACAGTCAGATGTTCCTTTTGCTTTTCTATAGTATTTTACAACTAATTGCTTACTTGATTCGACGGTCTCAGGAGTCATTATAGCTACTAAATCTCGTAGAGTTTCGTATTGTAGAATCAAAAAATGCGTTTTATCTCCCTCGCCTCCAATAAATCAAATGGTTTGGGAACTTGATACTATGCTCGTCGAAAAATGGGGGGAATTATTCGAGTGGAGAATAAGGGGTCCGAAAAGTTGGGGGGGGGTCTAAAATTTTACATTTTTGTATCAAAACACAAAAGCCTAATGAATCTATTTATTGGACAATATTTGAATAACCCTTTTGAGTTCTCAG
>JAOXNN020116277.1:0-29906 GCA_028571205.2 Hydropsyche betteni | reverse complement strand
TGATTATTAGTTACAAGCAGCTGAAAGAATGAAATCGATCAGTTAATGATACAAATACGTTGTCTTATTTAGAATTATTTCTCTTTAAACTCCATATCACTAAATACTAATTACTAATTATACAATACTTAACAGACCATGATATAAAGTAACCTACAACGATACCAAAGATTGATAATATCTGTCATTTAGGCATCATAAACAAAGACACTGTTTCTTCGCAACCTACGAAAATATCCTTCGCAACTTCGGTATCTTACATGACTCTTCCATCTAAGAGAAGATCGAACTGCTCAGTGATGGCGTCAGGATATAGGGACTCGAATTTATTCTTAATGTCTTTCACAGTATCGATCTAGCACACACTGATGTCATAGAAGTTAGAATTGAGGTCCTGCACATGTAAATTGTACTCTTGGAAGCTCGCAGTTTTTTTTAAGGCCGTTCCTTCCTCATTGAGCAAGTCCTACACTGTACTTCCCACAGTTTATTGTTATATGACTACTGGATCTGGTGATTAAGCTGCTTGAGCGAAGTAGGAGTTGACAGTCATCTGCAGCTACTTAGGTGGAGTGTCAGTTGGGTTGATTTTGGATCGTTCCTTGATGATTCTGTTATAGGTTTACTCGTAGCTTTAATTAGCCTTGCTAACTGCATCTACTCTAAACGACTCCATATAGGATTTATCGGTAACCTCGCTATTGAGTATGCTGAACTAGGGTCTTTAGTGCTCCAGCATGGACTCGGTCTGCTTGATATCTAATTTTGATAGTTGTTCTTTAAAAGTTACGGTCCTCTGGTTTCTCTTAATGTTGGCTTGGAACTTGGACTGCAGGAACTTCTCTTCTTCTTCTTTACTTTGGAATTCATAGATGATAGCTTTCCTTTAGTCTAGAACTTTTAATATTGCACTCTCCACTAAACTCATGCTGAATAAATTTAGTTAGCTGTCCTCCAGAATGATTGAACAGTAGGCTAACAATGTTGATGGTACTGGGAGTTTCATCTTTTCGGCTGCTTTCATTCGAAGCTCCCCAAGAGTCATTTTTCCCCTAACTTCGAGCTCCACTAATTCTGATTTGTGGTCAGAACCCTGAAGGAATATCTTGAACGGCGCATCCAAATCTACCATGATTTGACGCTTATCCACAATGTGCATTACTTTCAGTGGCTCCAGTTCGATGGATTTGAGGGTCTGATCGAGCTCCTCTAGCCTTTATCCATTGAAGTAGAGCTCCTGACTCAGAACAGGGATGTCCAGCTTCAACTAAACATCAGTTTGGAGTTGGCGAATAGTGGTGTAGGGACTGGAAGTAACCTTCATTCCTTTTTTATCAGGTTTCCTTAAATAAAAGGTGATGGGCTGATAGTGAACTACTGTGTCAGGTTTCTCAAGGACAACAGCGTACTTAATGTTGCTTGGGTTGATATTCGAAGTATCAACTCTGTCATTGGACTTGCTGATAAGTAGGAGGTTGTCGAAGTCGAGAATACATATCTTGTTGATGTGGGACTTGAGCTCTTCAATTTGGCGAGGGAGTTCCTAAGGGTTAACCGAAGTCAGTAGGTGGCCTGACTATCTGAATACAGGTATCATATAAATAAGATAATAAAACTACAGTAATCACCCAGATTTTACTTTGTCATCGATTTAGACTCTTTTGCTGCATAGATCTGAATACAATATCTTGAGCAGACAGAACAGGAAGCATCCTCCGAATACTCCTATTAAAACAATAGAGTGAATGGGAAAAGGAATCCCTTCGAACTCTCCTGCATAATTTTTTGCGAATAGCACCACTTACAGCAGAACTATTAGCTGTGCAATAAGAGCATTAATTCTTAGTTCTTTTTCTCCCCTTCTGGTAATGAAGGCGTAATATTATTTACTCGCATTGATGCACAACAGCCCCATCATCCATATTCTAATAGCGTTTATGTAGTGAGAAGGTGGAATGTGTAGCAGGAACTTGTTGAAGAAGAAGGTTAGGTCTGCTAATGGCATCTAAATAACAGCAAATTTACGAACACGATAAACCAACACACCTGCAAATACTTTTTAGTTGTAGTCAATGCCTTGTACTGTACTTTAGATAGGTTAGAGCTAGTCAAAAATTATCGAATGTTCTAACCAAATGTTCCTTTGAGTGGAGTCTACTTCAGAGACCATTTCAGTCTCTCCAGATTGTATCGTTTGACGACCCACCATCCAAGTGCGATGCCTAATAAGTTCATGCCTAATATGTCCAATACTAGGTGATCCCACCAGCATTCATAGAAGTTAGGTAGGTAGTGTCTCCAAACTACTTCCAGCAGTTAGAAGAAAACACTTTGGAAAAGGACCAACTTTAAATCTCTGCAGATGAGCGTCTTAATGAACCATCCCACCAAGTGAGCTAGTACAAATATGTCTAAAAAGCTATCCTTGAGATTTTTGTATGGGTCAGCAGACCCCTATACGTACATTCTGCAATCAGCTGCATAAGATCTCTAGGGTAGAGGCTTACCAAGACTTTAGTCGAAAAACTTAGACAGCAACCATTGGGTCTGCTCCTTCGTCAAAAAGACAAATAGTATTAGAACCATCAGATAGACGATGCTGATTCCGGTTACTGCCTTCCATAGCAGACTGGTGGGCCGGATGATTAGTCCATCAGGCAGATATAGCATACATAGTACCACCACCATGAAGCTAATAGTGATGAAAGCTCTGAATAGTTGTATTCTTACAGTCTGAGGTTGGAGACAAAAGGATCAGAAGAAAGGGCCACCCTCTAACTAAGGTAGAGGCTTAGAAAAGTAATTCCAAGTAACGAAATGATGAGAAATACTGTTGTTGCTGAAACAGACGCTTTGTAGCTGCTTTTACTTCTTAGAAGAGGGAGAGGCTATCTGAGTTCGGAGGAAGGTGGACGGTATTAGTGGGTTGTGCTAACAGTTGACATGGTTAGGTTATAATTAGTAAAATATTCGCAGTTGTTTACGCACGTCATTTAATAATGGGTAAATTCAACAAATATTCATTAAAAATAATGGTAGACCCTGATCATTAATCTGCTATGCTCTCACCGTTAGCAAAAATAAATCACAAACCTTAACTTACCAATAGCTACGTTGTAATCAATGTGTTTCGAATGTCTTTCTTATAATTTGTCGAAAACTACTTTAATAAATTCACTCGGATTGACAAATTTAAATAAAGGAGGCTGAAGTCCAGTGGTATTGTGTGTTCACTAGATTGTACTCAATTCGCCTATTTTGTCATCTGTTTGGTCTGCCGATTGCCGAATTGAGATAGATTATTTCCAAAGTTGTGCCAAAAGAAAGCTCACCCATCAGCAAACTACAGTCACTACTATCGAACCCTCTAATCTATGCTCAATGTGCAAGTATGGACACAAAAGAATATTGAAGAAGTTATCATATTTAAATTATGAGATGTATTTTTAAATAATATGCATGACTAATGGTACTTATATTTTTCAATTTCCATAAGCATACTTTAGACTTATGATCTCAACCAACCACCGATAGAGAAAGAACACCGAATACCATAGAAAAATCATTCCTAAACTTTTAATTAAAATCGAGTTTTATGATTAAAGGTGATCAAATTTATTTAATATATGGATATGGATATGGAATCGGTTTGCGAGGCTGCCAATTAGCCCCCCATAGGGAAGGCTCCACCAAGGCTCCACCAAGGCTCCACCAAGGCTCCACCACGTCTCTTGAACCCCCGAAGGGGACCTTTGTTTTTCGACCATCGCCTCCCTGGCACTCATATAGAGGCCAGGTGCAAGGGGACACGTCTTTACCTTATCGAGGAGGTGGCTCGGGTTGCACCCAGGTGTTTCCTTTTTTTTCTGCCGCTCAACTGTCGCCATAGCATGCATGACGTGGCGCAACCAGGAACGGACCCCTTTTTGAGATCTCACAGCCAGAAAAGTACGCAAACGTAGGCCAGGAGAATACCAACCAGAGGCAGTGGTGTTTTGAAGTTAGGGGGTGAGTGTTTTGAGGTTTGATGACGGATAAGCGAGATAGTTGATACTGCCTCTGGACTGGACCTCAGGTGTCTATTGTTGAAGCGGCATTAATTTATTTAATAGTATTATTAACATAGCATAGGTATTAACAAATGGGAACCCACTCACTCCTATTTACCATCATTATTTTACTCAGATACCGACGCATGTAGCAAAATATCATTCTCAACTCCACCCTCAATGGGGCACTTCATAAAGCAAACTATGTATGGGGAGGTGCTATGAACCTCGCTTGGAGTTAGTTGGCCACCTCCATCAACAAAGGTCCTCTAGACGTCAAAGCCAATAATGACGTAGGGAATAGCATGGTGGCCAACTTCAACAAAAGTCCCTTCTCGGTTGCCGACTTAGATGTAGCAAGTTACTACGTAAAGAGCGGCTATGGTTCAGAGACTCTCCATAAGATTAATACAGAGTGTAAACAAAAGTTTCCCAAAAAAACATTCCCTGACCTCAAGTTTGATCTGGGTCCTAAAGATCTCATATCTTATGCTTATTTCGTCAAAGAGGTACAGTACTTAAAGCCTTTCTAAAAGAAGGACGAGTTTTATTTCCAAAAGAACTCAGTCAAGGGGTTCAGAGCTGCCAACAACTAACAGAGAGACAATGTGGAGATACTTATGTACAAAAACGACAACTAGTTCATAGTGAGGCTCAAACTTAAGCAGCAGAGCTAATAACTTTATCTCATATTGGGGAAAGACAAAGCACTACCACAGGAAATTGTGGGTTTGGCTACAACCGACTACAACGTGACCTATATGAAGAAGGAGGATCTATTCTAAATGCCTATTGTCAATCTTGATGTAGAGAGGTAGTACAAGGAACTTATTGGAGCTCCGGTAGTGAGTGGAAAACTCAAGGATTATGCGATATCAGTAATGCTGGAGAAGATAAAGTTTAAGATAGATGAAGTAGGTGCTAAAGTGGAGAATGAGGCTGTTATGGTATTGAAGAAAATGGCGATGATGCCATCCAAGAAGGAGCCACCTAAGAGATTGATTCTGGATAAGCCGTTTTGGGTGGTGATGAAACAGAAGGGAAAGCACCCTTATTTCATAACACTTATCAGCAACGATAGTTACATGAGCAAGAATGTGATCGGAAAGATGTGAGACATAAATAAAAATTTAACTGATTGTATTGATTATGTTGCTTCTACATTAATAATTCAATAACTATTGAGACATATTTGATTGGGTTTGGTGTAAGTCTAGATTAACCACAGTTTATACAATAGACATTATCTCTTGTACAACCAGTAAAAGCAACGGAGTGCTTGGAAGAGTGTTAATTGAGTTATGGAGGGTAGCCAAACCATCTAAAAGGTGTTTTTACTTTCAGAATTTATTATCATACCTTGTTATCTTTGAAAAATCCATATTTAATAAACCTTTTTCTAAGATACTGACACTAACCATATTATCAAAGTGACACGGTAATGTCAAACCTCTTGAGCTCCTCCACCCTGGATTTGGTGTTTCGAGCGTTTATCTTGTTCTGGCTCAGCACCAGGTTCTTTATGTTGGGCACCTTGCTCATGTTGTTTATAAATGACTCGATTGCCCTGTCGCTGAAGTAGTTCTGCGACAGGTTCAGCACCTGAATATTCCCCAGATAGCCCCACATGTGGTCCAGTATCTCGTCCGACAGCTTGTTCCGAATCAGCTTCAGCGACTTCAGCTTCTTCCCCTTCACGAACTCCAGTATCTGCAGAACCGCTGCGTCGCCCAGCTCTGCCCCAGTGAAGTCCGCAGAGTCTACCTGGTCGTAGTAGATGCTGTCGAAGATCTTCTCGTACTTCTAGGGCAGCTTGATTTTGAGTTTCTTGCGAGGAGACTCCAATGCCGATAGACAAGTAACAAGGTCTCGAGACTTAGGAGAGGTGATAGTTTGTCTCAGTCCACTGGACATCTTGGTCTCGTGTCTAGGCATCCTGTTTACAACTACAGGCTCCTTCTCCTCCTTGGCTTCTCTTACTTCCCTGACTTCTCTTACTGCTGGCTATTTCTAGCTAAAGTCCTGAAGAGCCGGCTGAATGACAGATGATTGCTGCTACTCAAAAGGAAACTCGGAAGTGGGATGTCTTACGACTCTCTTCTCCCTGCTTCTATTCCGCTGCAGTAGCGACATCTTAGCAGCCTACCTTGATCTTTCTGTCTCAATCAGTAACTCTTCGTTGTTCAGCTGCTCAAAGGCAGCCTGAGCAACCATTTTCTTCTGCTTAAAGTCGTCGATCTCAAGCAAGTCTTTGATCTCCCTGACAGAAGGCTTCTTCCTTAGCGGTGACATTTGGCTTAAACTTGTACTGCTCATGTTGGATAGGCTTTTGTGCTGTATGTTATCCACAAGAGTAACGTAGTCCTGCAGTCCTCTCTCGATGTCTTCGTTGACTTGAAGCTCAATGCTGTCGACGTGTCTATCAAAGTTGGCGTTGGACTGCTTGATGGCGTTTTCCAGATCGTCCAGAATAAAGTTGCCCTCTGCAAGGATATCTCGCCCAGCATAGGTAGATTTGTCGTATCCCAAGTGCATAATCTGCTCCTATAGACTGGCTCCGTGCTCGAAGCTGTCGACTTGCGCCATGGCTCTTTCCTCCCAGTCCTTGTAAGCTTCGACTGGTCTTTGGAGCTCTTCTTGGTTGCTCTTGGACTTGTCCTCCAGACTGACGAAGTACCTGCTGATCTTATCGATGCTCCTTTTTTCAGAAAACTTTATCAACTCGTAAAGTTTAGAATATTTGTTGCGCAGTTCCTGCAACACCAGCTCCCTCTTCATCTGAACGATCCTGAATTCCTGCTCTTTTCGCTCTCGACTGAGTCCTTTACTCATCAATCCTTCCTTTCGATCAATGAGTTCCAGTATTCCCTGTTCCTTGTTGACCTTGTCCTTCTCTATTTACCGCAAACTCTTGAAATCATGCCCCTTGTGCTAGCCGAAGATGGCACAGCTGGCGCAGACCAATGTCTTGTGTTGAATGCAGACGATCTCGAGCACCTTCTGATGGATGAGACAGATTTCCTATTCGTTCAGCGTGTCGTCCGAGACCACCGACCTGGACTTTATGGTCAGCGAACTCGCTCCGTGAGATTCGATACCTCCACTCATGCTGGGACTCTTGGATAGCTTGCGTTCTGAGTGTTCGAAATTGTCGAGGCTGTGACAATCGTCCACAGACATGTTGAAAGAGCGCTTGCTGGTCCTGACGGAGCCCATGAGCTTGACGAGACTGATGTTCTTGGGAAAGTGGTTGATGTCTCGATCTTAGAACTTCATTTAGATGTGGTCCTGGGGACAGATGATTCTCACTTCCCGCTGCTTGTTGAGTCCCATAAGGTTTCTTATGCAATTCTCACAATAAGTGTGGCCGCAGGCTGGGAACAGTCTCGGCAGATTGGAATCGCTGTACTCCCTATCGCAGAGGCAGCAGTACAGCTCCTTCTACATAATAATAATTGATCCAAATCCGCCTCCAGTCGTTTAAAAAACGGCCTAATTGAACGGAATACATTTAGTCTGCTCCCTCTCCTTTTTTAAAGCATGGGGGGAGGGGGAATCACTTTAAATCAAATTGCATGAATAGGTACGCGGTTAGCTATTGTAAATTGTATTGAAGTCATAATAATAGTAAAAAGACAAATATGTTGTACCGTATTGAAAACTGGCTATCTTCGACCATATTTTTCTAAAAAGTAAATGAATAAACAAGATATCTAATTTATGTTGTTAAACTAACCCATTTTCAGCTAGCAACTTTAGTCTAACTTAGATGTTAATTCAGTATAATAGGACTTTTTGAATCTTTATTTGCTTGATCTTAAATTCAAACAGAGTTACCTACAAATTTGTTTTTATTTTTTCATAATCAGGTCGCTTTGAAGTTTTTACTATTATAGGCTGAACATTTCTTATTTCTTATTTCTTAGGGGAGCATCTAAGGGATTTGCTTGTGGACAAACACTCGATAACAGAACACAGATTCTACTGCTAAGAGGATAACTTTATTCTACACTACTATTGCTTAAAGAAGCACGTAATAAAACAAATATGTGAAGATTTAGCATACTCAACTTAACTATTGATATTATGATTGTGTAAAAACAAATATTTGTTATGATAATCCTTTTTGTGATTGGCAACCCTCATGCCTTTTTGTTATTTAATTTAGTTATCTACTACATAAGTTGAATAATATCATTCAATATTTGAATTCAACATAATTCATGGTTGCAGATTGGATGAGTTTGAAGGTGTGATTTAAATAATAATGCCGGAATGCACTAATTTCTGATCGTTAAATTGGTAATATTCAAATTTAATATATCCCTCTCATCAACAATCCCTTTTTCTAACATATTCCCCCAAACACCTTAATATGTTTACAATTATTATTGAGAATTGAATCAGAAATTTTACCTCTTCAGCCATCGTTACACTAAAATTTTTTTTAAAAAAAAACATATGCTCATGAGTTTTGTATTGTGAGTGTTGTTACTGCGATAATTGATATGGTTATCGTTATGTCTTTTATAATTTATTTGAAGCTTTATTCAATACGGGACTTTCAAATAAACTTGTTATTACAGTTAGCATAATTAGTGATTTAGTTAATCAGTTCGAAACATTCATTTCGTGTCTGATTGTCCTTTTCTCCTCATATTCCGTACTCCCTGAAAATAAATTGCTGCTCTTAAACATCTGCAAACCTCTTACTGCTTAAGTAAAGCCAAAGATGATGATAGTTTACAATCAGCGTTTACTACGCTAAAGGCTTTGTAAGTTTTAATATTTGAACCACAGAAAATGATGGAAGAAACCGACATTAAAAGGAAAATACCGGATTAATATTTATAATAATTAATTATGTCATCTCAATCGTTCTTCTCAGATTAGGACGTCTAAGAGTGTGAAATAATCATCAGCCAACTTCAGCGGGCGCAAAGAAGGAAATCGGCTCTACTACCGACAGTGCTGACCCCGGAACAGCAGAAAAGGCTAAACCTAAGAAGAGCCGATTCTGTAGAACGTTTTTTAAGAGAACAGAAAATCTGCCAAAAAGTTAACCTTTATTGAGGAAACGGCCCGGGATACTTTCTATTAAACTGATGTCTACTATCATTTGAATTTAAGACCATTTATTTGAGTTTTTACTTACCTGTTGTTCTATGAACAATTTGAATGAGTAAATATAACGGGAAATTCTATCGAACAACCCAAGCAGTTTGACTCTGATACCCAAATTATTAGAATGATAGTTGTGGCGTTTGATTGTTAGGACATCAGAAATGTTGATTCCATTATTCGTAATACAGAATACATCTAATAATGCAACACCCAGTTTTTCTATTTAATCAAATATTTTAGCGTCGGCGCTAGGAGGGTGTTTTAAGCAACCAGACACCAAAACCAGAAGAAATATGTACACATTCAGACAACCCACGCATTGAAAATAGAAATTAGGTGTATCATTTTCTTCGCTTTTCGCTAAGCTTTTGGTACCACAGAGGCAGGTTCCCATTTTTCGGTTCCTAGCTCGCCCTCTTCGGAGGTTATCTACTGTATTGTACCCTCGAACCTCCCAAAATATCTTGAATTTCCTCTACCACACTTGCAATTTAATGCTTTGTGCTAGACCCTGTTGCCAAGTTCACCAATAAACTCTGGATGTTCTGGATGCTCTAACGCTTGATTAGCAGGCGTTTGATGTCAGATTCAGCCTGTTAGAGTTGGGCCTTGAGATGATTGTATTATTCTTTGATGTTCTAATAGTCTTGTTCTTTCTTACGTTGGGCATTCCTTAAAAGCAATATCTCCTTCTCTTTCTCCTCTATCGTTCCCACCAGATACGAATAGGGTTGGTTTGTTTTTTACAACAATTACCGAGATATTTTCAATTATTCTCTATTTTTTTCACATTACTCTTACTTTTATCTCAACCGAGTTGCAATCTCATCGTTTTAGCGTTGTTTGGCTTGGAGGCGTTGGGCTAGACCAAGTGCTTGCTGTATTCTCCGTTTATTTGATGTAGGAACTGAATTTAGAGTGTTCAAGTATATGTTGTTTTAGTTGGGTTTCAAGTTTGAAAGGCTTACCACAGCCTCGTCAATTTCCTTCTCTATCAGTTCGTAGTTAGCTAACTGCTCACGCATGACAGCTACTTGAGCTTTTAAGCTGCTCATACTTTCTTTGGCATTTGCCTAAGATTTGTAGAACTCGCCCTTCAACAAATTTACCTTTTATCGCAGCATTTCATTTTATAATTTGTGTGCCTTGAGGCTGCTGAGAGTCTCCTGATAGATATTGTTGATTCGATCGAGTTCCTACGTTTTGATTTTCAGGGAAACCCTAGTTTAAGACATATCAGCCTCCATCTTTCTATGGAAGCTTCTATTGTCAATGAGCAGCTGCTCTGCTTCTTTGGTCTTTTCCCTTAGCTCTCTTTGAACGTTGTCTAGCCTGATTTCTTTTTATTCCAAATTTTACTTCACGAACCGAAGCTGCTTTTCATAAATATCTATCAGGTTGTTCTTACTTGCTTGTAGTTAGGCTCCATGCTTCTCCTTCAGTTCGGAAATTTACTTATAAATTCTCTGTTAGTACGACGAAATTGAGTCTGTTTTCAAATTGAGCAGCTGATGCAGGTATTCTTGCGACCTATTCTTCTAATTCAGCAGTTAGGTCTCCAATCTGTCCAACCTGTCTTCCACTCTTTTATTCTTTTCCAGAAGTTGGATGTTCTATTTCGTCAGATACTCCTTATCTTGCGTCAGGAGGTCTAGCTTCCGAGCCTGCGCCTATTCATTCGATAATCCGATGGGAGCCTTACTATCAGATGCAGCTTTGTTGTAGAAGCCCATTTTTTATTCTATCAACTCCTTCTCCTGCTTAACAAAATTGTAATCTCTCAGCAGTTCGTCATAGCGAGCCCCTTTCTCTCTCAACAGCTAAACCTACTCCCGACATTTCTACAATTAAAGCTCCATACTCCTCTTATTGTTCTCAAAGTTCAACAGGTGCCTCTTCTCATCATCGTCTTTAGCAGCTAGAAGCCTACTGTAGTGTTCCAAATCAGCTAATATGCTGTGCTGCTTATCATTACCAACACTTAATTGATCTCTCAGCCTATGCACTTATTTCTTCTGTTATTCTAGATCCTTTTTGAAAGGATAGCACATTTCCCATACATTCACTAACATCCACTAGGATGGTGGAAGATCCCTCTCAGGAATTTATCTAAGTCTCAGATACACACTCTATGGAACCATCCCACTTAACATGTTTCTAACCTGCGAAAGCGCCTATTTAATCAGAGGAATCTGCCCTTCAGTCTGGATCACTCTCGCACGAGCATTTCGTAGCTATTGGACAAGCCGTTCCTGCTCAATTTGAAATTCAGATCGAAGTCTTTGTCGTTCGAGCTCCAAAAGGTGGTCTCTTCTGCCTAACTAAGCCTGTAAGAACTGGATCTGCTTCTACTTCATAGAGAGTTTGTTATCGTAGGCCATCCTCAACGTCTAAAATTCTATTCCCTGTGCACCTCGATTGCGAGTTCGTTTGTTTCCGTCCTCCTAAATACACTCACAGTCGGAGTCTCTAATACCTCCATCTCTCAGAAGACGGAGCTACTCAGGAGAGAGAACTCCCTCAGGTACGTTGTAGTCTCGCATTATTCGTTAGACCTCGAAGTTCATTCAAATGTATGATCAATATAACTTATCTACCAAACAAAATAAACTGTTAGTAAATACAAAATTACTGAACTATATATCAGGTAGACTGTTTAACATCCAAGTAATTATCATAGCCTCATGGCGATTAAGTCTCTGGCGATGTCTGGGTCCAGTTAATGGGCATTTTAGCTTGAGTGGTATGTTAGATGGACTTAATTATTAAAGAATGCGGTATTATTTGGTGAGTATTCGGTTTCGTACCCTCGAGGGGTGAAGGCTTTCCAGCTACTGGCCATGTTATGGGTTCTAGGGGCAGCCAGTGTCTCCACATTCATCTGAATTTGATGAGAATCTGTCTCTCCGCTCTGCCTAGGCTAGCTAATTGCCTCAAGTTCTCTCTGTCTTGCGAATTCCAAATCCTCCATCTTCTTTTTTCTCAAAAACTACTCCTCCTCTTTCTGTCTCTTCAGCTTTTCGGACCTTCTTCTTTAATCTACCTGCTTTTTGTACTGCTGCTACACTTACTTTCTGATTTACAGCTCTCTAATTCTCCTCAGCTCGTCCTACTCCATCCGCTTCCTGAACTCCTCCTCAACCTCCTTACGAATCCTGTACTCCTCCCTCTCCTTCTACTCTTCCCTCTATTTTTATATTCGAAGTCGAACCTGCACCTCCTCTCGATGCTGCTTCTTCTATTTCTTCCTGCTTTTTCTGTACTTCTCATCCTCAGAATCATCTTCCGCATCTTAATTTATTGGTTAGTTCTTCTTGTAGTATCTCTTTCTTCCTTTTTTTCTAGAATAGTACTCCTAATCAGTATTATCTTGGTCGCTACTCTAGTAATCGCGGCGATGTTTGTTGCTTCTCCGACTAGACTCCGAATACTCCGCTTAGCTGCTGCTGTTCAGCCTTTGTTGATTACTTTTTCTTGATTTTCGTTTCATACTGTACCGCTTTTTATGGCTGGGTGGCTCATCATCATCAATATCCTGTCTGGAAGGCATTTTCGTGGGATTAGCTTGCATTTGGACTGATTGATAGTGAGGTGCCATGGGTGGTTGGTAAACAGTATTCAAATTGTAAAGTGGCTGAATCATTGAGACATGCCGAACTGGAGAGGGAGTGCCGACTATCTGAACAGCTCCTTGCTGAATCTGATAGCCATGCCTAAACTGCTCCTAATCTTCAGAATCACTATAGACATTTAGTCTTCTTTACTTTTGAGAAGGGCGTAGGCTCTATCCAGATATGGAGGAAGCTGGTTGCCTGCCCATTCCTTGAATAATGACCTCTTGGCTGGGAACTGGGGAAATTATAACCTATTTTTGCTGGTTTTTGGAGTGGAACTGCTAATGCCTGTTGACTTAGTTAATCATTTGAGATGGATTCCTATTGTGCATGGCAAGTACTTGCGGAGAATATGTCCCTTGAATTATTGGGTAGTGAATATGTTGAATAATAGGGCGACCATCCATTCCTACAGCAATATTCTGCCCAACATTCGTGCGTGTCTTGCGTAAATTAGGTGGAACTCCTTGGGAGTGTTGCAGATTGATCGGTATTTGGGGTATCTGCTGTACATGCTGAACTAACTGATGTGAAGGATGAAAATGCACACGCGGAGCATGCTACATTCCTTTAGGATTCAAATGAGGCTACTTCTGAGGTTTAGGCATCTCGATAAACTCATGTCGGAAGCTCTCGTTACTCCTAATTGATTGCTGGTCAGATTTAGATTTTAAACCTGGACTTCTATTAATGGTTCTATTGTTTTTATGAGAAGAACGCACAGAAGGTGACTTTCTAAACACACCACCATCCATATCCCTGAAATCTACTCTCGTATTTGACGTCTCGCTCGGACTGTAGTCTGAATTCAGCACATCCAGGATGCATTCGAAATACTTGGGAATCTGAACAGAATAATCCTTCGCATATTGCTTAATTAGCATTTTAGCATCGTTGAAATTCGGACGGTTGACGTGTCTACTTATATAATCTGGAACGGGTGTCGGTTGGGAAGCAGTATCGGTATTTTCGTCGATCATTTCAATCAATCTTCGTACCATGTCTTCCTCCGATCCGTCAACCTGGGTGTATATTGGTTCTGGATACTTCTTGCTAAGGTTGTCGTTAATCCAGACCTTGATTTTGCCCTGTTTATTAATACAGACCATATTCTCCTGAATTTCGAAGTAACCAGTCTTAAGGTAGATGGTAAGGAAACCTTCGAGTGCAGCATAGAGTATGTAGAGATTATCGGGAAAGGGAATATCTTTGATTTCGCTAAGTTTGATGGGTATTCGTTATGTAAAGAGAAGTGCTCCGAAATGGGTGGAGCAAAACTACTTTCGAATGTTCTCTATGAAGTGGCAGGTGTTGACCACGTACTCCTGGGTGAGCCTCCACTCGAAAGCATCGTAGTTTTAGTTGAACTCCTGCTCATCGTTGAATTCCAGTTTGTACTCCTCCATTTCTATGCCTGTGTTCTTGTGCTTCAACACCCTATAGAGCTGAGTTTATCTGATAGAGTTGCGATTTTTAGCACGAACCTCCTCGTAATCGTGGGGGTTGAACGGTAGTGCAGGTCTTCGAGTTAGCTTAGCTCCCATTAACGAAAATTATTTAAACAATATTCATTCATAACCTACACCTCACCCTACTCCAACCAACCCAGCAACCAAACAAACCCTTCGATTTCCATACATACATGAATACCATGGATAGAAGTCTTGAAGGATTGTAATAACAACAATAAGATAAATAAATAGTCACAGCATCCTCCACAAGTATTGTACTGTAAGTATGATAGTTATAAGTAGAGTAAATAACATATTGTTTTGGAGAATCAGTTCAAGCGAAGAAGTTTCTCTTGTTGGATATGCTGGGGAAGTACCTCTTGAGCTTAGTTTTGACAGATTCCGAAATATTGTTATTTTCTACATCAACCAACTCCTACCAAGGTTGCACCAGGTGAGGTTGGGCATTTTCATAATGTGGTGGGCTCCCTCATTCCTAATTTAGTTTTGTACTCAATTATCAACATTCGTACCAAGGTTCAGCCATACCAGCTTCCTCAATTTGCTTATGTATTCTGCACCTCTCGCTCCGATTTTGTTCTTCACTAACTTAACACATCTTTACCTAGCGACAAATAGTAGAGGCCTCCCATCAACGACACTATGTATGCTCCATTGTCATCCAAGTTACACTCTTCTGAGTTAATGCCCATCCTCACCGATAACAAGCTCGAACACTCTGGGAGAAGCGGCGATCGACCTTAGCACACCCTCACTCAAAGTACATCTCATAACCGTAATTGCATCTGCCTACAGGCATTACTTAGCCACCACTGCAGGAGTGAGCTGGTCCTTCTACTACTTCCTATCCTCATAACGGACTTCGTGTTCAGCGTGATCGGGAACTGGATTAGTGACTTCCATTGTGAATCAATATAATATATCCGGTCATAGACAACCACAGTATTTAATAGTGGGGCTATCAATTTAGAAAGTTATTGTATTGAGGGGTATAGATTTATTGGGGGGGTTAGGTTGAGTTGAATCAAAGGAGTTCAAATAATATTAGGTTATAAATCATACAATTAATGTTATTCGAGCGGAAGAATGTCACAGAAAGTTTTATCGAGTTACATAACTTTGAACACATACTCTAACTAATAAATAACTGTTGAGGAATAGTTTATTATTTAAATACTAATAACTATCCCTTTAGATAAAACTCGTCACCACTAGTACCTAACATATCAATCAGTCTTTCCTGATAAAAATAGATGATATTTATTAAAATCTCAAATCACCACTATTTAATATTATAATCATACACGATGTAACGATATAAATACGAATACATGAACTACCATATTATGATATCTTATTAGTTTAGACTTTTTGGACGTATTTATGCATGAAAATTAGCCAATATGTTGTTGATGTGCAATGAATAATTTTCGGAGGGGAGGAATAGCCTAAACATGGGGTAGTTAGTGGAGAGTGGATGGTGGAGATATTATGCTATTAATTTCTGACGTGTAATTAAGAGTGAATATTAATATTATGCTTAAAAGGGCATTTGAACAGTGGTCGTATGGACTATTCGGTAATAGACTAAGCTTTTGAAAAAACATATATTTTACTCACTCCCGCTACGCCAGGACCCTCCCCTATTAATCGTTTGGTGCATCTAACAACACCACTCAGGCATAAACAATCAGCGGTTATTATTTAACCACAAGGACATCCCCAGGGCATCGATCGATCAAACAAAACAAATTCTCCTCAAATAGAACGACGCACCACTATCGCTATTGTCGGCAGAGTGTTTAGGAAGGGGAGAAGTCAGCTACGGTGAAGTTGAAGGCTGATAGCAGTGGATTGTGGATTAATATTAAAGAAGAGGTGGGGAAACGGAAGGAAAATTTAATAATGGGGAGTTCCAACATAGATCCTCGAGAAGACGGAAGTCAACAAAAACAACCAATCAAATTAAGGCATCTGTTTAAATGATATTACACGGGATTTATTTGAATGGAGTATCCTAATAATTGAAAAATGCCCAAGAAAGAAAGCAGTGATAAGGTAGCCCATTGGTTAAACTCAGCCCAAACCACCCAAGAAGGCAATGACCGCCTTTTTCCTATTCAGACAGGACGTTCTCGATAGCGTCAAGAAGGACAACCCTGATGCTAAAATGACCGAGTTGACCAAGATCGTAGCGTAGAGTAGTTTGTTATTTAGCTAAAGATGGGGCAAGATAACGGAGGGGGACAAGAAGAAGTACGAGGCCCAATATGCCATAAATAAGCAGAAGGCTGATGAGGAGCGACATGAGTATGAGTAGAAGTTTGGGAAAATCGAGAGGAAGAAGAAGAAACAAAAAGGTGAGAAAGGTGAGGGTAGTTCTGCAAAGAAGTCGAAGGAAAAATGATTTTATCTCTCGGATGGTTTCATATAGTAGAGAGTTCAATAAGCTTAATTCATTTGCCTCCAATTCAAATATAACTTATCAACTCGTAAAGTGCTCCTCCAAATCAAACCGACACATAGGGCACTTACTGCTGCTGTTAAACCATTTCTATACGCATCCTGGATGAAACAAATGTCCGCACGGAAGCCTCTTCACCATCGTTCCCTTCTTTAAACTCTACAAACACACTGGGCACACGTTATTCACACTCTGTTTCAGTGGCTCGTTGGGTAGCTTCTCCCTATGCTTTTGTTTAAGACTAGTCTGTGGAGTATAGTCAGATTATTGCCCTACAGTTACATCTTCTAAGTATTTTTCCTAAATAACCCCCAGTCTACAATCAAGTGTGCTACAGAGTTCCTGAGCTGGGTGTCTTCTGAATAGAAATTGCATAAATCGTTGCTGGGATCTACGAAGTTAAGGTTATATTTGCCACTCGGGTTATACTTTATAGGTTTATCCATTTATTTAATTCCCATTCTACCTACTGAATACTGTCTAATACTCAGTTACGAGGCTGTTTCCATATTTTTATTATCTTATCGGGCATTTTACAAATGTTTATATTGTCGTATTTCCAATATTAGTCGAATATCAATATTTTTACAATATTTAGGCCTGTTTACTAGCTTTACAAAGGATATGATGGCCTTTAATCAAAACAAATATGTTGAAAAAGGGTAGCCCACCAAAACAGATAGCACAGAATACGAGCGGGTCTGTGTGTTCGGTTGAGATCAGCTAATCGGTAGTCAAGGAGAAACATAATTAATAATTTTATGTTCTCTGCTAATAATTAGCTTAAGGCTTACGATTGTCTCTCGATATTTTTTTCGATTTATTCTTTGAATATAATTGTGATAAATGCATATCTTATCAATCTGAATCAATCGAGCATCGTAATCTACAATTATTACGTAGTCTATGAGTTTTGATCCATTGAGTCAACCTGTATTCCATATTATTGTTTAAAACTATTGTGAGCTATTTACATGCTAAACGCCTCCACCTCTCGAGACTATGGACTTTCAATTAAGTAGGATATGAGTACTCAATAGATGATCGCCCTATTCCGAAACAAACTCAACTAGAAGGACTTAGAGATCAAAACATATGAAACCTTAAACCAGTCATTCGTAGGCCAACTTAGTTAGAACAGACTGATGCTGAAAGAACAAGCGCAGAAGATCTCAGTGTTGACGGAGGAGCTAATGATAGCTCGGGTGCAGAACAACCAGATGAGAATGGAGATTGAAGCTTTGAAAAATTATTTGAACTTTTGTCAAAACAAATACCAAACGTTCACTCAACAAATCTCTACCCCTGTGGAAAAGATGCGAACAGAAGTATTCATGAAGGCTTTCTTCAAATAGAATCAACAATCCCTACAGAATAAAAAAGCACTGCAGAAATCTACTTAAAAACAAGAAGCAAATGAGTATGTCATTGAGAAGATTGTGCTTACTAGGCAGCCGCATCTACAAAGAGAGAGAATCAGTTCCCTTCGATAGTAAAATCTCCACTAAGCAGTAGCCAAATTGCATCCTGGGTAGGGTCTCGCTGAAGATTTCTTTGTTATTGGTTTAGATCCCAACGATATTAGCATTGAAAGGATGAAGAATAAGAGTGTTAAGTAGTTGACACTCAAACCAACATTCCTATACCACCAGAATAAAGACATAAAAACAGATAAGTGTGGAAGAAGGCAGGATATTCTAATAAGATCCTTTCCCAACCAAGTGAAAGCCACTAAGCTCAACAATCTGTAGTACACTTCCTACATCAGACACATAGTGGAGCACTATCCCAGCAGCACTCTCAACCACGAGTACTTTGTGTTTACTTTACTAGGCGAGGACACTCTAAAACCACAGATCAAACTGCCTATCCTGTAATAGTCGAACATAAACAAACTTATATTTGTTCTCTGTATCAAACTCCGAGATATCGTAACCACACGAAGTGGTAACAGCAAGCAGTCGCTGACTTAGCACTGGCTCACTGAGAAGGTGTATGTGGTGATGACATACTACCCGTTCTTCGACTGCCACATCAAGTTTCTGGCCTAACTCTAAAAACAGAACGTAAATAATAGGCTACGAGCACTCAATATGTAGAGTTCTAAAATGGGGATGAATTCTATGAGCATAAGAGACTTTACCAAGGTGGAGTATAGTGGGTAGTTGATTAAGGCTTACATCACTCAGAAGGTTAATACCCTGGAATGGATTAAAATCAGCTCAGATAACGTAGCGACACTCCCCAAGGAACTTAATTTCGTTATGGGTGGGTTTGCCTCTGGGTACGTGTTCAAAAACATATGCTATTAGGAGTTTCTGGTGATATTAACTGCCCTACTTTGCTAAAAAACCCTCGTTTTTATCAGTTCTTCCCAAAGTCTGGCCTCTTTCACAGCTCTTGCCTTCGTAGGTATGATCTACCCTTTCAGGTACCCTAACAGCCAAGTACTCAATGCTGACTAATAGAAAGTAAGAGAAATTATATTCCAATCTCCAGTACCTCTCATAGCTTCCATTCAAACCTAAAAGCTCTAATGGATTCTGGAGCACTTTCTGTACGCTTCTCTGTAAAGCTAAACCTCCCCTTTTATCTTAGTTGATCTTGACAGCGGATCTATCCTGCTAAATAGTAAAGTCAGAGAATAGTTACTGGAGAAGTTGAAGTGGTCCAGCCTAATAAATGCAGGACAACTCAAATAGCGTTATATTCAACACAATAACCTTCGACCCAAATCATTCCCTCTAGTAAAATCCATGTAGAAAACATAAGGTATCTTATCTCTTGGAGGTCGTAAGATTCACAGCAAGGTTGAAGAAAAAGATGAGAAGAGGAAGCAGCTGTAGAGGGAATACAAAGATCAAATAGAGCTTAACCTCTGTCCTAAGCTTATTGATAACACCCCTGACTACGAATTAGTACAGTTGGTTGGGAAGTTTATGGAGATGTTTACAGTAAAGGAGCCTATGAGAAAGATAAACAGGAGGTAAGACTCCAGGGAGGAAATATTGAGGGTAAAGAAGAAAATAGCAGAAGAGCTTCCCCTCGAATACCGGCCATTCTACGACTGTTTCAGATAGACCAGAATATTCAGTGCCTACCTTGATTCTAAATTATAGTTTAGCTGAACCATGCAATGAAGTGATCAAATTAATTGATATTTCCATTTCAAATATCATAAGATTAGTAAATAATAAATACACATTCAATCAGTACCTTTCAGTGGAGAAGTAGGGATGGAGCAATGCCTACTAGCAGGTGATTCTCTTTCGAGGGTTAATCTACAGCAGCTTTCCTAATACATCGCGTAGCAGATAGTCCTATTCCGCTGTGAATATCTAACGATAGTTCACCATCTTCTTCAGCTACTACAACTCACTCTCAGATAACAAACGCCAAATCTCTCCGCCCATAACTAGATCATATACATTATACTATTTGAAGTCTGGCGCTTGAGACTAAGTGAGCATCCATTTAGGTAAGCCTAAGTCCTTAGAGTGTTTGATCAGCATTGACAGGTAACCAAGCTATGTAACACATGGGAAGTAGCACTTACCAGTAAGTAGCTAGAAGAATATGCAACCAATTGACCACACATCACTCTAGTAACCGAATACACAGCATTGAAGGGCAGCCTATGGAGCTCTATAGTTGAGGGTAGTTATTTTAACCATTCTCGCATTAGTATATTTGATGGCCGACCCAAAATCTATGATTCTAATTTAATCAGAAGTAGGCATAATGAAGTTTGGGTGCCCATTATAAGACTCCATTTTGAGTAGCCTCGTGTTCTCAAGTATAATATTCTAAGGCTTTAAATCCGTGTGCACTATTTTGTTTTGGTGCATAAAAGCTATTCCTTTTAAAATCTGCTTCATAATAGCTTTTATTATTTTCCTAGGCTGTGGCTTAAACCCATTAGAGTACAACAGTCGGTACAGACTGTGCCCATGAAGCTTATATCTCATGCAAAAGTATCCCTGGTGGATGAAGGATTCAAGAAGACGCACGATAGGCTGCTCCTGCGCTGCATCGCTTTAGTTCAGATACCGAACTATTTTAGACTACACATCAATGTAGGAGGCATTCTTATCAGTCTTCTTCACGACCTGAGTAATGTCGAGTTTACTTTGAGGGCGAATCTCTTGAACCCGTACTCGAGCTAAAACACCTAGCCAAAGGTTCCCTTGCCAATCTTTCGGATGATCTTGTACTTGTTGACGTAGCTGCCCGGTTTAAACACATCGTTGATTCCTCCTGAATTAAAACCACTAGCATTACTCTCCACTTAAGTGTCACTCTACTTCTCAGAGTCCGACAACTCTATCACTTAGTGCCTCCTCAGATAAGTCGGATCATTGTGCTTGATGTTGAGCCCCTATAGATCCTACTACACTTCCATCACGCAGTGGCAAATCTTGTGCGGCTTGTCAATGCTCTCCACTTCCATTGTCTTATCTACTATTTAGTTTATATTCGAAAGGTCGCTCGTGGGTCTTCTTCTCGGGGAATAGGCTCAATCCTTTTGAAGAATTTTTATATTAAAGTTTAAGGTAATCACTCATTAGAACATTTTCCTGCTACGGCTCACACTCCTTCCTGTAGTCTTGTTTAACTTTGCCATGTATTGTTAGTAGACGAATCGGTTTTTGGAGAGTTCAGTCTCCTAAGTGATAATTTAGAGTTTAGTGTTGTAAAGGTACTACAACTGTGGGGTCTTCAAATAAAATATGTTGGAATTAGCCACTGTTATTAACATACCGTTGTTCAGACTGAACAATATTCGGCCGTCCATAAACTTCCATTTCGTTATAAAGTGTCTCTTTTATATTATGCTTAGGAATGCCTGTTCGGTAATCTTGAATTTAGACTCCTTTAACTTTTACTTCACTATATACTAAATAGTTTTAGGAAGGGCTGCTAACTTAATACCATCCCTATCCACACAGTATTCAGGGTTGTAAGGAATGTATGTTTGCCCATCTTTCAGTATCTGCCGAATCCCATTCGTCAAATACACTATATAGTGGTCACTTATATATTCCAGCTGGTACACCAAATAAGAGGCATAGTGCTGAACTATCGAATTCTATTGATGGTGCTTAAATTTATTAGTTATTCTGGCTATCCTCTCACTTGGTTTTTCAGACACACCTGTAGTCTTTTGAGTTTGGACAGACCCACTCGACTAAAACATAGATGGACTTGACAGAATATTGTTTACGTTATTGTTGGAAAAGTCAGTAGCTCTGTATTACGCCACTTTTGAGGGGTCTTATGTCACCAAGGTCACTGACTTTAGATTAAATTCTGAAACCAGTGGAGGTTCTTTGGCTCTGAATGTAATTTCCATCTTAGAAGCCACTTTCTACTATGAAGCCTTGTACTTCGATTAATTAAACTCTTTCGACGGCTAGGTCTGTAGTCGCTACTACCGTATTTACTTCTTCTTAGAGGCTGTGTTTATTGTTGTTAGATCTCTTGATGTAATTCTCTACCGAGTTCCCCTTGCGGTCGGAATAACCGTTGCTTTTTAAGATCTTATCGTCTTTTACAATTCCAACCTCTAGCTTCTGGTAGGACTTGATGGTTTATCCTTCTTAGCAGCTAATTTAGCAGCTAATCCTGACGAATTGAGACCTCCAGTATTGAGATTAGGTGTAGACTAAGTCCGCTATTTAAGAAGTTTTCTAATATCCTTTCTATTTTAGCATGAATCGTTCCTCCTCTTCTCCAAACTAGCATCAGGCTTATCAGAGCTAAATAGCCTCACTATCCTACGAATTATACCTGTTCCTGACTCATCCTTTTTGAAGAATGCGTGTGATTAAATCTGCTAAAGTCTCAATCGAGCATCGTAATCAACAACAAGGATTCTTTTGAGAAGGTCTTGCAGTTCCTAGCTTATGGAAGTCCACCGAGGGAACACATAGTCAGCTGTTTTGATTCTCCTAAGAGTGTCTTTAAGTTACTGCATTTCAAACGGACAAATGCCATACTTCAATCTGTAGAGAACCACACCAAGTGACCATACATCAGCTGGGTAAGTATAACCGAATCCTCCAATAACCTCAGGTGCAGCATAGTTAGGAGTGCCACAAGCCTACCTTTTAAGTTATATTTAATTTTGTAATTTACAGGCGAAGCCAAAATCGCCAAGTTTTATTTAATCTTGTAATCCCAAGAAAAAGTTAGCGAGTTTGAGGCTAAGTAGGGGACAAAACTACTCTCTGTGCAGTACCCGTTTGGAATGCAGGTATTTGAGTGCTTGAATGATTTGTAGACCGAACTTCCTAACTACTTTTTAATCTGCTCCTTCGAATCTCTTACACTTTTCTTACAGGGTCTGCAATTAAGTCTACAGTTACCTTGTTGGGGCAATACTATAAAATTATGTACTGGTATCGGTCGTCCTAGAACCAGTGGTCTAAAAACACGATGTTTTAGTTCTGTAAAGATTGATGAATCTAGATTTCGCTCACTGAATTAGTTAGAGGGTTACCAAGTTTTTACTTTTCCAGTAGCTTCATCTTATCCTTCGAAATAACCTTCATAGCGTAAATTTGCTCTGAGCCGACTACCTGCACTTTAAAACATTTAGAGAAGGCTCCCTCTCCTACCTTCTGTAGGATCATATACTTCTTGACTGTCGGTGTCCCATCCACAGTATAGATTTTCTCTTCTATGACCTGCATCAATAATTAACACAATATTGCTATCAACTGCAACCTATTATAAACTATACTTAACACAACCTTCCGCTGCCCCTACTACAAATCTAATTTCAGTGCAACGCCACACTCATATAACTAAATTTAGTAAATAATTTAAATGTCAGCCTGACGACTTACCATAATTTATAGACTGCCAGTATAAGAATCAGTATCTCTTAATACTCTTGCTTTTGGCTTTTCGCTCATAGTACTTGTCTTTCACACCATCGATACGCATATCCAGGGCTTGGGGAGGACCCTCAGTCGGAAAACCCCGCAGTTTGAGCAGCTGCCTAGTCGAGAGGAGGTGCTCTTCTAGCAGCATTTCGCCCTCCTAATTTCTCGAAGGGCGTCTGTTTAGACTAATAGGTTTTCTGTAGCCTGGACGCTAGTCAATCCTAGGAAAAATAGATTTACTGTAGAGAGTACTGTGAAGATTCTCCACTCGGATGGGCTGAGTGTAACATGTGGGATACTTAAGGCTATTTAAAATGGTTCCCGTACAGAGACCGGAACAAATCCACTCCTTTCTGGTTCAGCAAATTCTTCTGTGGACTCTGGCTCTGCCCCTTTTTGCTTATGCGAAAATTCTTCTTATGCATCAACTCATGGATTGGTTTTTAATATGGGAATTAGTGCACCCTGAAGTTGAAGCAGTATGGGCTGCGCTGGGTTGTACTGTACGGCATCTGCTATTATAACCTCTCCAATCTGCCCTACCTATTATCCAACTCTTCATCCTCCTTATCCTCATCAGTCTCCTTTATTTAGAATCGGTCCAGCGGCTCTACCTGTATATCCGACTCAGACTACTCAAGCTCGTTCCCATTCTCCATCGACTTTTTCTGCAGTTGAGTCATGTATTAATTGAGCGTCATGCCTGCTATGAACTTTACGGATGGGTTGGTACTTACTTCTTAGTTGTTTTATTATTGCATAAATAATTATAAGACCCTTTGGATCGACTATGCTAGATCATAACATTAATGAATCAAACTCTTTGTTCGACTTTCTCTGCTCCTTCAGGAATGGATGAGTCAATAGGTATTCCACCTCGTGCTTATGAACAGGGGTTCTGTCCAGTACCTTGAGGATAAAGTCTTTGGCTGTGCTCGTGACGTCAACGTAGTCAGGGAACTTTATTTCGTCTGTTAACTAAAATAAACTCAAAATTACGATTCTGTCAAGGTCATCCTAGCACATAATTTTGAATGGAATTCTTCCAATCAGCAACTCGTAGGTTAGAACTCCGATAGCCCATATATCCACCTCCTAATCATACTTCTCCCCTCTAAGCATTTGAGGGGCATAGTACATCGGTGTACCACAGAAAGTTCCCCTCAATCCCGACCCTCTAAACACTGCCCAACCGAAGTCACAGATCTTTGCCACTCCCTAAGTTAATAATAATTATTACGCAGTGCATGATGATGTTTTCCGGCTTGATATCTCGATGTATAATCTGTTATCTGTGGATCTTATCAACTCCCAAACAAACTTGCCTGATGATGTCTGAGGTAATGTCTTCAGTCAGCCTTCTATCCTTTTTAAGCATATCGAAAAGCTGTCCATCTGAACAGAATTCCAGCAACAGATATACGTTGTCTTTATCAAAGAAGAAACCATAGAGAGCCACAATATGTTTGTCGTTGAGATAGAACTGAATCTTAAGCTACCTTAGCAGCTGTTCCTCACATTTCTACTATTTGATAGTGGATTTTTTAATTATTTTCATAGCGCAGACAAATCCTGTCTTTTTATGGCGCACAATAAACACCTCTCCAAAGTTCCCCTTACCCAACTTCTTGCCCATTTGGAAATCATTTTTAGTTACGTTGCTAGTTAGTTGAACTGAACCCTTTGTTTGCAGAGTTGGGCCCTTCGATTACTACGCACCATAAGATGACGGCTTTGAAACAGACAGTAGGTCCTTCAGGTCCTTCGATGTACTCTCATAAGAGTTACCTTTCTTTGAAAACCCTCCTGTGTTAGAGTTTGAAGTTTAATAAGATGGAGACGAATATCCTGCACTAGTATAGTTGGTAGTCGGATTAAAGCTGGAACTTTTGTAACTTGAGCTAGGAGTATCGTAGGAGGTTGATGGTTGGTAGCTGGGTGAAGAGTAACTACCAGTAGACCCAGAATAATTTGCAGATCCATAGTTACTGGTACCCGTGTAGCCACTGCTTCCTGAGTAGCCGTTGGAAGAAGATTTAGAATAGTCGTAGGGTGATGTATAGCTAGTAGGGGGCTTGTAGTCGTATCCGCTATAGGATGACGGAGAGACCGAACCCGATGCACTATACCCGCTCCCCATCGAATTGCCCGAAGAGCTTGAATAGGTGGAAAGCACAGAATTATTAAGTGAGGCGGTATATTCCGCAGAGAAATTTGGCATATAGCTTATTTTATTTCCTGATGAGTAGTTTGTGGAGGGTACGTTATCAAATTTGATGGGTTTGTCGATAGGTTTAGAGTATGTATCGAGGGGGGAAGTGTAGAGTGAATCGCTTATCGCTATCTGAGGTGGTTTGTTATCAATAACAGAGTCATACGAACTCGAATAGCTGTAGTCGCCTAAAGTGGATGGTTTCTTCACTTCAAACTGAGATGGCTTAACACCCTTATACGAATTATCATTCCCATAACGATTGTCTCCATCTTCTACTGGTTTCGCATATTTTCCCAGCAAATCCATGCCTCCAGACTTACTCTCTATCTTCGAAGTTGTAATTATTTGAGAGGAATACGTCGAAGGTTTTAGTCCACCAGTTAATGAGGGAGCTGGTGCAGAGATATTCACTTGTGTAGCAGGGGGTACCTGGTTCTTTGATGCTGACTTACCACCCAGAGTAGTTTTCTTTTTGAATTCCAATCTTACGGACCCCTGCTGAGAGTTCATATGGGGTGCCTGCGGAGAGAGACTAGCGTTTTTGGGATTGCTCAGAAAGATGCTGGACTTCTTCAATTAGAATTTCTTCTCATCTCCGAAATACTTTCGTTGAGTTTGGAACTGGAGTCCTCCGCCGGGTGTTTGTGCAGCCTTTGAAGGTGCCCCCAACAATGTTGCAGGGTTCATTTGTGAATTAGGAGAAAACATAATTATAGAAAATAAAGACACATTAGCTCAAAGCCGTTTATTAGAAAGTATTACGCCGTATTGGAAAAGAAGGGCACACACGATCACTCACTAACCTTTGCAGTTGATTAGATAAACTGCTGCACAGTATTCTATTGTTTGGGCATGCTGCTGATGGAGCCTCTTAATTTAGTTGAGTATTTTTTAATGTCGATTCAGGCTAAAATATTTGTAATTCTGAAGCTGATTATGTACTACGTAGTTGCGCTTTATTATATCCCCTATCAAATACGAAGCACTGAACTGCCGATTTTGAGTAAGGGATTAGCCCTGTACTATTTTCATGTATTTATTTAACTTATCTTTAGACTATTCCAAACTACACATTGGTGCTCTCGCCTGATTCTATAGGAAATGCTGCTTTCTTATCGAAGATACTGACTTTATAAACTGCATCTGGCTGGCCCTCATACCTAGGTACTGCTGGTCTATCGCCTCCTACAACTTTATTCTCGTATGCTCCTCCCTCTTCAGCCATAGTGTCCGATTTCTTATACTGATGCAGGAAGATAGCTGATTAAGTTACCCTGCTTTTCGGCAGGTACGAAACAACAATACAGCCATTTTAAATTGTTAGGGGCAGAGGGGCAACAGGACCTGCTAATTGAGTGATTTGGGCAGGAAGTCCTAAGAGACAGTATCAACAACCACTATCTGCGTGGAGGTGCTGATCCCCAGCGATATCAAAGAGTTCTCCAGATCATAAAACTTGTAATTTCCTCTTTTCGACTGGGTATTTAGTAGCAGCCCACAAACATAGTTGATCTTCCAATCATCTAATCTCTTGAGAAACTCGCTCAGAACATCAGTGTTTTCATGAATAAATCCAACAGAACACCGCTGAACTAAATCTGCCAGTACAGGTTTCGTCTAAGGTTTGATTCTACCAGTTGTCTTTACAGGATTCCAGAAGCTGATTTAGCTAAGAAATAGCTAAATATTAATTAGCATGAAGATTGATTATTTGATAGTAGGGGCAAACTGAATAGCTGACTCCAGAGTTACTCTCGCAGCCATTTCATAGCACAAGCCACTCGCTCTAAACAGCCCAGCATGTTCTACTTTGTTATACATAGGGGTAGGAATACAGTCCTCTATCTACATAGGATCGTCAGAGATGTCTTTAATGCACATCTACTAGTTTTTGTGTGTATGCTGTTTGACAACTCTAAACTGCCGAAACTTTATAGAAGACTACTACTGAGTAGTTGGTCTTATCGCTGTAGTGGAGAATCCAACATACGATTCCTATTTGTTTTATTATTTCGGTGGAGCGTTTTCCTTCTATTCGTTCACTCTATTCCTACGGGCTGAGTTCACTTGTAGCGCTTCCGACACATAGGACACAACATTATTATGGGCTGATGGTCTCCTCATTCTAACATTAAAACCTGGAGGGTTGTTTCTCTTCTGGTACTATTTGGTGGACTGCACTTAAAAGATCAGACTGCTCTTTTTGGAGGGTTTCATCTCCTTGCTAAGCACCAGGGGCAGGATGTTGTGGAGCCTTGCGTCCTCCATCGACAGCTTGATGTGGCGATACCTGATGTCGAAGATATTCATATAGTGGTCGTTAATTTATAAATAGCTTCCAATGTTCTTGTACTCCTCAGGATTATTGTATTATTATTCAAATCACACTATGGATTATGTTCCAGACAACCAAGTATTCCGCAAACTTAAATAAAGTACACCAGCAGTCGACTCAGACATCTCAAGACTGAAAGGAGAAAGAGAGTAGGTAGTGCAATAGCTAAATAACGATAAAAACGATCTACAAAATGTGGAAACTGCACTGACTCAACTCACTCGTTAACTGGAGTCTCGAATGACCGTCATCAAGTAGAAAGAAAGAAAGTTGGCTGAACTGTAAAAGACTATCAACTAAACAGAGCGTTCATACGATATTGTACTGTTAAATCTATTTAGATTGTCCAAACTACTCAAAAACTATCCAGCGCCCTTGAGCACGAGTCTTCGCATTTGAGGGGTAGAGTCAAGCGTGGCTGAACTAATAATATCTCATATATATCACCTAAAACTATGTAGGGAGATGCTGCTGACTATCTGGCATGCCACCATGTACATAAAGAATACCTCGATATTGTAGTTTGTCACTAGGAACAGTATAACCGACACTGCCACACCGGAGCACTGTCCCAGATTGAATATTGTGTAGCCTCGTTTCCCCCAACCTTCCTCTCCAACGATTGCCAAGTTCAGTGCAAACGCTGAGGAGTTCATCACGCCCATTAGGATCATTGTGATCCCTATGAGATACTTGTTTTGAGTGTAGTGCCCCAAATACAAGAGGCAGATAACAAACAGAAACAGGTTGTTAAACCCCAATACCTGCACACTCTTTCTCCATTTGTCTGCGAATACCATTACATAAATCCCTCCCATAAGCTCTCCGGCTCCCTACAGGATGAGTATTGTAAATGTCAGTTTGTATTGTTCCGTACTGCTTAGCTCGACAAATGTGCGGTACATGTAGATGGAGAAGAATATGTAGACGAATGTTATTGTTACTCCAGTGAAGTAGTATGTAGCGAACAGTTTGTAGGGAGATTTAGATTAAGTGTTTGGTTTGAATTTGTTTACTGCCTCCTCCTACAGTCCTTGAATATATTTGGGGTCGGTCGGGTCCTTTACAAACAGGAACAGAATAGAGATGCCAAACACTAGGCAGGTCATCATTATGCTGTAATTGAGCTCTCCCAGAGGTTAGATTGTATATGTCGAGAGTAAATTTCCTATTATATTGGCACACTGGACAATTCCCATATTTACTCCAAAGTGCATTGATGTTTTATCTAGTCCGGCACATAAACTTGTGTAGTAGAACTGACTCATGTAGAATGCAGATATTATGCTACCACTGACCACACTAAGAGCCAATACTCCGATGATTATCCCCAATCCTTCTACATCTTTTAGAAGTATGAATACAATAGAGCTTCCAACATACAGAATGTATCCTAAGGCCGAGAAGAAGAAGATCCATCGGAACTTAAACCTACCAAAGTAGAAGGTGAAGATTGAGCCTAGACCTGAGAACAAAAACAGCAAAAGAGTGGCTACAGGTCCAGCCCAGTCCCTATTATTCTGGTGAGTAAGTAGCCCTAGGATAGCCATGAGACTATTAGAGATACCAAGGAACAGCATCTCTATGAAGGAGAAATAAGCCACCCTACCTAAGTTAGGGTATTTGACGAACTTCTCCTTCAGCCATGCTATTCCAATTCCACAATTTTGTTGAGTTGAGGTTGATGCTTGAGTCTCGTCAATCATTATATTACCAGTCAAAATAAAATAGATTGGGCACTCG
>JAOXNN020115675.1:0-29983 GCA_028571205.2 Hydropsyche betteni | reverse complement strand
ACCCCAAAAGTCTTATAATAGCAAAATAACTTTTGAGTAGCGTCCTCACTGCACTGAATACGTTTACGATAAAAAACACCGAGGATTTATCATCCCTGAGATGAACCCACCCAATCTCCTCCTGTTAGGTTCAGGCACATACTCCGATGTGTATTTGGAAGATTAAAATTATGTCAGAAAACGCATCTACTACTTCAAGGATAACTTGGAACAAGTCAGGGACGAAGCCATTACTGAACAGTATATGCTTTAGAAATGTTCGGATTTGTGTAGTGCAGCGAGCCCACTAGCGATTATCAGGCAATCTACTGACTATTTTGAAATACAATTGGTGAGATGTCTTTAGATTTTACGAAAGATACCTGGTCCGGTGTTAGATGAGCATCTGGATAATCTGAGATAGAGTGTAAAGGAAATGCATCGGCACGGGATAGTTCACCGTGACATAAAACCAGCAAACATAATGTACTGCGGAAGTAAGAGGGCTTTAGTGTTGGTTGATTTTGGGTTGGCCACTGAAGTTTAAGCCTTGACAGAGGATCTACATTTCACTTCTTACTGTGGAACTTCGAAGTACATGAGCAAAGAGATGAAAAGTCTGGAGAGTGAGCACGAAGGGTTTATAAACCTGTACGAAAATGATATGCACGCGTTAGAACTCTCAATTCAAGAGATTAAAGCGAACAACTAGGGAAAAACTGAAGATTAGTCTGAGTTTCAAAGCCTTTTTGACAATCAGATTCAAGAAAAAGAGGATACCGAACCCTTAACGCTTCTCAATAAGATTTGCGACTCGAAGAAGAGAGTACTGCTTCGAAGATCTGAACTCTACATACAGACTCCAGTAGATCAGTTGATGGCAGTTGCTATGTAAGTAGGAAACCTTGAGCATCTACAAGCAATTTACCAGACAGCTATTCAACAAAAAGAAACGGAATTTACGCCTGAAGTCACCTTTATTAAGACGCCATAATAGAGCCAATACCTTTTGGAGATCAAGGAAGAGTACAGACTAAGAGTAACTGACTTGGAGGAGAGCATTCAGTTGCTCAGATAGTCCAAGTTGCCTCGGCATATCAAGACACGGGCATTCTACTAACGACTAAATAACTTAGTGTTCAATAATAACCCAGCAGCTTATGAATTACTGTGCGAAGTCTACACCCCATAGTTGTAAACCATCCAGACTTTAGCACTAATGCTTCAAATTACCCTCGAGATGAAGAATTGCAACCAAGAGCAGTTGAAAAATATTCCTAAATAATGTCAACTACCTGAGCTTGTTAAGCGACTTCAGCAAAACAAAGCATAGCTCGTTCAATTCTATCCTTAACTCTATTATAGCGTGTTCTATAATCTAGTTTTAGTGAGTGGCCCTTCAGGATTTGAATAATTCGTGCTGCCGCCTCCAAAACAACAGACTATGCATTAGGCTGCGATGAGGTGCTTTAGGGATAGCTTAATCGACAACTAGAAAAGTGGGTATTAAGATGAATACAAAATCATTTAAACTATAGACGGCATCTTTCAGCTGTAGAATTAATTCGTTTTTCTGGATGAACTTCAATACTTATCTAAAAGTGTAGGCTAAACTCTGAAAATGATCCAGAAATTCAAAAACAAGATAATCAAAAGGTTGAAAAGGCCTTAGTTAAAACTACCGGATTATTTGGTGGAGAGCAGCAGAAATATTTTTGTTACCAGATTCAGTTCAAGAATGGGAGAGCAGACTGTCAAGGTTTTCGTTGGTCCCTTCCAAGTATCGGTATCTATTGACTTTTGTATCTCCAACCCTCTGTTCTGCTAGTAAAAGTAGGTATCAGTTCGGTTGGCTGAGAAAGATCTAAATGTAAGAATCGAAAGAGTAGAGATCAACGAAGCGAATAGAAAGAACCAGATAATCGAGTTTATTAAGGAATATGCGTGCATGAGGGTTCTTTAAAGTTTGGGTTACGGAGTCAAGCTGTTCAAGTTCTTCGGTTGTGATCTGTATATAGACAGCAAAGGCATTTCCTATATGGTGGAAAGTAGCATACCCGTAGATCCTAGCCATTTAGTTGCACAAGAATTGCACCAAAATCTGAAGTAGCTTCACAAGCTAGGCTTAGTATTAAGAAATATAACTCCAGATAGCTTGGTCTATGGTGCCTACAGCGAGAAACTCTTGTTCAGGAATTTGAAGGCGATGAGATATGTGGTGTAGCCGTATTAGTAAGGGGAAGAGACCCTTACGTTTAGCTAGGTATGCGGAGATAAAAAGTATTTGGGCAGTGGCATGATCGAATTGCTTAATCAAGCACAGCTAAGAGGTAAAGTCGATCTCTACAGGAACGATGTCTAAATCTTGCAGAAAACGATAAAGGCTATTTAGACTAGGTAAAGAATAATAGAAGAAATAGCCAAACCAGAGAAGACCCTAAGCCATATCGAGTTTATACTGAGTAGAAACCTAGTGCTGGAGGAGAGTTTCCTGGGATGGGTGGTCAAAAACTGTAGAAGGTGGTTACAGCGGCAACCCAACTATTTCCAGAATACGTTGAACTACAACTACGATCTTGAATTAAATCAATAGCTAATAAGTTAAAACCTTAACAAGAAGTTCAAAGAGTCTTATTCGCTGTAGCATGCCTAGTTGTAATACCAACTGATTGATGATTCCCTTCTGAGGAGTTTCAGCCACTGTTTTAAGAAGATTGTAACGCTCAATCTAGCTCATAACTGTCTTGAAAGAGAATCTGTAGCTGTGTTCAAGCAAAGCCCAATGAAGAGAATCAGGGAACTCAACCTATGTAAAGAGTATTAATAACGTAGTTGACAACAATATGGGGAATGAAGCTTTAAAGCTGCTTACTATTGATGCTCCTGCGCTACAGCTACTCAATATTGGACAAAACTTTATCGAAAGTTATTAAGAGTTGGAGCCGTCGACCATATCGTGTGTATCTATCAACACGCTAATTATGAGTTACGTAAATAGTTGGTAAGATAGAATAATATCCAGCTGAATGGATCGCTTTTTGAGCAGCTGCATCACCTCAAGTTTTTGAATATGGGTACGAATGTTACTATTCAGAATTCACGAACGCCACCAAGGACGAAGCATCAATACTGACGAGTTCTACACTGTTCTGGAGTAAAGTTACCATAATAGCCGACCCTTCGACTGATTTCGACACTACCGCCGTATTGCCGACTGATTAAACCAAGCCATACGGCAAATGAAATCAAAAATATATGAAAACCAATACAACATAGAATATTGTTTAAATATTAATTATGAATGATTCCATTAAGCTTCATATCGCTGGCCTCAAGTTAGCTATCTCGAATGAACAGCAGGCAATAGCATTAAGGAAAACTTAGTTACAGCTACTCCAGGAAAGAAATAAAGTACTTACGCACTAATCCCATACACCAAGTTTGAGTTTGACGTCTATAAGTTCACCATCCAAAATGAGAACACCTTTGACTAATAGATCTTAGGTGCAGATTGCTAAAAATACTTCACAGTTGAGCCAGGCTGAAGCTTCGAATGTAGTTTTGAAAAATTAGTTGGAGTAGTCGGGTAAAAGAAGGTAGAAACTCCGAAACTCATTGAAAGAGTTGCTTAATTTTGATGATGCTGTGCTAAACAATCTGAAGTTGAACTTAGAAAGAGAGCATAATTAGCTGAATCTGGCGAAGGAAAGATATCTGGTGGCTTATGCGAACAGCCAGAAACTGAAACTTATGAAGGAAGTAGTCAGTGCAAGTTTAGCCTATGATAAACATGAACATCCACTTTAGTTTGAAGAGTAGAGTATTTCTAAGAAAGTAGTAGCGAAGGGAATAACTAAGAGGATGGAAGATGTTATTAGTCGATGATAGACAGCTTATTTGGTGGTATGTTTTAAATTGGAATATGTTCATAAATATCATACGATCACGAACGGTCTCATCATCTCGTTATCCTCATGCTAGAGTACGTGGCAGTGCCAAATATATCTGCCTCTGCGAACGTTAAACTCAAAGGGGCTACCATCGTTGTTCCGGAACCTAAATCTGAACACAGACACGATAGATGGATACACGTTTTCAGTATCCTTGAATACTCTATGGATTCCATCAAGCATTCTCCATTCGCTGGTCAGATACCTATCGACTGACAGCTGCTTTGGCTTGAAATTGTAGGGCGGTTCTCCGGCATTAATGTTTATCCATTGTTAATAATAAAGATCGGTGTTGAAATTGGCTTATTTGTAGAACTGGAAGTTGATTAGATGGATGTGTATGGGATGAGGGTCGATGGTGAGGTCCAGTACATACACATCGTAGGTTTTTGATAGTTAAAACACATCTGGTTCTACGTGCATACGGCACCCATCTAGATAGGTGCCGACGGGGTCGCCGTCTTAGTTCTAGATTTCAACAATAGGCAGATATCTGTTGACCAAAGTCCCAGCAGGCATAGGGAAGATATCTAGGTCTGGGTTCAGTCCATCTAGAACAGGCACTTTAACTTTAAACAAAGGCTAGGTTACCGAAGGAGTGAATGACATCACTATTCCTGTAGTTTATTCATTGTAGTGGCTACTTGGGTTGGAGATGTTTGGGTCATTTTTAACAATTATCCTTTTTGTTGTGTTAAAGTCAATAACTAACTCGACTCGGCCAGCCGGTGGAATCGATATTTAGGTTAGAACAAGAGGAACATTGTAGTAACAGCTATCAGCCTTGAAGATCTGGAAGCTGATGGCTCTATCGGTATCCTCCTAATGAAACGAAATCACAAGATCTCGGCTATTACATGTATTTACAATCCTTACTCTGTAGTTTGTTCGTTACACATTCATGTTTGGCCAGATCTTACCATTGACTTCGATTACCTACCCGTAAAACTCTGGAACCCAGATTGGGAATTAGTCAGTTAGTCCGGAAGATGGGTAATAGAGGGAACCATCGTTGTTGAATGTTACATCCCTAATTGTTAGCATGATGTCATGCTTGCTGTCGAAAATCTTGCTTAGTGGAGAAGTTGGATCATCGACTATCAACATCCCGAAAAGTCCAGCATATAAATTGAGTCTCGTCATAGCGATTGAGTGGTCGTGATAGAACAAAGTTGACTATTCTTGTTGATTCACCCATACAAGCACTGATCGGTTTGATTCAACAAATTCGTCAGAGTGGTATTGGTTGCCGTGCTCACCATAGGCAGTCCACCAAGCTTCGGCGACACCATCCACTTCTGTAGGATTAGCCATACCGTGAGCGTGAGGGACATTGGGTATGAACCTATCCCAATCCTTGACCTCATCCATGTAGTCAAGGTTCCTCTCTAAAGTGAACATATGTTTTCCTTTCAACCCGTTCTCCCAAGTCGTTCGAGCAGCAACATTCTTGGGTAAAACAAAAAGAGGACCTGGTGATTGATAAAGAACCCCCAAACTCTGTTTTGAAATGAAATCGTAGACTTCCCCACCGTACGCATAGACGATTGTTTAGGGAAAACCTTCCGGAAGCATTTGTTGGGCGATGAGCTTTGTTGATACGAAGAAATTGTGTTGAGAGGATGTGCTTGTGGGTGAGGGCTTAAACACCTTGTAATGGTTCGTTATGGTAGTGGCGAACTTGGGAATGGAGTTTGGATCCAAGGTGCATTGGGTAATGATGACCAAAATTTGTAGAACCAAAATGAGTTGCATTTATGATTTATTACTATGCGTCAGAAATTTACGCGAATATTAATACATAAAATCAACGCGGACTAAATAAACGCCTAATGCGGTCCACTGGTTTCAGAGTATTGCGAGGAGAGTTTAATTAGCAGTTTAGACGGTGCGTATTCTTGTTTAGCTTGGTTTAGAGATTTTTTATTAAACTATCAATAGGAGATGATCGATCAAACCTTAGCAAACTAGGTCCGAGAGTAGAATTGCTTCGTGTAGGCTTTTTGGACGTCTATTTGACGTAGCTATCAGTCTCGAATAGTTATTGTAGATTAGATTTCTTGGACTTTGATTTGGACTTTGGAGTTAGACTTTTTTAGATAAGGATGGGTTAAGCTGAGGATAACCCAAGGTTAGGGATAAGCTGGCTGTGCGAATCCAAAGACTTTAAATGCATGGTTAATTGGTGGAGGCCTTCCTAGAGCTTACGCTGAGCCTGGGCTATGTTATCATCTTCAAAAGATGGTGTATTTGATATTGAACTGATGAACCTAGTCTTGTTTTACTTAATGAATTGAAATACTTCTCGGTATGATTTACCATTGAGAACATCAACCAGTTGGTTAGATTTAGCTTCCAGTTGGAATAGATAGGAGTTGACATCTTGAATTCCCTACTGGAGTACCTTAGAATGTTGTTAAAAGTATTTATCGAGGTGGCTTAGACACTTTTGGCGCCTCTAATCGAGAAGCTTTCGAAGCTTTTAAAATTGCAGTTCAATTTTGTTGATTTCAATTTATTTCTTCTCGCTTATGAAGCCTAGGATTGATTCTCGCTATTTGATGAAGGAGGTGAGGGTGCTCACCTTATTCCGGAGCAGAGTTTTCATCTACCCGATAATTGGGATTAGGGTGTCGACTCCTTTAATATGCCTCACTTAGTGGTACCGATGCTTGCTTCTAAGGTATTCCTAAACCCCACCGAGAGGCTCTTCGCATTCAACGCAGAAAATACATGGGCTTTCTCTTTATTGAACTACCCTCTTGTAATTAATCTTGCGTTGAGACATTGTATTTCGGGAAGGTTCCGATTCCTTCATTTATGATAAGTGTTGAATGAGGTTTTGAGCGGTCTCATTTTCTACCGAAGTAACAGAATGACAGGTGGAGCAGTCGATCGCATAATGTGGTTACCTATTTTTCGTGTGTGCAGTAAATAGTAATGCAGCACATGCCAGACAAAGATGATGCCCACAGCCCATAACAACGAGGTTGTGGGTTTAGCAGGCACAGTCACTACATTCTATACTATCCATTTGATATTTGAATTATACTCAAGACAGTTTCTCAAGAATCACAGTCAGCATTAGGTGAGTTTTGGAGGGTTTGCCTTCTTTGCCCTCTTCTGTCTTGCTTCCTGTTTCCATTCGGGTGATTTTACAGGGTACAAGCTACTCCAACTGGATTGACACTATCGAGACTTTGCTGATTTCCTGGCCCACTGCTTCCAGCTTGATGGAATGGACGTCTGGTTTTCGGAATGCTTCACGGGCATGCTCAACACTTTTCTTGACGTCTACGTAATAGGTGTTAACTTCGTCGTGCTTGAGCTAGACTAGAAGTGGTTGGTCCATGTTGAATCTATTATATTTAAAATTTGAGTACTAAAATCCAATGAATATTTGTAGATTGGGGAAGACAAACAAAAGGGGAATTAGCGCAATACCGATGAATAACTTTTCGCTGAGGTGTGAATTAGTCGATAAAACTAGACAAGTTTCGATCTGGAGTTTATGGGTACAATATTAGTTAAACTGGTGATCGGAGAGAACAATTTAGATCAATTATGCACTAATCCAAAAGATCTTAATTTAGCCGCTTAAACTAATAATCGAAATTTCCTAAATGTAAATCGCGGACAACTAGGCGACTCTATTCCACAGCTGTGCCATCCATGGTCCCCAAGCCGTGACCAGCATATGCTTGGACATTCGTTGTTTTGAGCCTAGGCTTCTGTGCCCTTTGTGTCTCAACGCCGATCATCAGAACCACTGCGTTGATCCAATAAGAGATGTAATCCAGGGCCTCAAAGATTTCTCGGCTGACGAATAATTGGGCGCCTACCTTCAAAAATATAAGCAGATGTATGTGAACAAATGCCAAGAATTACTCCGCAAAATCAGAGGAGTGAAGGAAAAGACCTGCGAAGTATTTAATGTCATTGAGGCTAAGACTGAGGAACGTTTTGCCAAATTCGATAGGCTAATTGCGAGCGAAATGATTCAGCTAACCAGGAATACCTAAAAAATTGAGGCTTACAAACTTTGTGATACCAAGAATATGCCTCAACCTGAACTCACTGAATTAATCAAGGAGACGGTCAGAAGCTATATGGAGACTAGAAACAGTTATGATCACTTCGCCAAAAAGGTTGTAGTTGATTTGCACCTGGTTCGCGAATAATTTGAGGACACGATGGAGGCGTTGGAGAAGATAAAGAACTGCTCGGAAAAGGTGTTTAAGGACCTGGGGCTCACGACCATCCAACTTGACAAGCAGCCGTCAATGACAGGGCCATACACTCTGAGTTAATCCAATTTTCATCGGGACATACAACTGAAGGGACCCTACGTTGCCAGGAGAACAGAACTTAAGAAGCAACAGCATTAGTTTGTGTCATGTTTGGTGGATACTGTGGTGAGTGCTTCACCTCCACACAATTACAAGTTAAGCTTTAAGATAAGGAGGATAGAGTCATGTGTAGGATTCGGTATCTGTCGGGAGTAGTACGCCAAGAAATGGGGTTTTAACATGCCAACACACTATGTGGATGGGTCGCATGGCTATTTTGTGAATATGTCCACAGGATTGATCTATCATGCCTACAATATGGTGCTTAATAATACGAGGAGAGGCCTCCGATTTGAACAGGGAGATACTATTGAAGTCGAGTACGACAATTATGACGGGGCACTTCGAATAGTAAAGAATGGGTCGGAGGATGTTTTGATAGAGATCCACAGATCCTTCTATGGAGAAGCTTATAAGCCTTGTATAATACTCAACAAAATTGGGGATGAAGTTGAGTTGTTAAGATCTGCTGATAAATGATAAATTGTGAAATACATTATTATTATAGATATGGAGGAAAAGATTAATGTTTGGCTGGATTGTGATCCTGGCCTTGATGATGTTTTCGCTATTATACTGGCAGCTGCTCATCCGAGGATCAACCTGATAGGGGTTTCCACCTCTCCAGGCAATACCAGTATTAAAAACACTACCCAAAATGCTCTGGATGTGCTTTACTCTATTGGTAAATCAAATGTCACTGTTGTGCAGGGCAGTATTGCTCCCATAGGGTCTAAGAAGAACTATGCCGAGCATATGCACGGGAGCAATGGGCTTGGGAATGTTAAGATCCCCACGTCAGATAAATCAGCTATTACTGAGGACCGTTTCCATCATATAGCATCAATGATAAAAGGTGCCAAGGGGAAGGTGAGCTTCGTAAACACAGGGTCTCTGACTAACCTAGCACTATTACTCAACTCCTACCCAGAGCTGAAATAAAAGATAAAATAAATCTCCATCATGGGAGGAGCTGTAATGAAGGGAAATATTACCCCAGCAGCCTAGTTCAACATCTACTTTGATCCTATTTCTGCCAATGAGGCGCTTAGCCATGGAATCGACTTTACGATGGTACCGCTGGAAGTTACACATACGGCGGTTGCTGGTCCTGAGATTCTTAAGGCTTTGGAGGAGTACCAGTCGCCCATAGGTAAATGTTTGTTAGAGTTGATAAAGGCATACCAAGTTAATTACAAGACTATTCAGAATTTTGATTACCCACCCATACACGACCCCTGTGCTGTTTATTATCTGCTCTAGCCGAACAGTTTCACAGGGCGGAAGGTAAACTACCCTATAATTTAGTGCAAGGTCATTGTGGATACGTACCCATCCTCCAGCGGTCGCACAAACTGCGATTTCAAATCTCAATAGCCCAACTGCTTCATGACCTAAACTCTAGACACCAAGAAGTTCTGGTAGACCATGTTGGAAACCTACTCAAGATGCGTCCCGAAGTCCTGATTTGTAACACATTAAAACCGTTAGAGTATTGAATGTCCAATTGTGTAAATAATAAGGCAAATATTATTGACATGAATGCGTATGATAGGTGGTGCTCACAGATCACCGATACTTACATTAAGATAGCTGTGTTCTGTGTGTACACTAGTCTGAGACTGTTCCTTAAGGTGCTCCCTCAGAAATCAGCCAATATCGATTACACTATCAAGCACTGTTAAAACGAATCGGCACCTATTGGTAAAACTATCATTGCTGTTGGACTTGATAGGATGCTGCTAGAAACATCTAGATTTAAAATGAAAGGGTTTACAAAGCTTAACCTACCCATGCAGAAGACATGGTACGAGAAATTAATGTTCTGGAGGCAATGGGGATATTTCTATCGGACTCGATCAGGCTTCGACCTGTTTCTACGAGCTCTCCAGCGTATACCCAACACCACCCTGTACCTCTACACCAAAGAGTAACAAGAGTTCGCCGATATGGTGATAGAGTAGCTGTACCTAACCCACATATTCCCACCAAACCAAAGAAGATACAAAAGTTCGTGTAAGATGTTCGATCACAAAATAATGAAGCATCCAGCCTATGTGGATCCATTCACAGCCAGGTAATAAAAGTTTTATTTAGAGTGGTTATTCTAACAGCGGATATTAGAACTGACTGTGATGACTCTAATTAGTCGTCCAGGTACTTTCTGGAGATACCCTTCTTTGATGATATACTGAGATTGTTAAGGTATGCTGCTCTACTCAATGAAGTGATTAGTCATAATAGGAAGAAGGAGGATCTGCATGAGGATCTACAGAATAAGATTCAGGTGTGGAAGGCTAATATGAAGATATGATGGTAGATAAGTTTTTATTGTTTATGGATAGTTAGGAATAAGGCAGAAAGTTATTATTTTTCAGGTAGAATCTTAGAATAACGCGGATAGATCGTTAAAGGCTGATGTTACCATGTCGATGGGTCCTTCGGTGCGGACAATACGGAGGCAGTCGATTTTCTAGTTCACTGAGAGGATGGAGACTTAGATTACGACTGTTTAGGTGTCCACTTTCTTTAGGGATAGCTTGGTCTATTTGCCGGTGAACATACGCACTTCTGTGAAGTGAGTGGACAGGTGGTTAGCAAGTCTTTTTAGACTTTTGACTGATCTAATGTAAATGTCTGTGGATTTGGTTATTAGAGGGTTGAACTTCTTTTTGGTGAGCGCAGCTTATTCGGTAGACTAGCTTTTTTCGAACTCACGGAATGCCTTGTTGCCGTGATGCACCTGAACTGGCCCTTTCTATTGTCCTGTCATCCTTTTTATCATTTTTTAGGAGCTTTTCTTTGCTTTGATGGCTTCTATTCTTGCTCTCATCTAACTCTACAACTCTAAGTTAGTTGGATGATTACATTCGCCCATGAGGATGTCTTTTTGGAACCAGGGATTACTCTTAATCTAGGCGATCGTAAGTCGTTGAGTAGGGTCGAATGCCAGCATTGAGTTCAGTAGCTCTTTGAGAGAGTCATCGAGTACTATCTTCTTATCGACCTCAGCCCAGAACTTTTGGTGTTGGTTACAAGCAATATACTTGTACATTCCCGACTTTGGATCAGCAATAGAGAAGAAACTCCTACCAGTGACCATATTGATAAGAAGTACCCCAGCAGCAAACAAATCATTAAGTATCCCATTATACTTAATCTTCATCAGCATCTCCGGAGATTTGTAGCTAGGTGTCCCACAAATAGTCTGCGGATGGTTATCACCAACAACTCTTGATAAACCTGTATGAGATATGGAAATACCGAAGTCCACGATCTTTAGTTTGAGTTTTTAGTCGAAGAGTATGTTCTCTGGTTTGAGATCTCGGTGAATTATGGAATTCTTGTGTAGGTAGTCCAGACCGGAGATTAGTTGGTGGAAGTAGGTGCGTCCTACTGTCTAGCCGAGGGGCCCTTGCTGCAGGATTTCGAAGAGGTCGTAACCTGATAAGTATTAGAGGACGAGGCCTAATCTCTACATTTGTTTGCCGTCTTTCTTGGTGTATGTTCCACAGGCAGATGTCCCGATATACCTGACCAGATTATCATGTTAGATAGTCCTCAGAATAGCTGACTCTTTGAGCAGAAGGTCCTTATGAGTGGTTTTTAGCTGCTAGGGAAGCTTAGAGGAGAGAAACTTGATAGCAAACTTATTGCCATCCTTTTCAGCCAGCTTCACCTTCCCGAAGGAGCCTTTTCCTAGCATTCCCAGTATGGTATAACCCTGGTAAGTAGCTCTATTTTATGTTTCCATGTATTTGAATTATAGTTTAATGGTGTAGAGTATAAACATTAGTTGGAAGTGCACCCTCCTCAGATGTATTCTTACATAATTAATTAGTGCTAGGCTAACGGTTAGATGTTTAAAAGGGCATTAAAGGAATTAATTAAAATCAATGAAGGTTATTGAGGTTAATTAGGCAGAACCAGAGCTAGACATCATTTTGGTGGATAATAGTAGCCATGCTATACAGGAAAAGGAGGCGGTGGTGATTGATAATCCTAATCACAAGCCTCAAGAGACCAGTAAGATTGATGATGGAAGACTGAATTACCTGCCGGCACAAACTTAAAAAGCAGAAGAGTTTAGGAACGCACAAAGCTACAAACGGAGGCTACCTGGTGGGCACTACGTAAGTTAAGTTACCAACTTAGGAAAGAATTCCGTTTATGACGGCCAATTAGCAGCTATTGAAGTTTGGACTTGGACTTTACCTGTTTTTGGAACTGCTAAGGAGGCTGACCTGGCTGTTTTTTGTATTGTCTCTTGTGGAGGTGACTAGCATTGTGTTTTGTGGCATGGGAAAGTAGTTATCTCAGTACAGTGAGTCCTTTGGTACTTATCTGATAAGGTCAACACTTGGCAATTATACCTCGTCGGTTACATAGCATGATGCGTATATACTGACGGGGCTGCATTGCTTGGTAGCGCTGACATTCTTTGTGTTTGTGGTTATGTGGAAGGTGCATACTTACAGGGTTAGCAGCTAATTTTAGCATATGAACAACGTAGTCTATCCAAGTCAGTACTGTGTGGAGATACGAGGGTTACCTAAAACAGGTGTGAAAGCAGAATAAATCCAGAAGGCAATGGAGAAATTCGGAGAGGTTTATGAGGTATGTGTTGTTCGGAACTTAAAAGACAAACTAAACCACTTTTTCCAGTTGGATGAAGTTAACCAGCAGCTGAGGGAGGAATAGCTTAAAGAGCTGATTAGATAGAAACCGAACCATAAGGGAATAAACAAACTTAGGGAGAAGAAGTAGGCACTTATACAAGAGATAAAGGAAATAGAGTTTAATCCGGAGGTGGAGCACTGTTACATACACTTTGAGTTTAAGTCTTCAAGGAGGAAACTGTTGGAATTCTATAATAAGTATTGGATGCTGGATAATGTCCTCCATAAGTTTATTCGAGCAGGCTGCTGCGTGTAGAAACCACCTCAAGAGTACATGATTGAAGGTTCGAAGCTGGTTGTGAGGCAGGAGGAGGTCCCCGACCCAGATGATATTAACTGGGATAGTATGAACATCACTTTCTGTGATAAGCTGATGAGGGTGATGCTGTCGTTCTTAATAATTCTAGTATTTCTGGTTGGGTGCACCTTCCTGTGTGGGATATGCAGCCTATTTGTAAGTTCAAATACTAGTTTATGCACGGGTACGTACACCTATTAGGTTGCCTTACAAAGTATCGACCCCGCAGTGAAGGAATGCTTCTGTAATGGCTAACTCCTCTACTTCTTTAATTAGACTATATGGTCATTCTGCATAACCTCCTTCAAGAAAATCTACCTAAACAATGGACTACAAATAGCTATAGCACTGGTATCGACACTAAGCAACAAGATATTCAGTCTGATAGTGAGCGCCCTAGTCAATTTTACCAAACCTTCCAGTTTCAGCTCCTCCCAGCTGACCAAAACTCTAGTTCTGTTCATATTCCTAATGGTTAATACATGTGGACTACCCCTAGTAATCAACGCAGAGTTCTACGGTGGGTTTAGGTTGATAGACAAACTGAACCTTAAATTCTGGAATACTGACAACATAAAGTTCTTCACTGATTTCGACTAAAACTGGTACGTTGTAATCTCTCCTTACTTCGTCAACTACATCGTTATTGATGTTGTGGTGGTATGGGTCAAATTCATCTATCAGATTGTCTATGCGAAGGTGGTGATGTGTTTGGCTAGGAGAAAATAGGGTAAAACTATACAGAAACAACTCAATAGTTTTGTATGCTCCTACCAATTCAGTATTGTAGATGCGCTATCAGAGATGTATCTGGTGGTGTTTCTGGCACTTATGTTCAATGCTGGGATACCGGTGTTGATACCCTTGTGCATTTTTAATCTGTTATCAAGGTATGTTACATCGAAGCTTCTTATATTGGGGTACTCTAGTAAGATAGAGGGCTTATCGAGGACACTTAATAAGGTTAGCTACATGCTGCTACCGTTAGCACCGTTGGTGAGCTGTTTGTTTGGTGCTTGGATGTTTACAGCACTGAAGGGGTTCTATCCTGATAAAATATTAGCGAAGATACCTTTGCCGGACTCGATAATCAACTCGACTTCTTTCCTGCCGAGACTATTCTACATATCGTACACCTTCCTGCTGGCAGTCACTATTGTGGTGTATATCTTCCTCTACAATACGATTGTGAGGTTCTTCAGGTGGCTGTCCTCCTTCTGCTACAAATCAGCCAAGTACAGCGACGACCAGGAGGAAGGTACCAAGAAGTTCTCGATTGAAGTGTACTACCTGAACGTGCTCAGTTCGTACGACATCCACCACAACGACCATTACAGGAATGCAGTCATCAATATGGAGAGGCACCTGTTGCAGCGGGTGCACCCTTCTATGATTAGAGCAGGTTGATATCAAATTATGGGTTGTGTCCTACTTCAATAAAGGTTAATGTTTATTTAATCACTCTTCTAAACAGAAGCAGTTGCCGCTAGTCTTCTGTTCTCTGTCGAATTCAAAGTCCATCTTGTCGATACGCGCTCTGAAGTTGGTGGGGTCTCTTCTCAAGGTGGTGCTTAAGAGGCTGAGGAACTTGTTCATGCCTGACACTACACTCTGGGGACTGTTGGCCTTGCACTTCCCTCCTGGAACTCCCTCGTGCACTACCACTAAGTCAGCCAGATAGGAAGCCATAATGAAGTCGCGCTCCACAATAAACGCTGGCTTCAATGACTTGGCAATAAACCTCTTTATGACTCTTGCACTATTAACTCTCTATTAGGAGTTTAGGTATGCCGCTCATCGATCAGATACATATCGACAGGGTTGGAGAAGATTAGGATGATGTATAACCTTTGAAGCTACCCACTTGTAAGTTTCTTCACTTCTTTGTCGAGCATTTCTTAGAGGTTGAGGGGCTTTGTAACATACAAAGCGAACTATGGGCGCATCCAAAAGCCTTTGTACCTGAATGTAAGTAGATCCCTGACGGTTCCTTCGAACTTAGGATTGCCAATTTTTTGATGTTTGTAGCTGATGCTCATACTGTGAATATCAAACTCATCGTTGTCTTTAATCTAATACCCTCTATAACTTAACATATCCAAAAAAGTCGTCTTTCCTGTTCCATTCTGCCCAAGTAGAACCACAATTTGAGATGACTTGAACTAACCAGGCTCAATCAGTAACTCGAAGTTACCCTCCTTCTTGACTATCTGACCGTATCTATAGGTTCTCATCTTGTAGAACTCAACCTCTTTCAAATCTTCGTTGGTCCTAAATGTAAGCTCCTGTCTGAATCTCGTGTTTTAGGTTGGAACGAAACCAACCAGGAAATGTCTACTCCTTGTCTTACAGTCAATGGCATGGTCGCTACTCCGTGAGCAGCTGATTCACCATAGAGAACGCATATGAAGTCACTCAGATAGTCGAACACTGAGAGATTATTCTCAACTACGGCGGTCTCGTTATCTTTGTTTTGGAGACTCGTGATTGTGCGGGCTGCCTTCAGACGCTGCTTCACATCAAGGAAGGAGCTTGGCTCTTGGAAGATGTAGGCATTAGGACAGAGAGTGCCCCCAATACAAAATATTTGAGAGTGGCTTACCATTAAATAAATTAAAATAAAACACATATGAAATCGAATTCAAATACTCAAGTTAATCCAAGAGGCTATGCTAAAAAAGTATTGGGGGAATAACAATCAATCTCGAATTGATCATATTCATAATATTTAAGTTTGAGTTTCAATAAAATATTTTAATATAGTAGGATATTAAAAGAATTATTATCGTAATAATCATCGAGGAGTTATCAATTAGGTACTTTTGTTCTACCGGTTCGTCAGGAACCTTCGTTTGCAACGTACGTATGGATTCCCACAGGGTGTCTTCACTTTCTTTTAGAGCTATCTCCCCAGCTTGTAGCTGATAGAGTTGTTACCTATCTGGCTCTTACCCTACTTTTTGAGGAACTCCAGATGGTCTTTCACTCGGAAGTTATCCTTACTCACAATACTGAGAACTACATTCAGGCATTAGAAGTTCCTCTAGGTTTTGAATTGTTAGCGCTAGGTTGAGCCTGCTGACCCTTCAGACTCTAAATTTAGTAGCTAGGAAGATACGAACACTTTGTAATCACCCTTTTTTAAGGAGAACTAGGAGAAGAGTCTGTTGGAGGGGGTGGTGGCTTCACCTATTAGCTTTAACATTTACTCCTCTACCCGATAGATGCATAGACTTAGATTATGTGTTATTTGGTGGTTGATATTTTAGAGTTGGAGGACTATCTGCGATTTACAGCCTACTTTTAGATCGGTGGAGATGGTCTTTTTGGTGTAGAGTTCCATATGGCGGTAGTTGAAGTGGTAATTACAACCGAAGTTGGCTAGAACTAGGTCGCTGTTCAATTAGGCGAGCTAGGTGAGAGTCATCGGTTGCTTTTTCTTGTTAGTAGTCTTTACTATAAGAATACGCTACTGTTTGGATTTGTAGTATTAGACTGTAGCAACCTAGTTGTCCTTTTAACTGAATATGAACCAACCGTTATCAATGCCAGTGGTAAGCTTATACCAGATTAGTTACTACTTGGTGGGGAGCTACTTTAGATTGATTGTTGTAGAGGCGATGCCAGTTATTGTGTAGAATATGTCGCTGTATGTGAGGGTGCCTAGCCGATGGTACCCTCCATGCACTTTTGCAATGGCCTTCTAGAGGAGCATGGGCCACAGTTGGTTCTGTTTACTGCTGAAAGTGAACGCTGGTTCCATGTTGGTAGGATCGTAGGGGATCATGGTGTCGAGGAAGATAGGGTTGAACTGACCACCAGTATTTAACCATACGCAGTAGAGGGCTTTAGGATGCCCTCTTAAAGATTAAGGCTAGAATAATCGGGTGATAGTGGAAGGGCTGTGGGTAGCTATCATGTTGATGACCTTACACAAAAGTTGGGTGTGGGGGCTATTGGTCTAGACAGTACCCAGCTACCGACCGAATAGGCTGCATTTAATTACACCCTAGATTTAGCCTACTGGCCATCTTATGCACTCCTAGACACCAGTCGTCTATGCAGTTATTTCGAACTAGTTGTCAGAATACTCTGTTTGGAGGTTGTGGCTGAATATAAGGTCTTTCAGCTGTCTATCCACGTGGATAAATTTGAGTATCTATGCCCTCTAAACGACAACTCTATCCTGGACGTTCTTAATGGTAGGACTTCCCTTGGAAGAGTGTACACTGGCTGATGGGTTTATCTTTGATAGACTCTTCTCTAATAGCTTTGAAATGGCCAGCTGCGTCTAGTTGATCTGTCCCTTCAGTAGGTGGAAGTTACTCTATTCGTGCTTTCTGCTCGCTTAGATGATTTACTAACGGATGTCTGACTGTTGGGTGAGTTGCTGTTGGATAAGGTGCAATTTCTCGGCAAATTCTAGGTTGATTCCACTTTATTGTTGTTTAGATTTGTTGAGTTGAGTGTAGGTAGCGGGAGGCTAGAGGCTATAAGCGTACTTATCGGATGGACTGTAGAAATCGTCGCTTAGGAACAGATCGTCGTAGGGGGTTACCTGGGGGTAGTCTATCTGAGGGACGGCAGGCTATTCTGGAAGTTTCTATTAGATGTTATTGAACTATTAGTTAAGCTATTAGGTTTTTGAGTTCTACTTCAGCTACCCGAAGAAGTTTTACACCTAGCTATCCTATTTATCTTCAATTCTCTTGGTGAGGGATTTACCCAGCTACTATAATGTTAGGTATTTTACACTCTTCTAGCCGATGGGCTAGTTGTAACGGTGAGGTACCTTCTAGAGTTGGTCTGGTTACTATTTGCGTAATGCAGGGTATTCGGTGGTTTTAAGGGTACTATTCAGAAGGTATTGGTGACATGAATTCAGCATATCGTTATCAGTCGACTGTTTGAAGCGTTACTACACTGTAGTACAAATCTTTTACGAATTCTTATTCTATTTACTCACACTACCGTTTTTGGCATCGCATGAAGGCTTCTTACTTAAACTATTGTTATGAGTCCCTACCTTTTATCTACTCTTTCCTCTCACTGAAGTCGACACCTCATGGCTGGCTACACTATACTTAGCTGTATGGGTATTCCGCAGATTATTAAGGTTTTTTAAGGGAAGCCTGCAGCTATTAGCGGTCTGAGGAGTATTAACTTTGCCTCTCGTAGAGCTTCTATCGAGATAGTTGGAAGGGGCTCCTAGTTTACGGTTGTTATGGTTAGGTTTAGTTTCTTCCAAATGGTTTCTTACTTTCCGGTAGCCCAGACGAGAGCTACTCTGTTACGTCAGCTTCCTCCGACAACTGCTTCGGGTGGGTTGCTTTAACGCAGATAAACGGGATTGCTTAACTGCTGCAGGGTGTTAATTTTCGTTAGGTTGAAAATCCAAGAAGGCAAACGTGTTTTTACTAGTCGAAGATGGTCTCTTTTAGTCTTAGCCTATTTTGAAGCCGTGGGGAATGAAGAGGAGGAGTTTGGAGTTTCTGTAGATGATGGATTACTTGGCGAGGAGGGGTTAGGGGGATTCCTTTATTAGAGTTTACAGCCGGTTCATCTAGCGAGAGCACCTTACTCTCGATACTTCGCTGGATGGAGGCGACCATGGCTTCAGGTAGGATACTCGTTAATTGGATCGAGATGAGCACCTCATGATAGTTTCGATATTGGAATAGAAACAATGCAAATTATTACAACCTATGCTTTAGATCAAATACCTGCAGATGCTTAGGTATTGGTAGTTAAATAGTCAGATGTGTTTGTTAGGGATAGTTTGGTTGATATAGGATAAGTAAATGACATTAGTGGTGACAGTTACAACTGATAACCATAGCAATTAATTGTAAGGGTGCTATTTCAAAGGTAGGAGTAGTTTGTGAGTTAGAATAAGCTTATAATAATGTTGTTATTAAATTTTATTATTTAAACTCATGCACCTACCTGTAAAGTACGCCACCAATCGGAAGAGTCGCTGCCAATAAATTAAATAGCCTTCGCTCAACGGTCGCCTCCTCCGTTTAGATCCCAACACATAAACTAAGAAAAGAGTCTTCAATATTGATATCAACATTTAATCGGAGGAATAGCCTATCGTTAATGTGCACTTCAAGCGCTCCAACTCTAAAAGTAATAGTTCTCGGGCTGATACGCCTAGTCAGCTGACGGGTGTAATGTTTACGTAGCCTAAAGATGACAACTATCAGAATCGGCAGACGGAGGGTGGCTGCTCGGCTTCTCAGTCAGTTTATTCGAGTGCAGTTAGATAGTCGGCAGTGAGTAGACCTAGCTACTACCTCGGTACCCAAAATAGTAGGAGGAGTATAGCGGATAGCCTAAAAAGCAGGAACGAATCGAAATAAAATATACATCGACTGAGCTCCAAGCGTAAGCTTAGTGTTTCTAGCATGTCGAGTACTTAATGCGATAAACCGGAGCATCCGCTGGGAGAGATCCGAAATATTGAGAAACCTAACTACAAATTCTAGACGATAAAAGAGCAGATAAAGGAGATCGGGTAGTCTAAATCATACAGATACCAGGACCTAATCTCGAAGGCCAGGAAGTCAGTGGGGAAGATAACCACAGCACGTTGGGCAGCAAACCAGACCCAGGAGACCTTCCGTTAATGCTTACGCCAGTCCAACACCAACCTGATCCAGTTCTGAAGTACCCTGTTTCCTCACAGTCTTGGATAGTTTGATAAATACAACTAAAATAAATATTAATGAGAAGATTTACCCAGTCTGCCTGAAAAGATATTAGGCGAAATTAATGTTAGAGTTTGTGGCACAGAATAACTGCAGATAGTAGTAGGTGAGGTATGGTTGAATTGTAATTAATAATATACCATGGAGGAAGACGCTGCCCTCAATTACCTGAAGGAATAAACTGAACTGTTGCTTCTGGAGGGACTCAGAGACCTCGAACAGAGTGTTCTCGACAAAATACCCAAAGACTAATTAGATCTTCTACAAACTATATCCGAACTGTACAGAAGCAGGCAACTCAATTTGGCTCAGCTGGGCACCCAAGCATGTACCCCTCCCATAACTCAGACAAGTCTATTGGCCAGTACGAGGAGGCTCTCCTGGCTACCCGGACAATCAACCAAAAAATGAATAGAAAGATTAGTGAAGCTGATAGGTGTCTAGGTGAGAAGTAAGGAGCTCTAGCACAACTTTCGGAGGATCTGGAGAGTTTGAATAGGGAAGTGAAGGGTTTGGAAGAGAATGTGGACAGTGTTAAGCTTTAAACTCAACAGATCAAATACTACTATGGAGAGTTGAGTTGGGCGTTGAGTAGGGCTACTACTATGGATGAAACTGACGATTCGAACAAATACGGAAATAGTGGTAGGGAAGGACGAGCACAAACTGTGGTTTAACGTTAACAGATAGAAAACGAATAATTTAAAGGACTTCGGTTGGGATTAATGAGCCAAATTTAACAGAGTAGGAAAGCATTGACGGAAAGGGATAACACTATATTCGAGTTGGATTAGAAACGAGTGCAAGAGAGTGAGAAGCTGGAGGGTAAGGGTAAACTTATTCAGATATGATATTCTAAATGGAGGAGTATAACCATAAAACGAATGAGCTAGCTGCCAGTCTGATGGATATCCTGAAGGAGAATGAATTGTTGAGGCATAAACGACAGGAACTTGAGGATAAAAAATAGGTTGTACTGGAGGAGAAGGAGGATGAGGCTGAGAGACTGAGTATTTATACGAGTAAGAAGTTTAAGGGGTGCTGTAAGAGAATAGACGAATCAGAAAGTGAGCATGAGGATGAAACGATTGAAGATATCTTTACCAGTGACTCTTCCAAACCGTTATTGTCCTAGCTACAGACTGTTGATACTGAATTTAGTGTGTTTAATAGTCCAGCGTCCTCGTATGAGCGGATTATACCCTTGAGTACCCTACGAAAAGGTAAATAGAATGGCTAGCAAATAGACAAAGTTTAGTAGGAGCAGCTTTTGTGTGGATCTTGTAGCAGAACACCGGGTATACTGGAGAGAATATTCGAATGGCTGTCTAGTAGGTTTGTAGTGCAGCGGATAAAGAGGAAATGCAAGGGAGACAACCGTCTAATATTGCAGTTATGAATTGTTTATATATTGCCACTCTATTTCTCACTTCTCTAGTTCATTCTTAAGTTAACAGTGTACTATTAGAAGGAATTAAGATGCAGTTTTATAGATAGTATTGGAAATAAATACGCTGAATTTTATTTATCAATTATTTGAATTCGAATGTTATTAAATATGGACTAAATAACCAGTGAGAGTTTATAATGCGACCAGCTCAATGTTTGAAAGCGAGAATAATAAATAATTACAAGCATGATATTCAAGTACATAGGAGCCATAGGAGTGGGAATAGTGGCCTCAGGATTCCTCTTCCAGACGCTAGTGTTGTACCCTTGGCACAGCGAGATCACTGACAACATATTTAAGATGAAATCGTAGATAGTCACCCTGCAACAGAAGATGATCCATCTGGAGGAACAGAAGATAGCCCTTTTACGGAAGCTGGCCTAGCAGGTGCAGAGCCATAAGTGATGTTTGTTAGTGCTAATAATCAGCTGCAGTGGAAGGCTAATTTTAGTAGTGGGGTTGTACTCTTAATTAGATTAGATTTATGAGGTGAGAGGATAGAGCATAAATATTAATTAGATGGGGTAATTAAATCAGATAAGGTTGGCCAGTTTCAGTTGTTTATGCTTGTACTAGAGGAACCTTTAAAGGTCGCTACGCACCTGCTTGAAGAATTTAGACCGACTTTTCATAGTTTTCATTAGCTGCAGGACGTTGATAAGTTGCTGGTAGAGACCAAGATCTCTGAAGATGGTGTCGAAGTCTTCGTTACAGTATACATCGAAGATGGTATCGAGAAGTTGGCACTGGATGGTTAGTTCGGGTTAGCCACTATTGATAATCGTTAGGAGCACCTGTCCGATGAGAAGGTTTTATTACTGAGATAACCCAACTTATACCTGGCTGATTTTGTTCTTTTCTGCATGGAACCGACTTCCAACCATCTACAGGATGGCCATTTTAGATTTGTTGCTAGCTTTGCCGGAGAATACCCATTTGGTACATTCGATTAGGAAATGGGAGGGAGCCTGGCAGAGTATTTCCTTCTCGTGTTTCTGCCATAGCTTCCAAATGACGAGAAGTATCAACTCAACGCACTATCTGTCTGGCTGACTGGTAGACTGTAGTTTACCTAGGGTGGCGAATGCCAGCTGTAAGAGCTTCTTGTAATCGTGGTAGGGGATAGTTTAGAGTACCACTCTCCAGGAGAGATCCACCAAAAACTAGGTTTAAGGGATATCAAGAAGACAGTTAAGGAGAACACCCTCCATAGATGTCATACTAGACTTTATCTGCGATATGAGCTAGGGAGAGACTGATGTCCATGGCTCCTATTCTTCGTCACCCGAATCATCGGCCTACTCTTTCTCAGGTGACTCCACTATTCTTAATAGCCATTCAGTCATTATAGTTACGTTCTATACCTGTTCGGCGAATATCTGCTATTTGCTGCTACCAGGCTGCTGCTCTACTGCGATCTATTCTTTACCAACATCCTCCATCTACATTTACTACTCATCAGACTATTGCTATTACTAGGCTTTTGATGGAAAGTTTAGTTGATAGAGGGATGAAAGGTTGGAGTGGTTGATGGTTTAGTCGAAGAGATCGACCATCTATTTGATAGATTGGGGAGAGGGATTAACAGAAATTAGGATGAGTAATTGGCAGGCGATAAGCTTAGCCTTACCCTATCTATTTAACAGTATTCTTTAGGAGAACTGGTACCCTTTCTATGCAGCTGCCATCATTTCGCAGATGTTTGGGCATTCAGCTAAGAGAATGAGGAATTCGAGGAAGAGAGGCTAGTTGTCGAGATTAGTAGTCTTCTAGAATATGTGTAGGAGGAACTGTACACAGAAAGTAAAGGACTCTAACTGGGATATTACTTTCAGCTACTCTTCGGTGGCCTACTCTACAACGATGGAAAGCACTGAGTACACCCCTCTTATCATACTCTTTGCAGTAGCCAGATCTGTTGATGTTGACTGTACCTTGAGCACCTTCACGAAAGCCTCCAGAAGGTTGAACTACGCCCATACTCTTATCGTCTATCTATTGAGCTAGATGATGTTTTTTATGGCAAATATGTTGTTTAGGGATAGCTGTACATTATCCTACAATAGTCCTTCGATCAGCCTTTTGAATACAGCTGGGTTGTTGAGTTAGGTTGGTAGGACGTTAAGGTTGGCGATACAAGCGGCAGTTTACTCTCGGTCATGGGGTATCTGACTGATGAGTAGTTTATGAGCCAAACTTACTATTACTTGGGTGTCCTATTCTTCCTAGTCTTCCTCGTGCTTAGCGCTTCTCCTCTATCTGACCCTACGAGCCCGTTTATTGGGACGCATTAAATCAACAAATATAACTAAATGTTAATTAGTCAAAGGGAATCAAAATTAAGCGCCCACATAAACATGCAATCATATTTGGTTCACTATCTTAAGAAACTGAAAACCTGGTTGCTAGGGTTAACCAGATACTTGACAATCGACTATCCCTTCTGGAAGTTATAGTTAGTAAGGAGTTTGTATCTGTTCCGGTAGACTGAAAACACGTCTTTTATGTTGTATGCAGAATTTCCGATATCGTGCGTCTCATCTTGGGGACTCGTCAGAGAAAATAGGTATTTGTCGGGAGGTCTGTTCTCGATTCTTGAGTGTTTCACCACAATCCTTTTGTCTTCCCAGTTATCACATCCGTAAAACTGGAGGAAATTGAGCACGTACTCTCCCAAAGTATAATTCGAGCCTTGTTTGCGGCATTCTCTCAAAAAGGTGAGAACCATACAGAAGAGCAGAAACGAACCGACACCTCCAATGTAAGTCTAGTTAAGGTCTCGCTGTTTTAGCATGCATTTGTTCAAAAATAGCAGGTATCTGAGTTCAGGGTATACCTCCATGGCTCTCTTCACCTCCTGAATTTGAAATACTCCGTCTAGTTTGTTGACGGAAACATCAAACTGGATTTTAGTTTTCGTTATCACGAATTTGATGATTGGCACTTTGGCATTCCTCAGATACGTCACCTCACTGAACTAGTCTGTATTCAGTAGTAGACGATTAATTTGGTCATAAACTTAGCGGTCAGTACCCTACGGTGCTACTATCACTATGTCGATGTCAGCACTTGGTAGGTACGTTTGTGTGAGTAGCGAACCAAAAGATTTTACCTCAAGATGCGCCCCTATTTTATTGTGGATGAGATCAGTGATCCTAAATTAAAGAGTTGGTACTGCTGGAAGGCACTCAACCGGGCGCTGTGCTATTCTTCGTTTGGAGCAAGGTAGTTGACGAACTAAATAATCTAGTTGTGGAAGCGGAGCATGGGGTCCTGAATCCGACGAGTTGAGTCCTTATACCAAGGAGTAATGAGCTTCTAGTCAATGTAGTCATCAGACTCATCATCAGAGTTCTTGAACTTGATAAAAGACTCTGTTTCCTACTGTTGCTTGGCTCTTTTCCTTGGTTTGTCTTCTTCCAACGGAGCGTGATTTTCTCGCTTCATTTGATTATAATATTCATCGAATTAATTTCCTAGAATTTATAGATGCACAAGGCCACTCTCAATCGAGGATCTCTGTCCAAACTTCCCTTCTGTCCGAAGGAAGCCTCGAGGAAAAAACACCCTCAAAGTCTCATACTTGCCATTCCTCATATCACCCAGCAGCTGTACTCATTGATCGCATCCAAAACCAAGCTTAATGATGTTGGCCTGTTGAGGAGTCTAATCACAAGTATGGATGGTTTGGCGGATGAACTCCGTAAATCTAATTCAATAGTGATCACTAACGTAAAGGCTGAGAACTAGCTTAACTATTTAAGGGTAAAGGCTAAGCGGCTGGAGTAGGACAACATGTTCCGGCAAGAGCAGGTGAACAGATTGCAGCTGCGCCTCAAATCATTGTCCCAGGTTTACCGAAAGTCCATAAACAAATAACAGAGTTTGAGTCGAATCTCACCTGTTAGAATCCCGCTAGGGGCTATCTGCACAAACTATACAAAATCATCGATAGCGCCCAAGCTTATTAATCTAGAATACGGAATAGAAAATAATAGTCCAGACGACGGTTCTTTAAAAACTAGCTAAAACGCATTCCATTAAATTCGATCGGCCGGTCCTACAAACACAATAAAGTACAAGCTGCCAGGGAGGATCATGAGAACATCCTCCAAATGTAATTTAGAACCGAAGAGAAAGAGAAGTTTCTCCACTCAGACTACCAAGTAATTGATTGAGAGTTACTATCAGACAGTTAAAGACGAGTATGAGGGAAAGATTAAGTAGATAAGCGAGAAGCATCAGCAAGCGAATAAACTTGTTGATATTTACAAGTTGGAGTGTTTAGAGAAGGAGGAGGAGCAGATAGAAAGCCAGCAGAAATCGATAAACAGTTATCTGTTCAATTATTTTTGATATGATATATTGGATGGATATTTGCTCCTTGAAGATGATAATATGAATTATTCACTCATCTTATTTGTGAATGGCCTTCAACAGTCGTTTGCTTTTTATTATTGCACAAGGAGTTGAGTCGACACGTGTGAAATAGTCTTTTATTGTGGGTTGTTTGTTCAGAGTTAGGGTTTTGTAGGCGTTCTATACAACTTTAAGTGACATTTTTACTTACTACTCTTGCATATTGAATTTGCCTTTGAGTAGCCGCTATAATGTACTCAGGTCGGGGCTCTTGAATTAGAATTTGGATTTTAAGGGTTAGACGTTGGGTTTCAAATACCCGTCGATAACTCGTTGGTTTGGGAAATCATCATCTAAGTACCAGTACTTTTTGAAGTTCTTGTGGAATTAAAAAAATTATATTTACTCACTGGTACAGCCCTTATAACTATGGTATTCGACTAGTTAATCTGGCAACCTAGCCCACTATCTAAATTTCTTAAGCTTCTAGGGAGTGTCGAATACTCGAAGGATTTCCATAGCATTCACTATGCCAACTCCCTTCACTCCATCAGTGTAGTCAGAACCTAAGAACATCGCGAATACTATGCATCTTAACCGATCAACGCCTATCTCTTTTTTTATTCGATCTAAACTATAGAACTTGACGTCATTGTGAAATACACCTCTGTAGACATATCTGCCTCCGAAGAGAAATGTGTCACTGTCTTCAGTAACGATACCATCGACAAGCCCAGCCATTTAGAGTTGAGCGCACTGCGCCTCTGCTTACTAGGGCGAAGTAACGTATGGTAATCCGAGCATATCTAGCAACTGTTTAACCTCAATATTTTCAACGAACAATGAGGTAGGTTGAGGACCATTATATTCAATTACGTACCCAGGAAGTTCTTCAGTTTAGGCTTTTTTGTCAATTGATTGAGAAGATTAGGCCAGTTATTGTTGGCTTTGGCTGTTCCTCTGCTTGGATTTGCGATGTTTTTGAATAAGAGCTTAGACATCGAACCTTAAATTGACTTAGGCAACACCCTTTTACTATTCTCTCGACTAATCTGAGAAGAAGTCATTGTCATCTAAAATTTACTTCTGCTTTTAAGGTTATGTAGGCTACACTACTTCTGAGTCTTTTTTAACTTAAGTTTCAGCAAGTGATACTTAGTTTTTATCAGTTACAGGCTCTGCTTAATTTGCTTAGTTTACTTAGTTTACTTAGGGTATTTAAACTGTTGGTTAAATTAGCCCTTGCTTTAAATGGACTATTCTAGCAATTTTGGGTATTTAGTCTTCATCTGAAGAGTGTTATCGATGCCTATTCATTAGTCTTTAGAAGTTGTTCACTAACTTCGCTGGTTTCTTCTTGTCTTAAAATGAGGCAGCTTCCACTCCTTTTCTCATCATTTAAAATTTAGTCCCTCTGTAGCTTCCTTTCGTCACTTCCACTCCATCTCTTATTTATGTCTCGGTGTTCTTGCTCATAAACTACATATAATGGTCATGCTTGAGCTTGGTTAACTATGCTCTCTTCCGAATTCTTCCCAAATCTTCCATGAATGTCTGTCTGTAGTCTTTTTACCCTTGGGCATGTTATCTTCTGCTTCTGAGAATTTAGTTCTTGTGGAAGTTGGCTCTTGTTTTGAAGGTTGATATGATTTGTTTTCTTTACTGAATAGTTAAAGTCTAGAATATTTAGGGAGAGTAATCTGTTGTTAGGCTGGGGTTAAGGCTTAGTAACATCTAGTATTATTGGTTTAGTTGCTCAGACAGCATCTATAGTTTCATTCTGTCCGTTTCCGTCAATTATTCTGGCGGGTCCTCTTTCTTTTTATCTTTTGGAGATTCAAACTTCTAGCTGGGTTTCTGACTGGTATCTGTCTTCTTCTGAGGCTTTTACTTCAATAATCTTATTATTTCCAACTAGGCCTTCCTCTTGAGCTAATTGTCTGATATAGTCAGCATATTCTTCCTTCGCCTCTCAACTGTATGCCTTTTGAGTTCGGGAGTATTACCGTCAAACACGAATACTGGACGAATGCCGTTCCTTAGAAGTAGCAGAATTTTATTGAGTATGCTCTTCAGCATATCATCCACTCGGGAGTAGATTGACTGTACTTTCACCATCCAGATGCTAGCATCTATGGCTAAGGTCTGTCCTCTGAGCTATTCGAGGGCGATGCGTTTGGCGATAGGAAGAAGCAGTTCCCATAGGCTCTGTACACCCATACTTAGGCAATATAAAAGTTTAAATAAATATGATAGACCGGCAAATTCCTTTAGTTGATACCCCTCAGATGGCTATCATACACTTGCTTCGGTCTAAAGGGTGCTGCTCCGACACCAAACCCTAACCTAAACCAACCTCCAACAACGACTCCCTGGAGCAGTTCAGACTTAACATTTAGAAAAGACTTGATGAAGTCAATCACAAACTGAGCGCCATACCCTGTGCAGTTAGGCTGTAGACTGAAGTAAGAGAGCTCTAATAGCTTACTGAAGGATTGAGAGCAGAGAACGAGGCAAGAAGAAGGGAGGCAGGAGTGTATACCTAGAAATTAACTCGGACTGCCTCAACGAAAAACGAATCTTGGTTTAACGCCACCCAATCCAATACAGCGAAGTTCATATAACAGGAACTTGCAGAGAATCGACGACTAGAAGAGGAATATTATCAGCTGATGCTGAAGATCAGGCACATCCACCAGAAGAACGAGAACATCGTTAACAATATTGATAGAGGATTCACTCGCTGACTTCCAAACTTTGATTACTAATTTAAATAAATATAACTGATGCCTCCTAAAGCACCACCTCCCTTCGTAGCTAACAAAAAGCTTGTACTGCATTTCGATTTGGAGGACGTTATGGTTGTGATGGCTCCTAATAAGGACCAGCTGGTAAGATGGGTGTTAGGTAGGCCACGTAATTAGCGACTCAGCACGCATAAAAAACGGAGCAGAAGGATACCAAAGGGCCAGCTGCTAAGCTCAAGGCGGAGGTTTAGAAGCTGCTTAAGAGCGTCGTAAATATCCACTTAGACAGAACATTTCCAAAACTCTCCTGTAATATCTGAAGGTAGAGCAATAGTCAAAAGAAGAGCAGCCACCGAACTTCCGAAACATAGTAAGCTTGCTTGTTGGAGGGAAGTACCAGATTATTCCTGCTTTCTATAAGCTACTTTTAACTCTGAAGAAGGCTAAAAGAGAATTCGCTTTAGTCATCCACTGCAAATAGCCTAACGAAGACGTAATTAAAGAGCTGAACCTGTTCTTCACTGGAGATCACCCATGTTATAATGGGAAGAACGGCACCCCATCGAATAAGTTTGATGGATCGAAAGGATCCAAAAACTTTGTAATTACAGATAGAAACTGTGCAGTTACCTATAGGTTTGAACAACCGTTTGTGGGAGACTGTGCAACGTTTGGAACTAGGCGCATCTTCCAATAGAAAGATTTGGAAAGTCTTCAGCATAGTACTGAAGTATTGTAACTTAGAACTGCTTTAGAGTAAGGCTGACATCAAACTGTGTGTAGGCAGCTAAATTTATTCCTATTCTCATGTTATTCTAGGAGCATCAGCATCCATCTTTGAGATAGATAGGGTGGGATCGTTTATGATAGATCCTGTAGATTATAATACCCAATAGATCTACTTCCATTCAAGAAAAATTGATGTTTATACCAATCTTGGAACTCCGGTAGCTGCTACCTAAGGCAAATTCACTGTATATGTGGACATGTACGAACTGCTAAAGGATGTGGATTTCTTTTCGAAAAACCTGGAGCTTTGTGAGAAGGCTTGGGTGCATTAGATAGAGAAGCAATAGAGAGGAGTGGTTGAGGAGTAGAAGCCGAAAGTACCAGTGGTATTGTCAGATACAGAATATCTAAAGGAAACCATTTTCCCGCTATTGGATGGAGCTTTGAGACTGGTTGATATAGAAAGACCTGAAGACCCAATAGCAGCGATAGCACTCTACTGCTTGAGGAATAAGCATCGGGTTAAAAAACCAACAGCCAGCTGATGATCATTACAGTATGTTTAGAAATGAAGTTAATTGGATAGAATAAGAAGACAATAACCAGTTTAGATGTAAGAATTCGTACATCGACCTAGCAGAATGTAATGGACTAAAAAATAATCCCTCGGGCAGATAATAGTCATAATAAAGAGTTTTTGGTTAGATGCCCTATTTTTGGAAAATGTCTC
>JAOXNN020115074.1:0-30007 GCA_028571205.2 Hydropsyche betteni | reverse complement strand
TCTCTACTGTTCTTCTCTTAGCCTCACTATCTAGGTTTCTAACTCCTAAATCATGTCTACATTGTTGGTGTCTCTTAACTGCCGTATTTCCGCCTCCATACTGCGAAAAACATCATTATATTTCTCAATAACTGTAGACTTACATTTATCTAGATTCTGAACTCTTCATCCATGCGATCGATTTCCATTCGTGCCCTTGCCAGATCTTCTCGAAGCTCTTCCGACTCATATGTCTGAATTATTTGAAGCCTACCTCTTGGGGGAACTATCTTTCATTTAATATATTCACCAATTTCAGCTCCAGTTGCTCTAACTCCTGCTCAGCCTTCGCTAAGGATTCCCTCAGCTCTTCGTTTACAGTCGTAAGCTCTATTACTTGCTTATGCAGTGAGTCATTTTTTGGATTCTATTTCTCCTCGTTCAGTATTGCTTACAAGCCTTCCCTAGCTTATTCTAATACGTTAATATGACGTTAGACTGATGCAGCCTTTCTGGGTCGATTGGCTAAACTAACTGGATAACTGTGGAGATTAGATACCAGGGCATCGACATGATTGTAGGAATAAGTCAGAGCTTTGAGCGCTAAGGTAGTGTCTGTACTGCTCTGTGTCCTCTGAAGAAGAGCAATATTTTATAGGATTTGCGTGGTACTTTATAGACCGCCAAGGACTATTTGTTCTGACTCGTCAGAATCAGAGATAAGCTACTGAATAATCATTTAGCAGGTAAGGAGGCTGTTGATGACATCGTAGCAATCACTTTCTTTGGGCAGGCTTTTCAAGAAGGCAGCGTCACCAGTTCTGAATGTGTGCTAACTGGAGAGTTTGTCCTTTCCAAAGGAGTTGAGTCTTTGTAGTAAGGTGTCGCTGATTCGAGCGACTAACTCTTGAATCTTATGATTGGCCTGTTAGTAAAATTATGGTTGTTTAGTCGCCATTATTTTATTATTGTTAGTTATTGAGATACCCACTATTATGAGCAAATAGTCGTTATAAGCCAACTAATTTTAAACAATCCCAGGTGTTCTCAGCTACTATCAATTTAGACTTTTTAGACTAATTTTATTTTGAATATAAATAAAATCTTTGCAATGAGATTTGGGTGATAAAATGGAAATGTAAATAATTTAGAAATGATCTGATCAAACACAAAATGCTCATCGTTGGTGTAGTTGGTTTATTTAGTTTTCCAATCACTAAATTAAACTATCATGGCAGATAACAGAGAAATTGCTAAGAGACTCCATAACTTACAAAATCTCATTCACAATACTCTTGGTACAAAAAAGCATGACAAACTAGAAGGGGACAAGGCTCAACACTGCATACAATAACTCATGACTATTGAAAACCATTTGCTTCGGCAAACTAAACCTCGTAATGATAATGAGCGTGACTTTTCTAAGTCACCTAAACAAAGCCATCATCATGGGGCAGGAGGGGAAGTCGAGGGTCAAGAATTTGGTTCAGCCTATGAAGCTGTTAGATCACATTATGAGAACAATAAAAAGCTTTTGAATAATTTGCTGCATCTAAACAGTCCCAGGTCAAATGGATGCCAGTAGAACTATTTATAGAAGGCTCACAAGTACAAAGCGAAGTATGAGAACGCGAAGGTCGAGTATAATAAATTGTTAAGTATAACAAAACAGCTAGAAGCATAGTTGGAGAGTCTGTATGGTGATCATGAGAGAGTAAAGGAGAGCTGCACCAGACTATCGTAGTAGAGTTCGAAGTTAGAGGAGTAGACTGGATTGTTGCGTAAGTAGGTTAGTGTTTTGAAGGCACAGAATTTAAACAACTAGATTCTGATCAGCTAACTGCGAAGATAGATGTAGAGCAAGTGCAACAGTTTGGTGGATCGGCACTTTGTGTAAGAGAAGGTACAGAAATATGAAGGAGTTATCAGCCAAATAAAGCAGGACTATTAGTAAGTGCTGACGAAGAGTGAATAGAAGTATGAGATGATGAAGCAAAAGCAGCAGAGGGCAGAGCTAGAGCTGTAGACCCTTCGATAGCTGCACTAGAGACTTCAGAAGACCTATAGAGCAGAAAGGCAGGAGCACGAATAAGTTGCGAAAGATTTGAAGTAAATTGAGCACTAACAACTGACGTATCGGGAGTATGCTAATGAGACTAAAAAGTAGCTTGACGATGCGAAGAAGCAACTGTCATAGCTACTGATAAAGTAGGGAGAGCTGAGGAAGACAATAGAGGATATGGGAGTGATAGTTACCAAAGAGAGAGAACAGAACAGGGAGTTACAGAGGTAGCTGAGGGTATGCCGAGGTTAGAGGTAATCTTTGTTGGAGTAGCTTCGACTAAATAACTTTACTGTGGAATAAATGAGGAACGCAGCGTCTATGCTGGAGTCTCTACACGAATAGAATAGGTAGCTGAGAAATAGTATTCAACGTAGTGGGAAATAGTCAACGAAATTGAAGGTTATTAACTAAATCTAAAGTATGGTGCGCCTTCACAAACTCCATATGAAACAAGCTTGAGGCCTATTGATGTATTGATTTTGAATGACTGTGACTGGATATATGATTGTAATTAATATTATCGTCTGAGAGTCTAATGTAAAGTAAAGCTCAGTAGAAGGGTGTTAATTATCTTCTGAAAGATAGCTTCAGTATTCCGAACCCAACAAATACTCCCCTAACAAGATACATAGGGTTAGAGGGGAGTCGTTTGTGTCTATTCTTTAACCAGCACTTTGTTGTATTCGACACACATGAAAGGAAATAAGTGACTAAAGGATAGCTGCCGGTTGAACTATTTTTCATAACGCATATCCGGCAGTCTAAAATAGCTGGGTTTTCTCCCTCAAAATCTGCAGTGTTAGTGTATGATCTTGAGTTAAAAACCTTGCATACTACAAATGTTGGGTTTAAACCCAATGACTGTTCAGATACGATGGGAGCAATTGGGGAGAGTGGTATGTACGTGGTGAAGTGGTCGAGTGACCAATCGGAACTAATATTTTTGAATGGGTAGTTAGGAGTAAGAGCCAAATACGAACTGACAGCTGAAGCTATTGTTGATGCAGTCGGGGACAGCATAGTGTGTTATCAGCAAAGTGTCCGCGCATAATATAAGGTCTATTTCTTTACGTAAAGCTCAACTGAATAAGTAACCTTTAAGAGAAAGATCGAGATAGAGGAGCTGCTGCTAGTGCGGATAAATAAGATGGATAAGAATAAGTTTCTGATGGTGTACAATGATAGCTTTGTTTGCTATTGGTAGGCTTATGATACTCTGATAGGGGAGTGCTATGCTAGTGGTAAGCTGTTAAATGATATCATTCAGAACCCAATTGGTTATGATTCCGTAACTGGGTATTTTTGTTGGATGGGGTTTAGGAAATTTTAAAAGGGCAAATCCAAATTGTATTATTTGGATATTGGAAGATCCTACTCAATTATTTAGTAGCTAGTAGATTATCAAAGTACATGTGCTCGATTGAACCCCAATACTACAGTTTTATGCAAGGGAGAGAAAGATAGCCTAAGCGTGAGACTATTTAAGGCAGCATCAAAACAGAAACGTTACACTCATTTATTAGCTAAACTAGACATAATTCGAAAGTATGGCAGATGCATCGTCGATAGTACTATTGAGCTTCTGAGCTGATATATTCAAAAAACATAACGGTCAGCATTAATAAACTCTTTTTGTGTTCATTCTTTAAGAATATCCTTGTTATGTATCGGCAAACAACTAAATCTTAACTAATTACAGTTACCTCTTGTGACTTAGAGTCCAACTTTAATTAAAATATTTTTCCCGATGAAAAAAAACCCTAATCCTGCCAAAACATAACTTTTCGAAGAATTCACTGGTAAAGGATACCACGTATACCAGTACAAGACAGGATAGCTCGCTATCTTCTCATACCTAATTGTATCTGGTAAAGTTGCTATCCTCATTGATCCCACCATAGATTCTCATCCTTACGACTCCACTATCAAATCCACAGGTGCCACTCTCAAATACATTCTCCTTACTCACTTTCATGCTGACTATCTCTCAGGACATTTGGAATTTAAGGTGCCTATTGTTATGGGCGAAAGAGCCAAAAGACCTGGCCTAGGCTTCGAAGTCGAAGAGTTTAAGAGTGGAGCTTCGCTCGCGATTGGGGAAATTAAGATTCTAGTCCTACACACTCCTGGACACACCCTCTAGAGCTCATGCTACCTATTGACTGATCGTGATGGGAAGTAATAATGTTTGTTTACGGGGGACACTTTATTTTTGGGGGATGTAGGAAGGCCTGATCTGGCGGTTAGTACCGATATCAAGCAAGAAGATTTAGCTGGTATGCTCTACGACTCTTTACAGAAGCTCAGAGTACTTAAACCAAACGTAAAGGTGCTGCCAGGCCATGGTTCCGGGTCTTCTTGCGGGAAATCGATAGGAGAAGGTAATGTATGTACCCTGGAGAAGCAGTTTGCTAGCAACTATGCTTTTCAAATAGCTTCGAAAGAAGAGTTTGTTAAGAAACTGGGGCAAAATTTATAGAAACCCCCTCAGTATTTTTTCCATGACGCCAAACTGAACCAACAAGGACCAAAGCCATTTGAATCTCAGTTTAAGAGTAATATTACTCCGTTAACGCTGGAGAAATTTGCTGAACTTTCCAAAAAAGGCCATCCTATCATCGATGCTAGGTCAAATTTAGATAATTTGAAACAAGGTAGATAATCATTTACTAAGGTTACATAAAGAATGCCTATGTACTTTCGTAAGCAGGTATGTTCAGCACTTGGGTCGGAAACCTTTTTGATCCTAAGGTTCAGCTGCTCATCTTTTGTGAGAAGGACAAAGGAGAATAAATTTCAGAAAGATTGGCAAGAATAGGATACAGTTCTGTTGGTATCAATAGTTTTACAATTGATGAATGGAAAACGAAGGGCGGTGAAGTGACTATTCCGTCAGTTAAAACCGCAGCTGATCTTAAAAACACCGATAACGCATTTATCCTTGATGTTCGAGGGTAGGGATAAGCAAAGGCCTAGAGAATTCAAGGTTCCCTGAATATCCCCTTCGCTAAACTGTCTCAAAATGTATTTTTGAATATAATGAAGATTGATAAAGTTCCGAAAGATAGGCCTGTTTTTGTCCACTGTAAATCAGGGCTAAGGGCCAGAATTGGAGCAAGCATCTGCGAGCAGCATGGGATACACGCAAACATTTTGCCATTTAAATTCGAAGATATCGTTGCGGCAGGGTTCAAAACAGACAAAAACTGAGTTTGACAGTATGAGTTGATGAAAATTATTTAGGGCAGCTTATGTTATTTGTAGTTCCCAGCAAGGCTGTTTGAAATTTTAAATCAGTTCCAAAGAATAACAGCTATACGCATGTCTCTCATACGTAAGAAGTCTTGGGTTCTCGTTAAGTAACAGCTTTTTTATGAAGACCCCATAACCAAGAGACCTGCGAAAGCACACCTCACGAAATTTAGGCACGCCTTCTTCTCCCATATGATAGAAATCACATAGAAACGTCTTCTGAAATACTGCAGGCCATCCTCAATTAGTTAGACGGTACTGACCGCAGCCTGCCAATAAAGAAGATTAAAGTCGATCCCGATAGGTATAGTGCAGCAGCTTCTACATCGGGCGGATGCAACTGTAAGAAAACTCGATGCCTTAAGTTGTATTGTGAATGTTTCGCTTCAGGTAAGTTAAATGTCATGTAGGTGGTTATTGTAAGCCAGGGTGCAGCTGTTTGGAGTGTTGCAATAATCTGAATATGGAAACAGTGAGGGCAGAGGCAATTTCTGAAATAATATGCCGTTAGCCTAAGGCTTTCAGCTATCGAATGCAGAAAGAGAATAGCTAGCAGTTTAAAGGATGCAACTGTAGGAAAAGTGGGTGTCAGAAGAAATATTGCGATTGTTTTAATCTAGGAGTGTAATGCGGTTAGTTCTGCAAATGTGAGGGATGCAAAAACTGCAAAGACACCCTATCTCCTCTTGAAATTAAAAAGCACGTGTCTTCAATCATCTGATACTCTTTAATATTTATCTATATAGTGTTCGTTAGTATGAGCAAATGTAAGTGTTTTGAATAATGAGTATTGAGTGTGATATAAATCTATTTTAAAATATGTAGGAGAACAAAAAGTCTTTGTCTGATTTGCCGATAAGGAAATACAGTAAGAAGAGTTTAATATAGAGAGAGAAATACTGTGGACTATCTAGAATTTCGATGTAACTGTAATTATCGCCTAGACAGGAACAGGTAAAACAACCCAGATTCCGCAATTCCTAATTCAAGCAGGGTATGCGATTGCAGGTAAAATATGCGTAGCTCTGCCTCGTAGAATAGCATGTACAACTATTTGCAAAAGAGTTTGTGAGGAGATGGGCTGCTTTAGTGGAGAGATTGCCTATACTATGAGGTTCAGTTCTACAGCTAACTAAAGAACCAAAATCAAATTTCTTACAGACGGAATGCTACTTCAAGAGTTATATGCAGATCCTCTTCTGTCAGAGTACTCTGTGATAATGCTGGATGACATCCATTAAAGATCGATTAACACTGACATGCTGTTAGGGTTCATTAAAAAGATTATGAGCAAGCGCAGTAATTTAAAACTCATAATATCTTCTGCTACTTTGGAGGGATAGCAACTCAAAGCCTTCTATTAAAAGCCACTCGACTATCGAGAGACTGATAAAGCTCTGAAGGTTGAGTGCATAAATATAGCTGGCAGAATGCACGCTGTTGATACTTACTACCTGAGTGAATCAACCACTAATTATTTGCTCAAAGCCTTCCAGACGATTATCTACATATAACAATAAAAACCAAAGGGAGATATACTGGTGTTTCTCACTAGCCAAGAGTAAATAGAGGCTATGACTCATCTGCTGTAAAACTACTCCCAAATTAAAAGAAGACCCATTAATATTCTGCAGCTGTATGCAGCCATGCCTCAAGACAAGCAGTAGAGAGCTTTCGACCACAGTTTATAGCGTAAGATAATAATATCGACTAACATCGCTGAGAGTTCAATCACTCTGGATGGAGTACACTACGTGGTTGATAGTGGATTTGTAAAGGTTAAAGTATTTGATACCTTAAAATCTGTATAGACGCTCATGGTGATGCCTTGTGGCAAGAGTAGCGCTAGGCAGAGGATGGGTCGAGCAGGTCGAGTGAAGCGCGGAGAATGCTACAGAATATATACAAGATAGGCCTACTAAAAGATGACCTAGAGGCTACCCCCTGAAATATTGAGGGTGGGCTTGGCCAACTACATCCTAAAACTTAGGGGATTAGGCATTTAGGACATACTGAGTTTCGAGGTGTTGGATCCCCCAACTGAATACTCACTGGTGAAGGGTTTTGAGGAACTGTATGCGTATGGGGTGATTTCTTCCAATTTTGAATTGACAGAAGGGGGGAAGAGGATTGGAGAACTGTCACTGGACATAAAGTTAGCAACGATGTTAGTGAGTTCATTCGACGTTCGATTCGGATGTTCAGAGTAGATCCTAATTTTAGTGAGTATGCTATCTGTTTAGCGAGGTAAGTCTATTTTAACTTAGACATATTTGCGACAGGGGTATCTTCAGTGACGATTTTGAGAACGAAGAAAAAAGTAGGAGCTAAATAGGGTGACTTTGCGACTCTTGTGAATATTTTTCTAAGGTACAAGAATTCTAAGGTGAATGAACAGCGTAAATTTTGTTTGGACTTTAAGATAAACCAGAGTGCTTTGGAGCATGCGATTAAGATACATGCTCAGCTTCATCAACAGATAAAGTCTTTTAATAGGTTTAAAAATGCTTAGTAGTAAATGGAATCCAAGTTCGGCAACGATTCCACAAAACTCAAATTTACAGTACTATTTATTTCATATTTAGATGAAGTCGTCTCACGATAATATTGAGCCTATCATTAGGTGTATTCTGATGGGGTATTTTACTAATGTAGCCCAGCTCCAACCAGATGGGTCATATCGGAATGTTAGATCTAAATAGACGTTATGGCTGCATCCTTCATCAGTGCTCACAGTTATCTACCCCTAGTGGATAGTGTATTACTAAATAGTCAAGCAGAATAAATACTACATTTACCATGCCAGTAGAATAGAGATGGATTGGCTGTTTTAGCTAGCTGGACACTATTATTAGGACACACGCCAGAAGCAAGCAGCTAAAAAATACTAAGAGTAACTTAATACTCTTCAGAATGTACCTGAGAAAAGAGAGGAGAAGAGAGTAGGTTTGGTGAGTGTGGGCGAACAGAGGAGGCCCAACCAACAAGGTTTTAAAACAGCTGTGTTGGGATTGAAAGATAAATCGGAATTACTGAAGGGTAAAAAAGGTCCCCAACTGAGTTTCGACTACGAGGATATTTGAATGTTAGATAGGAGTCTTAATTTAAAGTTGAGGGTAATATTGGATAATAGGATTATTAAATTTAATGAAGAATATTCTGCCGAGGCTTCCTGAGTTGTCTCAGAAGATAAATTGGTTTCCTGGCCATATGCACAAGGCGCTGAAGGAATTGGAGGCCAGAACTTCCGAAGTGGACATATTCTTATAAATTCGAGACGCAAGACTTCCCTATTGTACCCGTAACCCCCAGTTCGACGCAATAATAAAGAAAGCCCAGAAACAGAAGATAGTGATATTCAATAAGTATGATTTGTGCGATCAGCTCAAAACAAGCCAAATCATACAGGACTACAACGATCTGGGCCTAAAATGCTATTACATGTCTGCGAAAACTCACTAAAACATGAGCAGCCTGATGAGTTACATTAAGTCAAACCTACCAGCAAAATACAAAACAGTAGGGGTATGGCTGATGATCTGCGGTATGCCTAATGTAGGGAAATCAACAATCATTAATCAGATCAGATCAGTTTCTGACCTCGATAACCGTAAAGGTACTCCCTTTAAATACACAGCGACTGCTAAAGCAACAGCCACAGTTTGCACAACAAAGAGTCTTACAGGGATTAAAATTAACAACCAGCCTGCAGCTTTTCTGGTTGATTCTCCCGGAGTTATGATCCCAAGCAACATATCAGACGATGTAGGCCTTAAACTTGGAATTTTAGGACTCCTTCGGGACATAGCTGTCGATAAGCAGACACTTGTGGAGTATATGATGTAGATATTTTAAGCCCAGAAGAACAACAAGTACTACACAAGTTTTAAATTAACTAAGCCTTCAACGTCGACAGACTATTTGCTGAAAGTAAGACAGAAATTTGGTTTCCATAACTACTAAGCTGCATGGGACCATATATTGAATGCTGTAAGAGAGGGGTAGTTCGGACCTATCACAATGGATGCTCCACAGACTGGATAATGAGATGTTTATACACGATAAAGTTATTCAAAATAACTTAATTAGTAAAAAAGAGTGAAAATTGTAAAAGAAGTCATAAATTAGTTATCACTACATTGCTGTTTGTTGTCTGTGCGTGCATATTTATCTCAGTCTTTAAGTTAGAGTTTGTATTCCAGCGTTTTCATCATTTATGGACAGGTTTTAAGTAAATCGCAGCGCCCTCAACTATTGTCTTCGCTGTTTTTACTCTCTCTTTTGCTGCTTAACTTCGTTCTACTGTTGTTTGTGGCGATCTGATTGGTTATGTTTTCTATCCATAAGCACTTTCCTTAATGTTTTATGATGCTTTTAAATATTATCTGCGATCTCCTTGCGCTTATACCCCGTACACTAGATCTGTTTAACTTTACGTGGTTATTTATTACAGAACATATCCCTGGAGAATTTAAGAGATTTGGGGGGTGATGTAATCTTTTTAGAAGGCAGGGACGGTACTTAATCAGAGAGAAACTCTTCGAGGGACTGGAAATGGTTTTAGCCTAGAAAGTAGTGCTTATGATCAAATATCTAAGACAGTTCTTAAGAAGTGAGTTTTTAGAAGATGAGCTTAGGCTAGAATGTATCGGCCGTATGGTCAGTAAATAGCAGTTGGTTTGAGTTTGAACGGGGTGCGCATTTCCAGCCAGTTGAGGGTTTGATTTTTTTCTGCCAACTACTTTTCTTGGCTTCGATTTTGTTTACTCTGGCATTTCTGCGATTGTACCGGCAGCAGATCTAGTTCGGCAGCAAATTTCTAACCTTGGCTCTCAGATTTCTCATGTTGAATCTCGCTATTGAGCTCACGTTCTTTTATGGAAGAAACATCACTCTATTCTCAATCGATTTATTCTCAAATTAGTTAAATTCCCCAAATCACTACCCCCATACAATACTCTGTGCAAATATTCTTATGCACTCTGTTGAACAACAGGAATTATGCTCAACAGCAGTTGGCATCAGTTGATAATGTCTAAGCAATAAAATAAAATGGTATTTATTGAATAGAATCTTAATAATCGTATGTGAGTCTTGTGCAGAGTATTTGAAGATTAACAATATCAGTGCCTATATTATAGGTTTCTAGTTCGACCACACACTACTGTTCTTCGAACTCTTTAGCAGTTAGGACATACATGCATTTCAGATGCAAGAGAATCGTTTATAAGAGGCAGCCAGAATAAAGGGCAAAACAAAAAGCATATCAAGACTGCACAAAGAATTTGGTATCCTCTAAAAATTTGAATTACGGGAGGAAGAAAGCTACCGCAAAAGCTACAGGCTGGTGGGTACATGTTTGGTTGATGTGGAGGCACTAAATGAGCTGGATGGTACCTGGTTACTGAATGTTAAATAAATGGCCTTGATGAGTATGAAAATGTGGGGGCATTGAATAGTCTATCTGGGATACTGCTAGCCGAGCAGTTGTTGGTTGAGGTAAGTTTCCATAGACGTTGGATGGCCTGGGTAGGTTATCAACTGTATTCATAGTTAAGACGTATTTACTTCATTATAGTTCTGGCATTTAAATCTGTTACTACGCTTATTTGAGCCTCACTATGCTAGATAGCCAATCCGACCCCAATATAAGCGTATGCATTTGTAACATCCACAGCCTAACCTGGTTGCTAATATCCATTTAAAGTATAAGACTTCACAAAGCTCTGTTGGAGGTCCTGAATTAAAGAGCATTGTATGAGTGAATAGAGTCGCTCATGTATTATATTAATATATAAATGGAGAGTGAGGATGGGCGCGGTAAGAAACGAGTAGCTTACTTTTATGATCAGGAAATCAGTCGATATACATACAGTGTACAGCATCCTATGAAGCCTGAGCGCATAGCAATGGCAAATAGCCTAATTGTTAACTACGGTCTCTATCGATAGCTAGACGTCTACAGAGTGAGAAAGGCATCGAAAGAGCAGATGCAGAAATTTCACTCCCCTGCATACATAGACTATATTAGCAACTATGTTAGCCCCACCCTCGTCAATTCTTATCAAGAACTTGGAATCAACACCTTACTCTAACCAAGATTGGAGGAATAAAAGAAAGTCAATCTGGTAGAAGAGCGTCTCAAGCATCAGTTCAAAGTAGGACAGTCAACTGATTGTCCTGGATTCAATGGACTGTACGATTTTTGTCAACTTTCGGCAGGGGGGTCCATAGCTTCTGCTCAAGTCATCATGTGTGGGCGTGCAAATATTGCTATTAATTGGGGTGGAGGTCTTCATCATGCCAAGAAATGCTAAGCCAGTGGATTCTGCTACGTCAACGATATTGTACTATGCATTCTGTAGTTGCTTGAGAAATACCCGAGAGTTTTATATCTGGACATCGATGTGCATCACGGAGATGGAGTATAGGAAGCCTTTTTATTAACTAATAGGGTCATGACTGTTAGTTTTCATCAGTATGGAGATGACTTCTTCCCAGGTACAGGAGATCTTCAGACAGTGGGCCAAGGTCTGGGTAGGAATTACTCTCTAAATATTCCTCTAAAGAAAGGCATATCAGATGCTAACTACATAGAGCTGTTTAAAACAATAATGGGAAAAGTAATGGAGTGCTATCGTCCTGATGTAGCTGTCGTGCAGCTGGGAGCTGATTCCCTATCTCACGATCGACTTGGAGAGTTCAATTTGAGCATACGTTGTCATGGAGCAAGTTTAAAATACATGCTAGGATTCGATATTCCCATTATCATGTTGGGAGGTGGGGGTTATACAATCTAGAATGTCGCTCGATGTTGGGCATATGAAACTGGAATTGCATTAGGAAAGGAAATTAATGATCCCATTCCACGAATGGATGCATATTACGGAAGCTACGGTCATTAGAAAAAGATGCACATTCCGACGAAGGTAATGTAGGACAATAACACAAAGTAAGACCTGTAGAAGATAAAAAAGCACATATTTGAGTGCCTAAGACAAATCGAGCCTGTGCCTGGTATTCCGATACATCACGTTCCCCGCAACTATGGATGGGGATAGGATGACGCAACTGGATAATACGATTTTATGGGGGAGTGAATTGAATACTATATAAATGTAAACTATATTATTTATAGGCGAAATACATAATATGAATTTATTGATTTAATCATTTTTCAACACCTTTGGCTATTTAAATGAGAATCTGCTTCGAAATAGTATAGTCAGCAGTGCAGATGGACATATACCTTTTAAGATAGTATTAGAGTTTCTGAGATTATTTCTTTTGTAAATTATTGGTCTTCGTTTTCTTGTTCATTGATGCTATATTCTCAAGAACTCTCGGTATGTACTCGTTTACTGTAAACTCAATCTGCTCCTTAGTTGTAAAATCAGAGTTTTAAATTCCGCCTAAAAATACTTCGTACCTCTTGTAAGTGGGTTTGTCTACTATTTTCAAAATGAAGTCGCTGAATCGATTTTTGATTGACCCCTCAAGACTGTAAAGTTGGTCTGAAATTTTCTTATGTCTTTTGAGCACATTCTCATAGTGATATTTGAAGTCGTTAATAAAACTCTTGCTAAAAGAGCTCTACAAGTACTATTAGTATCTCTACCATTTAAAGATGTTTTTATGAAGTTTTAAAGCATCGTTAATTGGACTTACAATAAACAGACATCTTGAGCTGGCAAGGTACAGGAACTCTAGTATAGTCCGATCCTTCTAAATGTCCAGTCGCTTGTCGTCGATAATTTAAACAATTTTCTCGAATATTAAAACTGACTTTTGTCTCTCAAAGTTGAGTTGGTCAGTATACTGTCTAAAAAATTATTCGTAGTTGACAATCTTTTAAGCGTTATTCTTAATGTTGTTAAATTGTTTAGTTTCCATTCTTTCAATAGTAGGTTTATTGTAAGTATCCTCATGTTTAGATTGCTAAAACTTGTTGACCTCAGCTATAATATCTCTGCACTTTGCCTACTACTATAAGGCCTTATGAATCTACTGCGCTTCCCCTAACTCAACATCTTCCTGATACTCTTACATTATTACAGAGGCTGCGGCAGGTTTAAATATAGGGTGCTCGTAAAGCTATGTCCAACTTATTCTTTTTTATGGTTCAATTGTCAACATTCTTTAAAGCAGGTGCTTTGTTGATTCAGAAACCCCTGCCATCTAGGGTTTATGATTCAAATGCGCGAAGTTCATGCTCTGCGGTGTTATTCCACTGTATGGGGGAGACCCAAATAGCATTTAGTAAAAGACGATGCCAAGCGACCACATATCTGCCTAAATATGACACAAAATGTTACTTTAACTCCATATTTGCGGCGGTTCAGTACTTAGGGAGCCATAGTCAATAGGGTCCCAAGAGTTGTACCCTCGCTAACATCAAAGATGTTGCCTAACACCTTTGCGAAACCAAAATCACCAATTTTGTATTTTTAGTTGTGTTTGAATATGTTTTATGTTTTTAGGTCTCTGTGGATGACGTTGTTTTTGTGTAATTCCTACGTAATTACTAACTTACGGCGAATCCCAGTATAATGTGCTTAAGTATGCGGATGGCCTAGTCTTCTGGTATGCGGCCTCTCTTTTTAACTTAATGACAGAGATCCATAGCATTGCAGTATTACAATGCTAATATGATGTATTTGTCGTTTTCGTATCTGTCGTAACAAGCCACCAAGTATTAGCTTTTGCACTTCATCATAATCTCCACTTAAGATTTCAGCAGTCTTCGGCGTATTTATCTAACCCTGGCTGATCTTTAGCTTTCGACAGCATGTTTGTTCATGAATTTGAGAGCAACAGTTTTTTGGGAGTCGTGAGTGCTGATGGCCTTGTAGACAGATCCATAAGAGCCCTTACCAAGCTCTTCGATACAGTAATAATCTCCGATTTTATACCCGATAGGTCCTGCTAACTCGTTAAACTCTATCTCCATTAAATACTATCCTAATTTCTCACAATATCAAGTGTTAGACTTTAATAAATCACTAAAAAATATTCATTGATTTTCGATAGGTTGAGTTAATTCATTAGTGTGTTCAACATAAATTATTTAGTGAACGACTCTCACTAATTGTTATTGTGGCGTTATGCAAGTTTAAATGTGTAATTAGTGTATGGGAACACTCATATGCCATGATCTAATAACTTATGAATTTCGATCATTGAAGACATGAAAGAAGGTGATTTAAGTTAGTGAGGATCAGATGAATTTGTTCTTTATTTTGGGAGAGTTTTGCTATAGATAAACTTTTGAATAGGGTATGACCTTCCCTATCTGAGCACCGCTCCTCTCCCCCTGCTTTCTGCTAGCTGTTGGGGATACTTTACCTGAACTATGAGCTTTATCCTAATTGTAAGCATTCCCACTCGATTCGAGGAGCCTTGGGGAGCTTTTGTTTCCTAAGGGTTTGATACTCCTATGTAAGTTAACTAGTGGGCGGTTAAACATGCTATTTTGGTACTCTTCAAGGCTTGCTTTAGATTTTAGTTTATCGGGGGTAAACTACTCAAGCTACCTGATGCTATCCTCATATGGTCTAAGCACAGCCCACACCTAACCGGGAGTAGGCCTCTAAACGTGGTTAATTTAGAGCATGTTTTAGACCGTCTTAATTAGAAATAAGCTGTAACTACTTGTCTTCCACTTGTAAAGATTCTAATTAAATACATAGGCCTTGAATGATATGTAGTCCATATCGTATAATGACTCTGAGTCGAAGAGGAGACCAGCATCAAGCATTGTCAATCCGATAGAAAATGACTCTGCAAGAACTGGGTTACTCTGAGAGATCTCAGTTCTCTTCTATATCTCAGTTAGTTATTCAGGTGCTGAGTAGAGTTATGCATACCTAAGTAAGTGGGTTATCTGCACTCATAGGCTTTAGTGTAGTTTGGGAGTTCATTGGGAAAAGTGCAGCGATTGACTAGTTTAATTTGGCCCCCCTAATTAACTACGATATTTCTTGGTCTAATATCCCCAGATTTCAAACCCAACCTTTAGAAGTTTTTAGAGGCAGACACAATTTAGTACAGAATATACCAGAGTTATTGCTCGTTGAAATGGGTTTTGAGTTTGAGTCTGCTCTAAATCTAGTCTCTTAGGACATAAGGGTGGTTATCAAATAGCATCTATCTAATATTCGATATACAGTTAAGGTCCCGATGACGCCGCACATACCCTCTTGGCGAAATTTGTACGAAACGGGAAGGAGTAAAGAGCTATTGTTAGTTTAGTTGATGGGCTGAATTTGCTTTAGGAGGTTTTCCCATGAGTTTAGTTATAGCTGGCTGCTTACCAGAGAATCCACTTCCATCAACTTAGCTCCCTATTTGTCAACAACAGTTCGGTAACTCGCAAGACGGTGATGAGTTTTGCAATTAATCTTGTGTTATTTCTGTGACTGCGTGCCACCCATTTCGCTCTCAAACTCTTACAATTATCATTATTTATCATTTGAATGACAGTTAATAAGTGGACTTATTTTAGGTATCATTCAGATAAACACTATAGGGAGTAACTGATGAGAACTTCAGTTACCTGTGCTCTTAGGGAGAACCTAATTAAATTACCAGATCTTTAGTGAAATAGCATCCCCTGGAAAATAACGACTTGAGTATGATATTTAAGAAAACTCTGTTGAGTGTAACTAGTCAGTTAGATATAAAAAGCACTAGCAAGATTTACAGAACAATAATTTTTGTGTTAATCCTAAGTTAACTGATGAATAATTGCAAACCAGCGAACTCTCCCCTGATTCCTCACTTAAAAATTAACAGCCTGAAAGGGGAGGTTTATCGTCTAAGAAATTAAAATTCCTAGCTTAAAGCCCTCTTACAAGCACAACAATAGTCTAACTAATGCTTAAGATAACAGAACCGTTCGTTAGTTACGAAGCTTTAGGCACTCAACATACCAAAAGAACATGAGAAGTAAAGAGAAATGTTGAATTATGAAATAGCTAAAAGCAAAGTAGTGATTAAGTAATTTAGTTGTGCTTTAATGAATTGTTTAGCAGACACCAAATAGTCCTGTCTGAGAATATTACGTTAAAGGCCGATCTAAAACTAGCTAAGGAGGAATACTAGGGGATTATTCGAACATTGATGTGTGATTTAAAGACGTTGCATTCCGAAGTACCATCCTGTTCAAAAACTTTCCCCCTATAAGGTTTTGACTATCGCAACACCCCCGCACATACTCCTGCGGGATTCAGTGGATAATAAGCCTGTAGTTCATGCTCAAAGATCAACAAACGCTAAAATTTGGACTGATTACTATTGTTTAATATTTGGATTTAAGCTTATTAGTTTTGAATATTGTTAAGTGTAGTTATTATCGCCAGTGTATGGAAATCAGCATTAAGGAAGGCTCACTAAACAAAAGCATCTATGGTAAAGAAGTGCTCATCAAAACTCTCAAGGTATCTTGTCTTACTACGTAACTGCCTTAGTTATTTATCGTGCTTTTAAAACATTGCAAGGACGCTTTAAGTCCAATTTTTCATGGGTTAATCTTTGGAAAAATAGAGAAAATTCATCTACTCCACAACCTGCTTTCTTACTACGTCTCTGAACTCTTTATAGTATTGGGGCAAAGGTAGCGGTTCCTAGGTGTCACTGTCTGAGCTGTTATTTATGCCGATAGATTGATGATTTTATTATCGCTTTTCTTACTAATGAGTTACGGGCTCACTATCAGCATCTAGTATTTCCTTTGCAGTATTAAACTTTTTCTTTCCTTTGCGTTTTATTGGGGATTTTTAAACATAAAGATTCTCAATAACCTCCTATTTATTTCTCCTGTTGCTCGTTAAGCTAAGTTAGCGTTTAGATAAAGATTGAGATGTTTTCTTCACCTTGGGGAGTTGTGTTGGTCTCTAAAAATCGTATACATTGTAAATATATGATTTTCCCTTGATATCGCGGCTTTTCTTGTGAGCCGGCAAGGAAAGATGGGCAGGAGTATGTCTACTGTGAGACTCTGCCCTAGACTCAATAGTGGCGGACTGTTTGGGGGAGCTTTGGGAGATGTACTGGGACGAACTATCAAAACTGATATGATTTTATTGGAATCCATCTTCCCCATACTTCTTTAGCATATTGTAGATGCGTTGTTGTTGGTTGCCAAGCACAGTCATGATCCTATCGTAGGGGGTCTATTAATTATTGAAATGAAATTCATTGCTGTCTCTATTGATAGAGAGTTTTTGTTTGCGCATTCCAGAGATATAATTCATAAATTTATTATTATTGACAAACTCCGAAAAATAGTTAATGACAAAGACTACTCAGATCATTTTTTCGTCGTCTTTTTTGAAGGAGGTCGTTTTTGGTGATATGTTTGAAGATTACTTTGAATACTTGCTGCTTGTATTTTTTGCTTCAAGTCCACTTTATTCTACTATGCTTCCTAAGTATGAAGTTTCTTAGCCTTCTAACTGGTTGAAGCTGGCTTAGTTTCCACTGGCTGCTCGAATGGTTTCTATTACTCCATCTTCAGGATAGCCTACATATCGCTATTATTTGCCATAATTGTTGGTTTTTCTGCATTAGTTTTATAATTACTTGAGTTCCGACCTGTGCTAGCTCCACTATGTAGTCTTTACGAAGGTACCTATCGAGACTCTACACTACCTTCAAATTATCCTGCTGGTCGGGTTTAGCTTTAAGCGATACGGAGTAAGGGGGGTTTTTGTTATAGAACAACTTGGCTTTTATTCAAGAAGAGTCTAAGTTCATTCCTCATGTGTTTTATTTATTAATCGTGGTGTTTTATACTTTCCAAAAAGACTTCCAGAAGTCTAAGAAGCTCCCCACGGCTTGGGTTTGCATACAGATTTTTAAATAACATTAGGATAGCTCGAGATATTTCTTGATCATGATCTCCTAAAATTCTATTGATGAGATTTTCGACTGCAGTTTCGTATCCAGATTGATTATCCTCTGAGTACTAGAATATTTTTTAATGTTCCTATTACTTGTCGTTCCCTATTATTTATTGGGGTAGGTCATCTAATAACTAGTGTTTAAGTGCTTTAGTGGGTATGGCTGATAAGTCGAGGCGATCAGAGTCCAATGCATTTTGATCTTTGCTAGTATTGACTTTATCTCTTAAGAAGATGATAACTGCTCTCATCTATTCGTTGACTTTTAGGACATTTTCGTATTAGTTCTTTATCTCAATTAGTTCCTCCTAATTTAATAACTTTAGCCTCTAGATTTCTTCTTGTAAAATCTCAATTAACTGGCGCAATTTAAGTATTTAGCTTTAATTCTATTAGGTTTTGATTTGATGAGCCACTAGAGATTCTCCCAGAGAGGTTCTTAGCTATTGCAATAGAAACTGACTGTCTGAATTTAAACATTAATAATGTGCTTTTTCAACAGATAGATGTTACTCAAGAGTTTTTATCTTCAACTAATAGGATCCAATCTAAACTTGTACCTAGGATAGTTAAGATTTCAGTCTCGCTGTCTAAACACGAAGTTACTCAATTTAACTTGTATTTAAATTCTCAACGTGTTCGAGCTCAGCTATTTTAGTTTTAGAATATGTAAGAAGCTGTTCATAAAGAGATAAGTTCGTAGTCAATTAAGTCTAAATAGAACAAAGTTCAGAACGAAGTCCTATTAATTACTGATTCATCGAATCATTGGTGGTCAAAAGGCTTTGTAGTTAATTTGTGAAAAGAGAAAATTAATTAAGATAGTTGGTAACCTATATTTTACTGTCAGCGAGTTGTTTCTCTAAGAGTTTGTATTATTATTGGAGGGTCGTTTACCTAAGTTTTGCCTGATCCTCAGACAATCTAAGCGAAACCTCAGCGGTTGTGTGAGACTCCTTCAAGCTCTCAATTTACTTGTCTTTCTCCTCGTTCTGCTTTTTAAGGGTCTGAAGTTGGTTCGAACTGTCAGCGAGTTGTTTCTCCAAGAGTTTGTATTATTACTGGAAGCTCGTTTACCTAAGTTTTGCCTCATCCTCAGACAGTCTAAGCGAAACCTCAGCGGTTGTGTGAGACTCCTTCAAGCTCTCAATTTACTTGTCTTTCTCCTCGTTCTGCTATCTCAACTCATCATTCTTTTGTTACACTTGTTTATAAGCCCGTTCTGTTTCTTATATTCTCTTTTGGTACTACTAAATCTACCTTTATTTATATTTCAATTCACTTTTTATACTATTAATCTAGTTGGATAAATCTTACCTGCCTATATCTGCTTCGTTTATTTAACTTTGTTTTTTCCGAATCTACCCTGATTTCTCTTATATTTATTATTGCATTTTGTGTAATCTAGCTTTGATTTAAACTATGCTTGTTGCCTCCGTTGGCAAGGTGTACTGTTAAGATTGTCCGGATCGACTACCTTTTATTTGTTCGTTTTCAAGTTCGATGATTCTAGATTTTAAAGATTAGATTTGCTATTCCTTGGCTTCATTTATTTATCCTAGATTATCTTGAGCGTTTTGTAATATTTTCTATAGCTAGATTATTTTTCCATCCTTCTCCTTTAGCAATATTTGGATTTAATTTAAAGTACACTATGCTCTATTCTGAATAGTTTTGAGTTATTCTTACATTAGCGTATTCTCCTACTGCCTACTTCTTAAACTATTCTCCAAGAGGGCGAGGGCCTATCTAAGCTATTTACATTAGTTTGTCTTTATTGCGACTAATTATTTTGTCGCTACAGATTATTTGCTCTGTTATTCGATTTCATCCTGGTATTCCAATATTTTAGAGGCTTGAGTTTAGATTTGTTTGTTGGTTGACTATTTGAGGCTGGCTAATTATTATGCTTTGTCTTACAATTCTCTCTATAGGTCTTTTAACTTATACTGTAGGATACTATAGTTCAAATCCTGCTCCTAGCTGCTTTTCTGGGTCTGTTTGAATAGTTTCTATCGCTCCTCTGTTAATTTATGCCACCTATCTTATTTATCGGATAGAAGAGTACTGATTCGGTCTATAGTTAGATCTTTCTCTTCAATTTACCTGCTGAGAGATGTTGATTTCTATTATAAGGAGATTAGTTTTTGCTGCTATTGCTGTAAGATCGTTTCAAGTGCTGACTTATCGTCTTGGGCTTGCTACAGCAAGGCATCAGTTAGCTCTAATTTTATCTTCAGATTAGCTGTTTCGTTCGACAATTTCTCAACTCGAATCTATAACTTCCTGATTATTTATTGTTTTGCAGATATACTTTATTTCAGCCTTTAGTTATCCAAACTCCTTTCTTCAATCTTTGCTTTATTGTTCTAAAGTTCCTTCTAACTCTCTGCCTGAGTGAATTTCAGATGGGACATTTCGATTTGTAGCTGCAAATTAGAAGACTCAAGCTCCTACAATAATTTATTGAAATCGGCTTGCTTCATGTCTCGGGTTTCTTGCGTGCTGTTGAGCTTCGCTAGCAGACTGCTGATTTCGGCCTATTTACTGAGGATGAGATTCCTCATTTATTGGATGGACTATTTACATGAAGCTATCTATTTGTCGTACTCACTTTTGAGAGTGTTGATTTTAGCGTTGTGTTAGTTGGCTAAGCGTAAGAGTTTATCTTAGCCCTATGCCTATTGCTAATGTAGCTTGGTTAAATATTGCGACTATTTGGAAATCATATCCTCAATATGTTTTTTTTAGGACTGCTCAATAGCAGCTTACTTTTACCCGATTCTCCTATTAAGTTGTTACTAAGTAATATGGCTAGATTAGCACAACTATTTAAGTGCAATAAGTTGTGCTTATTTATCTAAGAGCTAGGCTTTAACTTCCTGGAACATCTTGGTTAACTACTTGATTCCTTGTTATTGGTTTTGGACTTCATCCGATTTGCACTTCAACTGCTGTTTTAATATCTACATTTTCTTCTCTAGGAGAGACTCTAACTTGAACTTTAAACTCACTATTTCTTTCTATAGCTAAGGGATCATTCCGTTTTAGATTATTAACTCTTCCACTCTTGATTTCAACCTTTTGTTCTCCAGGTTGAATGCAGCAATCTCTAGATGTCTAGCAGTTGTCATCTGCTGAACCTTAATGCCTGAGTCGTAGAGACCAACCTATAGCTACTTGTTAGCTCTCTACAGAGTCGTTGCTTTTTACTTCAGATTACTCGCTTACTTCTACAGATTCATTCTGTTGGAACGTTACTGTGCTATTTCTTCATTGAGCTATTTGGTGGTCTTGTCTATCTGATCAATGTTTTGACTCAGTTGCTAGATACTGCTGTTGAGCTATTTATTTTAGTTGTGAACTTTATTGAGCTCATCCCGTAGTTTGTTGCACTCTAGTATTAACTAAGTCTATTTTTATCTTAATTTTTGAAGCTCTTCGTTGAACTTTAAATGCTCTTCCGACGTCCTCACAGTTATTTGCCCCAGGACCTTTTCCTTTAGTGCAGAGAGTTCGGATTAAAGCTGTTTTTTCTATTTTAAATCCTGATCTTGTTGGATAGATAGCTTTTTAAATTGGGTTTTGGATTCATCATTGCTTTTCTTCAAGATATCAATCTGTCTTCTCAATGATTCGTTGATTTATTTTAGGGATTTATTCTACTACTCCAATTTGCCTATGTCTCCGCTTCTAATTAGTTGGGGGGTTTGGTGTCTCTCTTTTTTTAGGTTCGATAACACTCTACCGAACTCTTTATTTTAATGTCGAGCCTTTAAATACAAATCTTGAAGTGTACTTAGTTCCCCATCAAATTTATTTCCCTTCTCAACTACTGAAGGGGCATGTGCACTACGCTTTTGCAAATCCGAGCTTCCTGCTTTAGCTCTTTGGCTTGACTATCTGCTTTGACTTTGGCTGTTTATAGACTTTTACAATCTCTAAACTGCATCTCGAAGCCAAAAATCACTTAACCGTGCTGCAGCTAGCTACGAGTCTCGTAAGTCAACATTGTGTTTGAACTATTAGGAATAGTCTCTGAATGAATGGAGGAGTTTCCTGTAATCAATCACCTCATCAGGCTTCGTCATAGATAAACTTTTACGACAAGTGAGTTATGCCTGCAACCCACGATTTATCTCCTCCAGGTACTTGATACGTTCTAAAAGTTCAGTCCTCTATATAAAAAAATTTTAGCGTTAAATTTTCCACCTCGCTCGGCTATGTTCATACTAATTGTAAAGCCGTTCATAGTCAAGTTATGTGCGTCTGAGATAGACTTACAGTTCTTAAGCAACATCGTTGTCTTCGAACTGAATTGACTTGCTCCTCTGAAATGAATTTCTTCTTGGGAGTTGAAAGCTTTCCATACTGGTTCTTTAATGTGGTCGAGTTTGTTTCTCAATTATAATTCTTGTACATCTGTCTCAAGCACTGAGTCTTTGAGTTGAAGGGGACCCCCTTCGCCAAATTCAATAACATTTATGTTGTCCTTGGTTTTTGATCTGCGATCTCTAAAGCTGCTGGAGTATTGGTAATGCTGCTATTCTATATTTTGGGGAGGTAGATAGTGGCTCCTTTGAGTGATGGGGGCCTTGGGTTCTGATACGTTGGTCTTTCTTCTCTACTACTACATGATCCTAATTAAAGAGTGATTATTTATGCAAAAGATAATACCGAACGATGGAGAATATATGCTGATTAAATTTATTGGGGAATGTTGGTGTGTGATAAGGGGGAAATGATTATTTATTGAAGCTAATATCATTTTCTACGAGACTCTCGCTTTTTGACAACCTTAACATCCATGAGGTTTTCCAGAGCTTTAGCAAACTAGTCCATGAGCTTTTAATTTATTTGGAGAGTAAGTTGTTTGAGTTGGTCCTGCGGGACATTGAAAGCATCCTCAATTTATAAATTAAAGTCCTTATTGTTTAGAGTTGCCAAAGCCACTCTATTTCCAGGTTTTTCAATATCCTATGCTAGCTTATCTAACCTGTCTTGAAGTTATTATAAGCGAATGCTTGTCTCATCGAACTATTCAAGGCTTCTCATTTTTTACTCTTAGTACAACGCACTAAACTATTCTTTATATTGGTCCATCACCTGATCGACTGTCTCGTGAATAGCCTCTTTGAATTTCATGAACTACTCCTCTACCAGCCTTTGAAGTCTTCTCATGAAGTCCTCAGATGCTCGCTTTATTACTACCTTATGGTTCTATAATTGGTCCATCACATCCCCTATTCTATTGCGCGCAGCTACTTTAGGGTCTTTGCTTCTGGATGATCCACTACGTATTGAAGGTTATGAGAAATCATCCGACCCTGATCGAGATCCTCTTCTTGGTCTGGGCCTAATTTAATCCTCCTCTTGCTAATACTATTAATACTGTTGGTCTCTTTGTTTTCGATGACCCTGATTCTTCTCTGTCGGTTGTTTTTCCTCTTCATAGTCGTAAGACTTCACATATTTTATTATCGGTTTGTCGTTCCTTTCGGGTCTATCATCTCTTTCATAGTAATCTGTTTGTCTCTAAGCCTCTCTTTGTCTATTGTTCTTACCTGTTCTATACTCATCTTATTCAACCACTCTATCTCCCCTTCCTTCTTTGTCTTCTCTTGGATTTCTCTGTCCTTTAACAATGGGAAGCATTTAGTTTTGAGTTGGGGGGTTTACATTTCTAGTGGCCTACTCAGAAGGTACAGGTTTACTAATCTTTGCAGTCGATCGTTTGTCTTTGGAGAGTAATTTATCTGGGCTGAGAAAGTTGGTAAGGTTTTATGACTTCATGGTGATGGAATTAATTTTATTCTATATTACAATAAAAAGTATCTTGAATTCCATATAAACATAAAGTAAGTATGATATCAGGTTATTAAATCATTTTAGTAAACCTTTTGAGAATCGGCTTCAAGCTACAATTTAAGATTTTGCTTCTACTTTCTCTTCATATACTCGTCGTAGTCATAGAAAACCACTGCCTTAATTGCTTGACTACCTGAAATATTTAATGACCAATTAATATCTTTCTTTAGTTCGATACAACCCAAACACAGCCATATGCCTTACTATGAAGACTTACTCCACTTGTCTCTGCATTCCTTACAGAAGGATTTAGGGCAAAGCTAGCACTTTTTAGTTTAGACTCGTTTGCAATAGTAGCAGTATTTTTACTTAACACACGGTATGCACTTACAGCAGTTAGTGCATTTAGGACAGCTGTTAACTAGATCTTTGTCAACCTTCTCCTTAAAAAATTCTCTATAGTAGTAGTAAATGCATACTTTACAGTATACACAATTACAATTAGAACACTAATACCTAGCCTTTTGCATTATTTTCCTTTTGCAATAGTGACATCCTGTTTAGTTGAACTCAGTTATTTATGCATTAAGCTTCTGGATATTCATAAAATTTTTCTCCTCACTACTTAGTACTTTCTCAGACACACTCGAACTAAATATACACAGATCGGAAGTAAGTAGCCTCATTAACAGATAACATTGGACTGAGAATGGCTAGAACTTCTGAGAGAGCATAACCAGCATTCTCATTTTGAGTTATTGAGAGTCATCCCCTTGTAGCAAAGCGTGCCATTTTGCTGGGTCAGGTGTTTTTTCATGCAGAAGCTCTCCTATGCTGCATCCATTCCTCCTGATATCGAGTTAGTTCGATTGCTTAGAGGTTAAGTTTGAGGTAAGAGTTGAGCTGATCTTTTTAAAAGGTAATCGGTGTTTTAAAATTTCATCAACTGATTGCTCTAACCCAAAGTAAGTATGATGGCAGAGTTCAGTTGAAAATACTATTTCGGTGGGTTTGTCCAAATAGTTGCGTTGTTTGAAATAGGTAATTTCTTCCGGGGGAAAGTTCAAAAGCAACAGTTTCTTTGTTCCGTTATTACCTTCCATTACATGAAGCTTATTTCTGAGGTTTTGCTCATTTAAATCACTCTCTAAATAGATAGCGAGTGATTTATCCTTCAGAACCTACTTGATCTATTCCACGTCCTTTTTGTGGCAGCCTTTCTTCGCTGCAATTACAATTAAAAGTTTTTTCTATAGAGGACTTTCCACCCTTCTTTTGATTAGCTGTGACAATATGCATATGATGTTAGCACCTGTTCTATTCAGGTGTACATAGATTAAGGTTTTCTCAAACGTCTAGAGGAGGCGCCAGAGCTTGTATATCTATCTCTCCAAAGACAAATCTTTAAGTTTTGGACACCTCAACTAAAGACCAGTTTAACAAATGGGCTATTTTGAACTGTATAGATTAGTGTCTATTAAAAGGTGTTATTAGAGAGCTACTCCGTATTCACATTTGAAACCATTATTTGAGGATGTTTGACTGTAGTATCCAAAGAGCACTGGGTTTAATGAAAGGGTGTATTAGGGGAGATAGCTCACCAATTTACCAGAATCAAATATTGCACCTCCTCCAATACAAGTTGTGGTTTGGATGTTGGCGTATATTATTTTGATTTTAAAAGTCTAAGAGAGTCCCCTTAAAATTGGAAGTCGAGATTACTAGGGGTTTCTGTCAGTTATGCTGAAGTGAGTAATTCCCTCTTTAACCATTCTTTAGATGGTCGATAAGGAAACTTCCTAGTTCCAGAGTAAGGCCATCCTGCAGTCGCTAAATTGCAGACTAAAATCCCCTACGAGCACATTTTTGCTTGTGGGTAGTCTATCTACTGGAATAGTGCGCGTGGTTCTCTAAATCCAGACATTCTCCCCCTTAGTTTTGACTCGTATTCCTAGCAGCATTCTATTGTAGAGGATGTATCTGGCGGTGTAAGTTTGGTTTTGAGAGACGTCGAAGTAGGGCATGCCGACATCTACAATACGATAGCTAAGTTAAGAGTGGGATTTACTCAGTGATTTTAGAAGAGATGTATTGGTTGATGATGGAAGAGGGAATGGTTCCCTAGGAATAGTGAGGCTCTGCCTCTGGGATAAGGAGATAATCGCAGTCCTCGATGTACTGCAACTTCACTAGATCAGTTGGAATCACCACCCCGATATTGGCTATTCTCTGCATATTTTATCTTTAAATCCAATCTATTGAGCATACATCTTTAGATTAGTTATTTAGGAGTAGAATTATTAGGGTCTGTGCTTAAATTAGGTAAAATGTTGTGGACCATGAATAATCACTACTCAGATTTGCCTTATACCCGTTGCAAACTTATGTTATTGACGGTTTACTTATTTATCAATGGCTCTCCTCCTCCTAGAGTGGTATTTTGGCTTTATTTGGGTTCATGTAAGTAGCAGCAGCTTAGGAGAGACAGAATGATGACGAATATGTACGTAAATATGTCAGACAGTAGTGTAAAGAGCAACTGCTTCCAGTCAAAATCCATTGAAGTTGCCTTGCTATTATAAATAACTAACATCACATTGAACATTAAGAAACATCAGGTGTTTTTTATTTCCTTTGATGGGTTGTTTATTAACCAAATCTTAGCTATTTTAGCGGCATTTGGATATTTTGAAGATAGTACTGATGCAAAATGAATTAAAATTGCCTTTCAAACATAATTTGAGGTTGTGGAGGTTGTGGGAGAATTTTGTAGAACAGATCCTGTTGTAATTAACTTAGCAATGATACTTAGAGACTAATTTTTAAAAACAAATGCTTCGTTTCTAAGTTACTTACTAATCAATACACAAATACGATATCATATGTTGGTATGTTACTATTAGTTTTGCTTTTCTATCAGTCTATTTATCCTCTTTTAAAGCGCATATGCATGCTATCGAATTTATAATTGTCGCTAATGGGATATTTTGTCAAAGTACTAGAGCTTTTACAAATCGCTGACTAAATTTATGGAGCCTACAGTCTCTTCGCTGAACCCTAACCATCCTTTGCTTCTGAGCTTGAGAGGCTTGTATGGTTTGATGAGTTTACTGGTTGAGGATGACCAAAAGGAGACTCCAAACAGTTTCATTTTTGCGTAGTTGGATATTTACACTAGATCTCCCTGTGCGTCGATCATTCTAAGCTTTTAGAAGCTGTTCCACTTAAAGAAAAGCCAGCTAAACCCAGATCTAACGTATTTCTACAGTAGCTTTGGGGTGGTGAAGGCTCTATCTTACAGCAGCTTGACTGTGTGGCTAAGTCTTCTCAAATAGTGTTGGCTGCAGTCCTCTTCAGAATAAGTTGAGTTAAATTTACTCTTGATGCTCATCCAAATAGCCTAAAACAGAATCTACCTTCTTAACTGCTGGAGGTAGACGGTACCTTACAACCACTACTGCTCAATGTGAGAGTTGTAGAGATAGAGGCTCAATACTCCGGCTGCTATTGTGGATAGGGGAGTAATAGTGCGTTTAGCGATGTTAAAACGAGAGGAGGGTTTACTCGAGGTGGTTTTACTAGTTAGGTTGGGTTTCTTTTTTGCCATTCGACTGACAAAGCCGTCGTAGTCTTTCAGAGTTTTATCGCTAAAGATTCTCATAGATGACTAATTAATTTAGTTTAAAATAATGCAAAAGTCTGTTAATCATAGCTCAGATTATAATCAAAGGCATTGACGGATCGAAGATAATAATTAAATATCTTTTTTACTATTTCCAGGCTACCAGCAAGTATTAAGATAGCACGTCCTGCAATTAATAGTAAGCCAACATGATTAACTAATAAACAGTCTACCTCCTTCAACTCTTAAACTCCTTCCTCAAGAGTTCCTTAATTCCCTCGGCTGAAGCTGTGCAACTAGCAACCACAATAGGATGTTAAGCCACTCACTCAGTAATGTGTCAGTTTATTCGCTACAAATCATATTCGCATGCTGCTGTAGTCAGTTAGTTACTGTGTATGTGTGTGGATACTAGGCCAGCATAGTGGCAAGGGTTTGTGCTAGAGTACTTAAAAAGTGTTATGAGCATTAAGTAAAGTTGGCTGCTCACACCTTCCTTCTTTAGATGTCTCAAAAACTTCATAGCTAATCATCTAAACAGTTTCTAGCAGTCTGTTGATCTTAAACTGTTGATTGTTGGTGTATTCGAGAGCAATCAATAGCGTGTAGAGTGTTTGAAGAGTCTGATGGGTCTTTTTTGCAGGTTCTGGTCAGAGAAAGAGTACTAACACACAGCATTACGGGTATTCCAGTTTTACCCTTTATTGGACTATGAGGAATAGAGAAAGAAGTTGGGGGAGATTTCATAGGGTTAGATTGTACTGTTCGATTACACTATGAAGGCAATATCTCAGTTTCTGTTAGTTGGAGTGTAATTGACAACCAACTATTAGCAACTACTCGAGTATGCACTGCATGTGTGTACTTGTAGAGAGGTTTATGAAGATATTTCCTAAGTGATCTGTCGCTGCCTTAACAATACATCCAATATCAAGCTGGAGCACTTGCAGAGGATAATAGAAATGGTTACTGTTTGTCTCCCCTAATTGAGCTAAATAAGTGAGCAGTCCACAAAACAAATACTATGGAGGCTACTAACTCTATCTAATAGGAGCTGTGTACTGGAGTTGATAGTCAGCAGCATGAAGCAGCTTTTTGTTAAAAAGGACAAAGTATTCCATTCAGTATGCTGCTGTATTTCATTGTGTTGTCCATTACTCCAATACGAAGATGACGAATTCTTTTTCTAAAGTATCCATATTCTTCAGAATTACTGTGAGTTCGTAAAACAATAGGATAAATCGAAAGTTCTTTGCGCAATTATTACACTGTTAACTCTAAATCCTAAAGCTTTGGTAAGACATTCGAGTGCCAAGAGAATAGTTAATGACCTAATAGCCTAAAACCCGAGTATTGGCTGGAGAGGGTTCCTCAACTTACATTAGCAAGGTATTGCGAGCATCTCTTCGGCTGAGAGCATAAAAAACCACATATGCAACTTTCAGGAGAAGGAGCTCAGGATATAACTGTGGAAAGCAGTAGTAGAGATTTTAAGACTAACAGAGTACCAGGATAAGTTTGACTTTGAAATAGTCAATCTGGTAGGTTTAAAAACTAACGAAGATTGGAGAGTAGACAGAAGTCTGTTGGGAATTAGGGCCTCGTAACTGATAGAATATGCAGAAAGAATGGAATGGATGGAAGCAATTAACTAGCAGTTATCAAAGCAAGTTACATGGATGTGATAAATTTGTTAGATGTGTGATTGCAGTTGTTTTAGATGATTTGAGGTAGATTTCTGAACAATGAATGAATCATGCTGACCAAATAGTGTGTGTTTTTGCCCCAACTTTTAAGCAAAGCTATGTTAACACTATGCTAACTTTGGGGTGAGCAAATGTTTACAGTTTTAGTTTGTTTTTAGCTTGCTAGTCTACCGAAAATAAAGATACGTGAAAGATTGGAGGGTCGAAGTACTTCTCAAACCCATATGACTAAAGGGTCTGGTTAATGCCTTTTAGAACTTCACTCAGTTTTCCCACTGTAGGTTACTTAGCTTGTAGGGCGACGAACTAATTCAGAAGTGAGTAACACCCGAATAGTAACGGAATGTTGGTGCACTCATGTTTGTTCAGAGAGTGTTTGAGTTTTTTAATGAAGGGCTCTACGTAATTGTAGTTTAGGTGAAATGTCTTTGATAGGGATAAATGGAGCTATGTGGGGAGTGGTTGAAATGAGTATTACTGTTGAAGAGCACAGACTTCAGGAGAGAGAAGTAGAGAGGAGTTAACTCTGTAGTAGATAAAGGAGGGGTAGGCTCCTTAGACTATTTTGATTATTTTTGAAGATTTTATTATGCGATTTGTTTATAATTGTTGTGAAAAGTTTTTTTTGGTGTTATCAAATATTTTATACATTATATATGAACAGAATGCTGAT
>JAOXNN020112050.1:0-30260 GCA_028571205.2 Hydropsyche betteni | reverse complement strand
CGGAGAACTTGGCTGTCTCTGCTGATACTGCGTGCTATTCGAAAGGGGTGATTCTACTAGTTTTTTCTTTCAGCTATTCAATTTTGGAGGATTGCTACTTTTGAGTTGAAGAAGCCTTAAACAAAGAATGGGATGCTTAACCTGTCTATTTAGGAGCTAGAGACTAAAAGTTTCTTGTATCGAAGCTAATCTATCTTCCTCTTTGATTTAGTCCAGAAGAGGTCTTCGGCGTGACTTTGTGGCCGATAAAGGATAGGGAAGCGAGTTATTAATTTTTTGTTGATTTCCTGCTGACTTAAGGAGAGTGGTGTCGAGAGTCAAGTAGTGGAGGACTTAGGTCTCTTTACCGATAGTACTGTACTGAAGAAGGGTTGAGCTAAACCAAATTTTTAAATAAGCTCTTTTTTAAATGGGTTAGTTTGCACTCTGGATGACTCTCTAAAGGATTACCTAGTACTGCTAAGCTCACCATAAAGAAGGGGTTTTTGATTCGCTTAAGCTCGTTGAAATCTACAACATTATTGAATCTAAAATGGAAGATTTTGAGGTTTAAGAATCCTTCAATACCAGATAGTGTTTTGAGGTGATTATGGTTGAGATAGAGTTCCTCGATGTAGGCGAACTGTAATGGGAATCTATCGATAGCTTTGATAGAACGATAATTAAGATGGATGGGAGAGAATTAGTCGTCATCAGGATGGTTTTCCCTGTAAAGTTTGAGACTGTGGGATAACATAAAATTTATTGGTTGATTGATTATAGGTTTGGAAATAATAATCTGGAAAAATGGAATAAGCTACGGATAACTCATCGGAGCCCAAACCTTATAAACACTAGTAATCAGACCTTACGACAGTAGTGTTGCTTTTATTCGGTATTCGGCAGCCTTGACGCAGGCTTTTACTTTCTCACGTTCGCAATAATCGAATTCATAACTAATGCTTCTGAAAATCAATTCGTGCTAGACCTCAACTGCACAAATAACAACTGTAGCACTACGACAGATGCGATGAGGTTTTAGAAGGAGAACCAAGTTTATGTGTATCTCGTTATCAGCAGATCTCAAAATCTTATTTCTATGAAACATTCCTACGATATTCGGCAACTCAATGGGAATAATGCTACTGAGGTGTCATGCTCGAGGTTTACTACAAATGGTTAGCTAGGTAAAACCATCAGTATAACTGGTAAGACTTTGCTTCCTAACTAGAGGGCAATACCATGTGGGAAACTAGCTTACTATTACCCACAGGGTAGCCTTTCAGTGTACAATTCTTTAGAGTAAAAGTTGACAGTAAACGTTGATGATATTGTTGGGATAGAAGATATATATTTCAAGAATATTGATCCAGATAGGCAATGGGTCAACATTTAGGACCCTCGTTTTCGGAACTGGATGATGGTGTCTACCCAAAGAGAGACGAAAAAGCTGTGGGGCATAATAAAATCCGAAATTATCGGCAGAATTCGATTCGAGCTATTATGTAGTTATGGAATAATTTAGTGGAATCAAGAAAAGGAGAAAATTATCGGCTCGTAGTGACTGATGGAAAGGCCCTCGCAGGAGTGAACCCGCCTCTTTGTTTTTTAAATTTTGCTGCAGCTCTCGCATGCTTTTTGGGATCCTTAATCAGTTATATGAACAAGGTACACGACATGTAATGCAGAGGAAGTAGAATAAGGCACAGATTAACCCACAAGAGACGTAGCGTAAATAAGAGTGAATCATCCAATCTAATTAATTCTCCTATAAGTTAAACATTTAATCAGAATAGTACGTCAATTGGGTTGATATTAGATTTGAATGTTTGGCGAATACTAGGCCGACCAGAGACTTTCGAAGGAAGGTACCCAGTGGGGTTTCCTTGAGTAGTTGCTTGAGTAAGAGGACTCTTCAAAGACTTCAGTTAGTTTCCGGTCGGCCGACGTTCAGGTAAAGTATAAAACGGAGGTACTATTTGATGTTATTACAGAAATGTAGGTACTGGATGGCTACCGGAGCCTGTCCGTTTGGGGATACCGTAATTATCTTTTTTGAATTAGTGTGCATTTGCTCATGGAAAGACATAACTTCGCCAAAAGAAGCACCTTTCGAGGAACTACAAGACGAAAAACTGCATTAACTTCTAAGAGACTGGCTACTGCCGATATGGTGATCGTTGCCAATTTCTCCACGTGAAGCCCGCTCAGAATAAGTATAAATTTGTCGATGTTAGAAAGTAGGCGAGAGGACCGAAGCTGTTCAGTTATTAGGCCATGCTGTAGGAACTGGCTGTACAGATTCCAAAAGCTCCTTTTTGCGATCGGTTGAAGATATTCCAAGAGCTGGAGACGGATGATTCCTTGACGGACGAATTTTCCCAGGTGGACTGGAAGTACCCAGCCTACAAGAAGTTCCGACTTTACTCTCTATGATGTAAAATATGAATAAAGAGTATTCTCTAACCTCTTGGTTATCAAACCTAATTGTTGTTGATACTTATTTATTACTTATTATTATTATCTTCTCATTATTCATTAACCATCTGCCTTCTGTATAACTGCTGCTGAATGATAAAGTACCAATGAAAATTCATGTATTAAATTTGTTTGAGTGAGTCTGTAAGTTCAAAATTAATAAACTATTCAGCATTTTGTTTTAAAGCTCACTTTTTTGGATGCCCAGCAGCGAAAATTCTAAAGCTGAACTGGAGTTGCATCATATTTAATGTACTATTTTTCGCCATTTTCCTTTATCTTAACTATCGCTCCCACATTTCCACAACGCCCACAGTAATTAGGGGCAGACCACACTGTTGCTAACTATCCGCCATGCAGTATATCATAGCCGTTCATACAAAGTTGATGAGATCTCATTATCATATTGAGACTATTGTTATGATTAAACTGTTTAGTAACATCCTAAATCATAATTGAATTACGCTGCCAAACTGATACCCTGCTCCTCGAGGAGAGGGTTCGAATCCCTATTGTTAGCTGGGATCACTCCAGACAAGATCGATTATTTATCCTTAGTTTGAAAGTTCCTCAAACCTGTAAAGTTTTCGAATTCGGTCGATCGATGAGACTTGTGGAGAGAGTCCAGCATGAATAAACAGAATCTGATCATCTACAGTAGCAGCCAGCGGAAGATAGTTGAACACCTAACAAATATCCTTATAAATATTGTGGTTTTCATATTTGTATCTGCACTAGTCATACCATCCGTGTATCTGGCCGATTGATAAACATTAGTGGTTGCCTCTTAGAAGAGTAACTCTTGAAGGGTTACGTATTTTCAGACAGAATAGCAGGCAAATGGTTTATACTGAGTGAAATCCTCGATTGACGTAATCTCCCAAAAATATAAAGTTAGTTTGGGGAGGCCATCCTACTGTATCGAGAATATGAAGAAGATCGTATAGTTGACCGTGAATGTTTCCACAGATTGTAATGGGTGAGCATTGATTTACGACATTTGGTTAGTTTGCTAATACCTATCTGTATTATTACAGAAGATTACTTAACTTTAGGAAGCAGGCTGTAGAGTTCAGCTTAGGTAAGAAGCTTGCCTGATTTCAGGTGAACTATAAACCTTTCAATATCATAATTTTGCATTAAAACAGATTAATCAATAAACCTTCAACTGAGAAGCTTGACTTCTATGAAACAGTTTATTGATTAACCTTAAGCTGGAAGCATTTAATACAGTACGAAAATACTTGGTTATAAACCTATTGTTATTTCTCATCACATCATAGAGCAGCAGCTAGATTCTGACTCTTCTGTGTCTGATTCGTCAATGTCCTGCTCGTCTTTCATTTAGTCTTTGCAGAAATCCCAGTTAATATCCTTCGCCTTAATCTTCTCATCAGTTCGCTTATCGTCCCGATTCTTAAACAAAAACACACTGTTCCATCCAAATATGACTCTGTCAAGGTGAACTAACTCAGTTTTTTGCTTGACTGGCTTTCCATTTCTATAGATCAGGGCTTTTGAGTTGACTGGTTCAATGTAAATTATGTTGTTAGCCTCCTTAGTAATTACAGCGTGGTTCTTCTGCATGTCCCTTCCTCCAAAAATCATGTCACAGGGAGGATCTGCATGCAACTTTCCAACTCTTGTTATGGCTGCATTAAATCAAAATTACGTTTTTCGATGAAGATTCTCATTTTTCGGTTCATCATGAAATCTTTGGAGATGTTCTCGAAGAAAGGAGGAATCTAAACTTCCTTATTACTCTCTGACTAGTTGATTAGCTATCTTAAAGCTATAGGATTTAAAATAGTTGCGTTATTCTCTTGGTTTGGATCTTTCGACTAGGGATGCATAATATTGTCTATTGTCTTTGCTTCCTCCTTCTTCTTCTCTTCTGGTTTCTTCTACATACTCTTAATCTGCTCCTCCAAAGCTTTCTGCTCTTTTTATATGTCTTCAGCTGATTTCTTGGGTGGTTACTGAGCATCAGGGTTAGCAGGAGGGGTTTCAGTCTGCTGTTGTTGTTGTTGTTGTGGTTAGGGGTTTTTGTCCTGGTACGGAATTTCCCTTTGTGAAAGATTAGGTTACTTTTCGGCTGGTTTCTGAGGAGAAGTTTATTTCTACGCTAATAGTTTTCTCAATCGGTCATTTTATGCCTTGAGCTCTCTAATCAGTTTGTCAGTTTCAGACTCATTGACAACTGGCTTGTTTTTTATTTTCTTTGCCTGATCTGCGTACCTCAGAGTGCTTAACGACTCATCATAGTTGTCAGAGGCGGGAGAAATAGCACATATCATAATTGTTTTGCTGTTTCCTCCTAAGGCATTTTGAAGGATTCTAGTTAATGCTGAGTTTCTATAAGGCACAAACACATCCTTTTTACTCTCTGACCTTTCAGCAAGAGCAGTAATGACCTGCCCAAGAGTAGTTAAGGATTGGTTGATTCCAATTGCCTCCTTCAAACGGTCTCCGGTAGCTTGGGTCTTGGCTTGTCTTTCGGAACCAGCTAAATCTACGAGGTTAATAACGGACAATTTCTCCATTTTTTTACCTGCTGTAAGTGTCTTCTGTTTAAATTAAATACAGACTATTGTGTGAGCCCTACTACTGGTTGCATTCATCTGGGTGGCGGCTACAGTCCTGTTTTTGGTTCCCTCCTCCATAAGCGTTTCTACAGTTTTGTAGCTCGAACAGAACTTTTTGGATACCCCCTCAACATAAACTCCGAGCACTGGGTTTTACCTAACTTTGAGGCCGTCAGCTGGTCGTTTGGAAATATCGATTAGTAGATCCTGTATTTTTTAATTGTAGATTTCTAACATTGACATATTGACTTAGAATTCTGTGCCTTCCTTTTTGTTACCAATTCTTGTGAATATCTACTCGCATGTAATTGGGACTATTCCCTTGTTCGATCCAAACCCAACCATAGAATATGACTTTCCAGAACCCGTTTGCCCATAAGCAAAAAGGCAGCAGTGATACCCAGACCACGCATTATCAAGGACTTATTTTCCAAGTTTATTGAAGACTGCTTTTTGATCTGCGTATTTATCACTGGTTGGGCTTTGATAATCGGCGTAAGTACGTAAAGTAGCCATTGCCATCATCCTTAAACTGGTCGAAAGACCAGAATGAGTGGTCAAAGGTAAAGTCTCGCTTGGCTTAGGCGGAACCTTTGGGTGGGAATAGGGTCGTGGTATTTCCATTCATAGCAACACATAACTCACAGTTGAGTTCCTTTTCTCTTTTGTTGAAAGGTCTCACTCGGACGGCTACCTGGACACTCATAGAAGTTTCACTTCTTAATTAAATTATGTATCCAGTAAGCAATAACCTGCCTATATACTCATTAATCCTTCACTACATAGGCAACACTCATAATTTAGACAAAATAATGTTTTCAACATAAATAAGCACTTAGTATAAATATGCGGATCAGAGCGAATGCAATCATAGGAATTACTTAATGCTGGAGTACACACCATACACCATCGTTGCAAATCCGATCGCTATTAAGCTTCCGTATAATCCGAACCTAAAGAACTTTGGATATTTCTACACTCGCTAAGGAGTATGCTTGCACATATTTTTTTTCTCTAATATGGAAGTTGAGCTGCCCATCAGCTAATCTTCGAGTTGGCTCTGGGGATGGTAGAAATAGTAACATTTTATGTGAAGTACGATAGGGATCATGTAAACGAAGAAGAAGCAGAATATGGCTCCATTTAGGTTCATGATGCTTGATAGGGTGATGTAGGGGGAGAGGATTTAGAAGCAGAATGATATCAGCATGAAGCAGACATTGAAAATATGTCTGTGAGTTGTTTTTATTGGTTATTTGCTAAACGCAGAGAATAGTCGCTGCCTTGAAACATCCATAAAGCAGGGGAACACCGTTACTAACCCCAGCAGATACATAACAGATACAATTAAGGGCTGCCATTGAGAACTAGGGAAACAGTCTATTATAGTCTGAGCTCCTCCATTAGAGCAATCTGGTCTGTCTGAGTAAGGAGGAAATTACTTTAAATGCCGAGAGATCCACATATTCCGAAAAAAGAGTACATGATTGTACCCAGAAGATAAGAAATCGATAAATCCCTTGAATTGTTAGCCTGAACAAGATTAGTCTTCATAATAGGGGCTACCACAGTATGAATAGTGAATGCCAACGAAGCAGTGCCGGCAAGTTGCCCAATGTTCCATGAGAAGAGCTTAACCTATCCCATTATAATTCTGCCATTAGCCCAGTTATCGATAAAGGCGTACAGAACGAATATAAAGTAAATGAATACCGAAACCACTCCAATAGCAGTGAGTTTTACCAAAAGCGTAAGGTCTTTGATGAGAAGCATGGATAACAAGGGGATAAAAGTTATTACAGCCAGCCATTGTTCACTAAAGCTTGAGAATGTAAAGACAGTTTTGCTGGCGAGTACATCGTGTTTACCGCCAATTGCGAAGGCGAAATTGATGATGTTGTAGAGTTGGTCATTGATAAGTACAATGTAAAGGACATTCAGCATGATTAGATATATTCCCGTTATGAGGCAAAAAAACTCGTACCATCTTCCCCGTAGAATTCTCCTCACACTATCCTGGATGTCGTCTTCAGTGTCAGCTAAATGAGTGAGGTATATGTCACAGGTTTTGCAGGATATTATTCCTGAGACGACTAGGATGATGGTGCTTGTGATTATTCCACTGTCTCTGAAAAGTAGGGGTAGAGTAAGCATAGTACCTCCAATCATACTGTTCAGACAAGCGAAGATAGTGCTGATCGAGGGGTTCTTTTTGGCAGTCTGCACCTGTTACTATTTCATAGATGCTATTTATTGATAACTTCAACAATCAATACGCATCGTTAGGGCTATGCAACCATCATGCTCTGAAAAAGCTGAGCATTTATATTTCGAACAGGAGGTCTGATTTGGCAGGGATAGGGCCCACTGCTCTGTCTCCATAGGCAGTTTGGTAGGGGCATTTAACTTTAATATGGTCGCCAATTGCCATGCTCAAGATGACTTCGTCCCAGCACTCGATGACTTGTTTTTTGCCAACGTAGAACTTAAAGGGAGAGTTTCTATCCTTGCTGGAGTCGAATTTGTTACCGTTGGTGAGGTGTCCTGTGTAGTGAACCTCAACCATGTTATTAGGCTCAGGGTGTGATTGAGAATCTCCCAATTTGATGATTTCAATGCTGTATTTGTCGGTGAGCTCTTGGGAGAAGTGGCCAAGAACCACGCCTAGAATACAGACAGTGATGATGAGTTTCATGTGAATATAATATCTAAAGGAATGGAGTTGAGGATAAATAGTGGATTAATAATCCCTTAATGGTGAGCACAATCAAAACACTTTCCTACGCCGATAACTTATGGGTACTACATTCCTCTAGGTAGGACCGTTCATAGCTCCTTCTCAAACAGTCTGCAGATCATCGGCAGCACCTGGAGGATTTCATCCTCGCCCTCTAAAAACGAATAGAAGTCGAAGACAACTACTCTAAAAGCTTCGAAAGCATCGCTAGAATGCTGGACCGACCTATATCCGAACAGGGGTAGCAGTTGAATTATGAAGGACATATAGTCTGATATACTCTGCGTTTAAGGCAGACCATATGCACAGGGCAGCACAGTCTAAGGATTTTATCCAGCAAACAAAACAAGAGATAATCAAGATGCTTAGAGATACCTTAAGAGCGCAGTCAGGAGAGTTCCCCCAGATTCAGAAAGATATGCGGAGGATGTAGAAATAAATGGAAACTCTACTGGCAGATGTCGAGACCTCCAAATAGCGCTTCCAAAACTCTCTGAATAGACAGCAGTAGAGTCAAATAATGGGGGAGATGGGTAGAGTGGCCAGTTTGGCTACCACGTAGAAGAAGCAAAAGCACAATGCTCAAACCAAGTAGCTGGAGAAGGAGACCAAATAGTTGTAGCAAACGTACAGGTTGGCTTTAAAATACTACAATGACTTTGTGGGACAGTATAATGTTGGTATGAGTAAGTGTTTGGAGAAGTTGCAACAGCAATAGGAAGAGAGGGTAGGCAAGCAGGTAGACTCAATAATGAAGCTGATGGTATTCTAAACATCGTTAGTAAGGAACTTTGAGTATGACGTAGATCAAATCAGCAAAGTAAGTTGTAGGTAACTTAGCAAATGTAAAAAGTTCAAGCCAAGGCTATCATACAACAATTCATTCAAAAAATCAATACAGGAAGACTAAAGTTCGAGACGCAGGTAGCGCTAACACAAAATTCTTCGGTGCTGAGTCAGTGCATAACCAAAATATCGAATAAAGCATTTGACGCCAGGTTGTAACTACTATAAGTAATAGTTATATAACTTAGTATAATAATACTGTGAAGGAGAAGGTACGTTCGGTGATCAAGGGATAACCCACTTAGTCAGCAGGTATCCTTCCCTCAGAACAACAAGAGTTGGATAGGTTGACTAAAATCGTAGGTAGTTGCTGGAGGCCGAAACTATTAGATGCAGAGGAAATAGCTGGTCTAAAGAATATATGCGGTATAGAAAAGTATCGGCCCTTTGTAAGCATAATATTTAGGGAGTATATTAATTTACATTCACCCTAGTTAACGGCTGTTGGATATGCTAACTCGGTAACAATCCTATCTGAGGCGATTTACAAATGTATGGAGACTAAGGATGTATTTGCACTTCGGAAGATCCTTTTGGTAATGTTTACTATTTGGACTGGGGATTAAATCATAATTCCTGGGTGCAAAAACTAGGCTGTAATAGCCAAGCTTAAGCAAAAGCATGTGTATTTGAGATTGTGCAGTATCCCCCTGTGGAAATACGTCGACTTTTGGTAATCAGCCATTCTCGAGTCTGTTATGTAAGAGCTTAAACTAAACCAAGTGAAGGGGCTCTCCCTTACCGAAACAATAGCAAAGGAGAAGTCGATACTGTATGGACAACTAGCTAGCTACTCCCACTACATGATAATGCTGGGCAACACTGAGAAGAATGTAAGAAATGTGCTGGGCAGGTACTGTCGATTGTTTGAATTTTCAGATGACCAGAGTAAGGAACTATCGAAACTCATAACCAATACGATTAAGCAGTACAAAAGTATTTTAGTTGCTCTTCCAGACCCCAGTCGTTAAATGTGATAATACACTGTGCCAAATTATTATTGTTTAAGAATGTAGGCATTATAAAACTAGTTAAAACAACTACTCACTCATCTCAGCTAATAACACAAAAATAAGGAGAAGGAAGCTGTTACTATGGTGGGTAACGGATAGGAGTTTGGGGATGAGCTAGTAAAAGAGATTCTGTTGCTGGTCAATTAATAAAAGACTATTCAACAATTGCTAGGAGATAATGTTACTTCCATTTAGGAGACACTTAAGTTAGTCAGCAGCATTAAGCATAGATTGTCCTAGTCTTCCCTTGAGTATGTGGCCACATTAGGAGATATTCCTTAGTCTAAATAGGCAATCTTTAGTGCATAGTAGATAGCTAACAAGAAAACCCAATTAAGTAAGGGAGAGGATAACGATTAGGATGGGTGGACTGATGAGAGCTCGATGGTTAATGATGAGTTCGATGATGGGATTATTTTTGTCGATGATGAGATAGCTGCTGCTATGGACGAGAGTCAGGAGTAAGAGAAATAGCCCAATGAATAGGAGGAATCTGAAGAGTACATTGACGAACTAGAGGAAGAGTTTGTTAAGAACGGGAAGTCCGATCACCATAAAGTGCTTTCAGGACACTCTAAATTTGTTGTGAGTTTGGCGATTGATAAAAAGAATAAGAAGTTGGCGAGTGGAGGAGGAGATGACTTACTTAATGTTTACGATATTGCAGATATGTAAAACGAAAAGTAAGAGATGAAACCCATGCAATCTTTTAAAGAGAATGAGACTGTAAGCATAGTAAAGTTCAGCCATAATGGCGAATTCGTAGTAGGATCTACCGACAAATGCATAAGTGTGGTTAACTGTAAAACTTGGGAGCGCAAGTAGATAGAGGTGGAAGATTGTAAGAGTTTATCGATGCACCCTCAGGGTAATTTGTGTATGGTTGGAACTGGACACTAAGTACATCTTTACAATCTGAACAACTGTTCGTTATACAATACCTATTACACAGAGAAAGAGGTAACCTTAACTTAATTCGCTCCAGGGGGAAAACACTTAGTGATTGGGTGTAAGGGACAGTTGAAGGTAATTCAACCTAAGACCTAATAGTCTAAAAGGATTGAAGGGCACAACTTCCATCAATAGGAGGTGGTGTGTCTTGACTTTAAAGACAATATTGTGCTGAGTGGAAGTGTAGATGGGTATGCATGTCTATCTAATTGGATGACTGGAGCCTCACTCAGTCGAAGCTAACTGCATACTAATTCGGTCGAGAACGTACTGTTCTTTGGTAATCTATTCTTAACTGGCTGTGTTGATGGGTTGGTCAGATGGTACGATGCTAATACCATGAAAAAAGTCAATAACTACCAGTTTAACGTAAGCTTATATTTAATCTAGGGGGCTGTAACTAAAATGCTCAAGATAGAATAGACCTCCCTAGTGGCCGTATCAACTTTCAGTGGGTAGATCTGCGTGATGGACCCCAGAGTCTACAACGACAGGAAGATAGTATCAGCAGGTAGCACAATACACGATATGGCTGAGTTCGATAGAGGCCTTCTGGTAGCCTGCGAGGATGGTCTGGTGAAATACTTCGATACTCGGTTAATTTGATATTGTTTTATTGTGGGAATATTATTGGGCGAATAAACGATAGTTTCTAGGCAACCCTTTGTGGCAGATAAAAAATAATAGATATCAGGGAAGCATTCCTTGAAGTAGATTCTGATTGAAGTGTTTATCTATGGGGGGCTACTAATCTAGACCCAACTACCCCATCCCGTGAAACGATATCTACTTTAGTCCCTGCATCAGTTTGACGTCGTGGGTCTTTTTGAGTATCATGAAGAATCGCACCAGCTGGGTGGAGTACCTGATCCCGATAAACACTAGGGTGAAGAGGTCAGCTTTCCGGTGAAAACGTACAGGCAGTACAATATCCAATGTCATCGTGATGACTATGACGGCTAGAAGCACAATATCATAGATGTTGCCTGGTTGTCTCATGAATTCCTTATCGGCGAAGTATCGGATGATTCTGAATAAATGCATAAGTTACATGTCTAATGAGAGGCAGAAGGCCACCAGAATTTAAAGTATTGAGAGCAGCTGATGGCTAGAGGTGAAGAAACAGCCCAGTAGCAGCAGTGTCAGCACGAGTTGGGCTCTGTTAAAGTAGAGGTAGGCTTTTGACGTTCGAAAGGAGACGAATAGATGATCATTCTCCAACATTGTTTATTATTTCTAATAGGAATAAGAAATTTGGTACGCACCTATACCCCTCAACCCCAAATAAGTTGAATAATAGCTGCAGACATTATCACAGGCAAACCACTACGCAGGATATATCGTCGTGCTAAACTGTCTTCCATCTGATACTGGCCTCCTCCACCAGTTTGTGGGCGATCTGGGAGGGGTTTTTGTTCTACTTTAAGTACTTCTTGCTGAACTGGACAACCTGAGTCAGTAGAATATTACCTACTAAGGAGTGAAGAATTCGAACAGTCCGTCGGATCCCATCACTATAAACTCATCCTATGGTGTAAGCGTAAAGAAAGTTACTTAGGGGAGGCAGATCACCCCACAGTCCGCTGCAATTGTATCGCCGAAACTTCTGGAAACAGCCAGTCCGGGAACCATTCCCTACTTGTTGTAAATTCTATAAGGCCCTAAGCTTCCCCGGATACTTAGCTTACTTCTCTTAACTAATCCTCCGTACTACTCAATTCGCTTTCTCTAGCTTGCACAGCTTGGATGATGTATTTTTGTGAGTTATATTGCATTACCGTTACGGCAGAGTATAGTTTGAGAATCCCCACAGTTAGCAGAAACAATCAAGTTATCTTTCATAACCAGGACGCTGGCTGTTGATCCTGACAGAGTAACATCGTAGGGCTATCTTTTAAGCTCGTAGTTTGACTATTGGAAGATCTCCCGTATGTTTTTCGACAGTTTTTAGTAATCCTTGGTATCTATGCTGCTGAAACTCGAAAATAAATAAGAAAATGATTCGTGAAGGACCTTAGAGACAAACTGAGATACAGCCCTTCCGTTGCGACCATGCCCATCGCAAACTACCCATAAATTAGAGTCCACTATAATGGCGTCCTGGTTCTAAGTTATGAGATGACCCTGTTTAGTAAGATAAGAGCAGGTGGTTTTTAACGGCTTCAGATTAATATGATCTTACTGGGAGTCTTGACTGGAAGAGCTGGTGCCAAGCCTTCTAACCTTATACTTTTTTTCGACTATGATCTTTTTCTCCTTGAGTTTCTCTTACGTTTTTAAGGAAAATAGCAGCTTGGAGTCTCTAGCGGGAGTTATTTTGGTTTTGGGTAGGCAGCTTTTGTTCTCGGAGAGTCTGCCTGTGACTTCTGATCTTTATTTGACATTGAACAGATAGAGGTTGAGAATTCGCTCGTATTATTATGGTTTAAGCTTCTTCCGAAACATCCGAGCCAACTAAAGAATTTCGCTACTACTGGGTTCACGGTTAATTGCGTTTTACTTCAGTATTTCTGCCAGTTACTGTCTGGTATTGCTAAGCCTCGACTCTCTTTCCATAAGAAGGCAGCCTTAAATAGAAGAAATTATAATGTTGATTATCTCTCTACAATCATTGCTTTCAAATAGCTCTCAATTACTACAACGGCGGTTCATGCAACCTTACTTTTGTTGACTGTTGGCATATTTCTCTATCTTTGATCCAATACCTATTTGAATTTCTTCAATTATATCTACTTTAGTCTTAGCGCTTCGAAGTCTCTCAGCACTTTTTGGCGGGTTTGATGGTTGAAAGACTAAATTTATTTCATTTTGTCTGACACCTTTTGAATTGCCTATTGTTACCGGTTTTTCAAAGCCTCCAGCCTCTATCTGTACTTGTCTTCAAACTATTACTGGTACTCCTTCAATGTCAGTGTGTACCTATCCCTTTACTCCGCTCTTACTATCGCGCATTCGTACTACCTGACTCTCTTTAGTTATGCATTCAGCTACTCCTTGTACCTTTTGTTGAGTTCGTTCTTGTACTTTACCTCTCTCTCCTCTCTCTCTTAGATCAATTTGAGCGTTGCATTGGAATTATGCATCTGTTTGTGTTTGAATGATTATTCTATGCACTGGAGCTTAAATTCAATGCTCTACACGCTGGCAGGATCGTCAGTCTGTTGCTCAGTGTCCACTGTGTACACTCCTCGAGACCGACGAGGAAGTGCGTTTGCTACGAACTCCTACAGAATAGATTTCTAGTTGGTTGATTTAACTTTCAAAATGCTGCTTAGCTCAGTCGTAGCGAATAATGAAGTCGAAAATCCACACTCCGGGGTGAATACAGAGAGCGAGTAGTCGAGACTATGCTTTCTGAGGAATTATTCAAATAGGCTGCAGCATAGCCTCTTTACAAGCAACCCCTCAGGTTCTTAGTCTTTGGCTTTGCGTTAGTGTTTGAGTTTATCGATAAGCTTCTGCCTGACTTTCACTTTAAGGTTATCCACCAGTTACTTGTCCTGCATAGCGTTGAAGAGTTTATCCCTGTACCTTTCCTATTAAGTCAGTTACTACATGGAATTATATTATATGCATACACTATCATTGCTGTTGATGGAGTTCACCTAGTGATCTCTAAGCAGCCATTAGTTTGGCGAATAGAATTTACTTCTCTCTGAGAATGGACTTTAACCTTTGGTTCAGTCCTTCCAATTAGTCTGCTGCCTCAGTCTTTTATTTGTTGAGGGTATGGAGATGTAGAGCATTCCCTTTGAGTTAGGTCTGTAGGTTCTTAATTAAGGCTTATAAGCTTGCCTTCTGGGCTCTTCGATGATCCAGTAGCTGTGCCTCCATAATCTAATTTATGTATTATATTGAGCGTTATGCAGACAATCAGTGTTCATAAATCTAAATGCCGCACTTTTGGAGGGTCATTATGACTAGGCTCTAAAATTATTGGAAGGTCACTCTGCCGTCTCGGTTGGTGTCAGTCATATCCATCTAAATAGCACTTTCTGTACCCATGATTTAATGTCAGCTTTGGTAGGGACGAAGTTTTGTCCTAACTCTCTGTAAGTCTCTATCAGAATTCCTGGCACTTCATCTTCAGTAATGTAACCTGAACCATCCCTATCAAACTTCTTAAAGAGCCTTTTAGCAACTTCCAGTCGCTCTCTGACCACTCTCGCGTACTTTCGAGGCCTGAGTAGATTTATCGTTACTGTTCGTAGCTGGTCCGAACTGTGGTAACAGTTGTGGTAGAGGTCATAGTACGCTGGCTTTGGAGGTGGGGGCACAGGTACTTAACAGCCAACGCTTCGAAATCCTCCATGGAAACTCTCTTATCCTTGTTATAGTCAAGAACAGCCTGCATAGAGTCAGCATCCTCATAGGAGGGAGGGTTCTCGAAGTTCTGAATAGATTTAGCAGCTACCAGGATACGATAGCAATAGTCGGAGAAGATGGAGAAGCATTGATTTTTGTCCAGTGACCCTTTTCGGTCGAGATCGTAGCGGTTAAAGAGCATTCTGCCTACGTTCTGTGCTCGCTGTTGGTCAATCTTGCCGGACAGCAGTTCGTACTTCATTTGATTCATTTTTAAATCTGTATTGAAATTACTGTTAGCAGTGTTTTCATAACCTATCTCCCATATTATTCAACCGTTACTAATATTAGGATTTGGCTCATGAAGATATCAAATCACTCTATTAGTCTAACTTATCTGTTTCGTCGTTAAGTTAGACAGTTATTGGAATTTCTTTAGTATTTATGGAGAACGATTTAAGGGCATCGTGCTAACTTGCTATAGCGAATACTGAGTCACTTTACTTGAATTTGAAACCAGTTAGGGAGCACATTTTGTTGATTAGGAACGGTTTATCGGGGTCAGTACAGTCCTTCAGTAGATTTGCCTCTGCCTAAACTGTAGACCTGTTGATTGCTATGGTACGCAGCATCAGTTAGGCTACATCTGCCACCAGTTAGTACCGAGAGAACAGCCGAAAAGGCTCTACCATTTTAGCTTCAACTATGAAATCCCCCATAATACCCTTCATCATACTGGAGGTGTACAGTTTTGGGTCTTCGACTAGAGGAGAAGACAATACCCACTCAATTTCTTTTGAAGAGAAAGCAGTAGTCTCAGCGATCAAGCTATCCCTACATTCTTAGCTTAATAAGGCAAAGGCACCTAGTATAAATGCTTTTATGATGCTTTAGGCTTGAACAATAGCCTTCCCCTCCTTTATACTGTATACCATTCTGATAGGCTCAACCCTTTACCAGTCGTCCATAGCTTACCCATAGGAGCGAATATCATTTCTTCTCTAAAACTTGATTGCTCTGTTTATCTCCTCAAAAGAGTACTGACTGGACTGCACCACCTTATTGATTATCTACTGGTTGGTCTCAATTGCCCTTCTGATAAAGTCAGCATTTTTCTTTTCAACCTTAACCATACCCTCAATTTTTGTGCAGTCTTTAAGATTGTCTTTAGTCATCTCCAAGAGTCTGTCTATATTCTACAGGATCTAATGTTTCTCTGTAGCACTCATAGAGTACTTGGTTCCACTGTCCATAAAAATACTTAATGGATTTATTATTTTTTATTTAAACCAATAACATCAGGTATTAACAGTTAGTTGAAAAAGTATTAATATGGTTGTTTGCTTTAAATTTGTACGATAATCTGACTTTTATAATATTTTATGGAACCAGATACCGACAACTGGATCGAGAGTAAAGATGCCAACTACAAAATTGATACGCTCTACAAAATGAACTCCTCGTATAAGAAACTGGAAATCATGTTCATGCTTATCGCTGTTGCTTCTAATGGAGGCCCTATTGCTATCACCTCTGATAAAAGACAGATCTTGGCTGTCAAAACAGATGACCCTTCACTCTAAAACATCTGCATCTTCTCGAATGATGGGGAGCTAGCTCTGAAGGTTCCCATGGAAAACGCATCTCGTCACGTTATTATCTGCTTCTAGTTTTTGGCAGATGAAATGCTCTTGGTATTGTTCCAAAGAGGTGTGTATTGGGTGTTGGATCCACATAGAGGAACATACAAGAAGCTCGATATAAGAAGGAGCCTTAAGGAAGAAGAGTAGATAGTGGAGGGGAAAGTCTTTTAGAATGGGTTCGCATTTATGACTAGTAGTTTAAGATTCCTGTTTGTCAGAAATGTGTTTGAACCATTCTGCATTGAATTCAGGGATAGTGAGTTGAAGACTCCGGCGTTTCATTGGGTTGTGAGACCACCCAAACAGATTATTTCTGAAAGAGTGGAAGTTCACATAACCCACCCCACTGTAGGGATTATTCAATTGGTTGAAGATGAGGGTAGAAGGGTGTTCTATAGCAAGAAGGATAACCAGCATCTGATTTAAAATCAGATTCCAGAAATAAAGCATATTAGGTTTATCTCCAACATGTCGAATAATGGAAGGTTAGTCGCTTACTTCTCAGCTTAACCCATCTATAATCAACCATTACCACAACCTCAGAAGGGAGGAAAGGGACAACCCGCTCCTGTTGCTCAAAAGCCACCTGACTCTTGGGTGTATAGGTTGATTTTTGCAAGTACTGATTTCCAAGGGACTGTTCATAAGGTGGTTGAGTTAAGGAAGATAGATGATAAGATGCTTGACTCTGAAAAAAGACCCAAGAATATCGTGTGGTGTGCGGACGATGCGATCATAATCCAATACGAAAATAACGCTCTGTTTATTGTCTTCCTTCAAAGCGGAGACGTGGAAAGGATAGACAGACAAAGATCGAAAGGAGATGACTTTTCTTATCTCAAGCAGGAGATAGACGGAGTTAGGATTGTGACTAAATTTACGAATAAAATGCTGAGGAAAATACCCCAGGCATACGTCAATATATTCTAGCCACTATCTCAGAAGCCTGGAGCACTCCTTTTCTCTGCTTATATGGCCTTTTAGCAGAAAGAACCACTACAAGACGACTAAATTAGAAACCAGAAGGATTAGTTGGCAACCGCTGTTTTGGATTGTATACAGGCAGCTAAATTCGAGTAGAAGTCAGATAAGTCTATTCAGTTAATGAAGGCAGCTTCTTACGGCAAATCGTTCCTTCAGCCGAATCAAATTAACAATAATGTAATTCAGTAGGTATGCAAAAACCTGAGAGTTCTCAATCAGTTTAAAGAGCTCAAAAGAGTCATCACTTACGACCAATTCGATGCACTGCATGAATAGGGCCTACTCAAGATACTTATGAGGTACAATCTGCATTACATGGCGTATTAGATTTACAACTACCTAAAGAAGAGCCAAAGATTTAGAGTGCACATTTATACTCACTGGGCGTGTTGCCGTGTGTAAAGCTCCGATGACGAGTAGACTGTATGTAATGATATCAGAAACAAACTAAATAGTGAGAAGGGGGTTTCTTTCACTTAGATTGCTCACAAGGCTATTGAAATGGGTAAAACTGAGTTAGCTTTAAGATTACTCCAGTATGAACCATCATTAGCTAAGAAAATCCCTCTACTACTTTGGATGGGGACCGAAAGTAAATAAGGAATGAAATCTATGAAGTTCTTCTCTAAAGCTTTATCCGACGCAGAGTTGTCGAAAGACCCTAACTTACTATGTCTCGTCATCCAAAAGATTAGGAACTCAGGTAAACTAACTGAGTTAGAACTGTTTGAATTGTTCTCTCAAACGCAGGAGGCTCGATGCGCTCTCATTTCTTACTTCCGTATTTTTGACTATGCAGTGCTAACAAGATATTACAAGTTCATAAAGGACAATTAAATGGCTGGTCTGTTTACCCTCCACTACGCGTATAAATGCAATAAATGGCTGGACCAACTTCAGCTCATGGAGGCAGCACTCTCCTGCTTTAAAGACGACTAAAAATAGACAAACAAGTGGAGAAAGGAAGCCCTAACTAACTACATAGAGCACATCGGTAGTTTCACCAAAGAGTTCCCCAAAATAGTATCAAAAGCAACCTCAGGTAAGATAGTTTTTACTCAGACAATAAATCGTCAATTAATACAAAGCCAGGCACCATCAACGAAATGTTAGAGGGCTACATGATAAAGGGCAACTCTGACATGGCAGAAGAAGTTCAAAAGACTTACAACATCCCCGATAAAAGGGCTATCCTTACAAAAATTAAAATTCTCATTCAACAGGGTAAATGGGAAGATCTAGACACATTTGTGTAGTCCCACCATAAGAAGTACAAGATCCCAGTCGAGATGATTGCCGATCTCATAATGAAAAAGCGATAGGAGAGTTGGGCTATGAGAATGATAGTGAAGATGCCAGAGAAGTAGAAGGAAGAGCAGTACGCCCTTCTGCAGAGGATAGACAAAGTGCATGAGGCCATTACCCTGGCTGCAGACAGGAAGGACAGGGACGCTCTCGAGTAAATTAAGGAAACTCTGTTAGACCCCAAAGAGTTGCAATATTTGAATTAGAAGCTGTACAGCCTCAATAAGAAGTGATAATTGTATTGGCATGAATGATGATGGTAGTTAGTCTCAATTGGTGTTGATGCCTGCCGCAAATTCTCCCAGAGAGGTGTTTAGCTCCTTACCGTAGCGCTGTCTGTACATTGCGGCAAACATCTGCTAAATCCTCTGACGGTTGTCTTCACAGATTTATTGGGCCCTTATTGCGCACTAATTAGCGTAGAGCTTGAGGGCCTGTCGGATGGGGAGTTACTGGTGGTTTTGGATGAAGGTTTTGAAGTCAGTGTCGAAATCTGTGGCCATATAAAGTGAATAGTTAATTATGATAATATTGCTCATCTGGTTGGCTCTGGCATAGACTATCATATGCCAATATCCGATGTTGGATGGTTATCCGGTAAGATTCTAAATGAATGGACCTGCCACCTACATGCCGAACTCAGGAAGTGGGATGGTGTCTGGCTACAGCTTAATATTAGGATACATGAATCATGAGTGGTTGGCAGTAGAGATGCCAGGAACTACCAATGAAGTGATGGTAATACAACAGAACCCCTTCTACACAACTAATCCTAATGACTCCTTTTCAGGGCACCTGGTCTCACTGGGAGATTATAACATAAAAAACAACCAACTAGTTGCTGACGTAAATACTCAAACCGATCTCAACGCAGTGGGATACATGAAGAGCAGAAACTTCAGCATAATAATAAAACGATCTGGCAGTATTAATGGGGGTGAGGATTGGGATGGAATAGCTGGGCGTTATAGTGTTCAACAGGTGTGTTTCTATACCAGTTCAAGTTCGTTTGATTCAGCTAATTGGAAGGGGACCTCCAGAGTCTGTGGCTACTACTAAATCACTAACTACTACTCAACGTATAGAGGCACTTATCTGAAGGACATTAGACTCAATGGTTACCCTGTAAGCATATATGGATTTATAGGGGGACCGTACGTTAGCATTAATGTATTCTTCTATCATGCTACTCCATTCTCTACTTACACTGTCAAACCAGCAGTCATTTTAGAGTTGGGTGCAGCCGTTAACTCGAATTATCAGGATTTCAATGTATTTGGTACGCTCAGTGGTGAGACTGGGGATTACTACGGGACGAGTGCTAACAGTCTACAGAAGGATACAGTAGGAAATGGTTTTGAAAATAGTGGACTGAACATTGAATACCAGAACGCTAACTCAGCTGACCTCAATAGCAACATATCTGGGACTAACCTTAAAATCTCTTATAAAAGAAATGTCAGCAGCCACGACAGCCTAGACAAGTAACTGTTATCCACCTTCACCTTCTGTCTATACCTTTATGCACAGGGGAGCATAGGTTCCTCCCTGACCGACAAATACTGTGACATGGTTGAACTATCCTATAGCTACCCCAGAATGACAATTTCCACCAAATACGAGAACATATTAACAGTGACATTGTTGATGCTTGCAGCTGTGCTCATCTGATGATTCATAATAAACAATTATTAGTTAGGTGATATGGAGGATAGAAAGAAAGGAGATAAAAAGTTCGCCAAAGCAAAATAATAGTAAAGTAACGCTTACCCAGCATCACCAAAGGGTTGTTCCGATGGACGGAAGACTGGACAGCTGCATGCACATAATTTGAATAGGCTCGTACTTGTTTAGAGAATTAGTCAAAATCTACAAACAAAACCAGGCGTATGCAGACGTTATTAAGACCTTGCAGATGCTGATAAGGTGCAATGAGAAGAATAGAGAGTAAGTAGGGATTTACAGAGCAGCCCATGGGCAGTCGCCAGAAACTATGAGGCTATGCTGGAAATATACCTTGATGGAAAACTAGCTATTTCGGATGAATAGTTTATAGTTCTAACAAGGCAGACGTTTATAGCCTTCAGGATGGCAGAAGCAACCGATAAAGGACTCAAAGTACTCAGTCGATGTGCACAGTAACAAGACATAAGATGTAGGTATTTGATAGGGAAGAAAAGAGTTGATTAGACACTCAAGATACTGCAAGAATGCTATGAGAGTTCGTTTGAAGACTAGAAACTCTACAATCAGGGGTAGATATTCAGCATGATAATCGACATCATGATGAACTTAAAGGCTTATGCCAGTGCTGCTGACATGTACAGGACGCAGCTTAAGAAGGATCACCAAGCAGGAAAATCCCATCTTTAGAAGGTTTAAATGGTGTAACTTAGTCCTGTCTAATAATTGTGGTGTTCTCCATAATCCAGTAAGATATCATAAGGGCTGACCAATAGAACATGCAAATGATGAGCGAGTAACAACTATCTGATACAGCTACCCTGAATACCTAAGTTCAAACGACTGTGAATCAGCGTGCAACCTGATCAGATTTTATAAGTTGTCCAACCAGGAAGCGTTTATCAAAGAGACCACCAGAGCAGCCGTAACGACGATATTCCCGGTATCAGTAAATATCTGCCTATTTAGATAATTAAAAGACTTCGGTAAATTAAGTTGACAGTTGTCATCAAACAAAGCTAAACTGGATAGAAGAGCACAGAGTAGATGAACTAGATCGCTAGGAAATTCTTCTGATGATTTATACCGGTATAGCAGTAGTGTGGGTTTATGTGCGACGGTTGCTTCAGACGATAATTAATAATTTTCATAAGTTCCAATTCCATAACAGACATGAGCGTGAGTGGAAAGCAAATGCCCGTACTCTACCAACAGTACAAGGAAAACATGATGGATAAACAGCACTACGAAATCGACCTTATGAAGTTCCTGGAGGTTCACAAGAAAGGTATTGACTTCTACAACAGCTATGGGCTTCAACTGGAGAAGAAGGAGCCTAAGCCTAAAAAGAGAACTGCAGAGGACGACTCTATAAGCCTCAGAAACATCGACACTCAGGCATTCTACGAAAACTATTTCAAAAATTCTGAAGCTGTAAGTAATGTTTCAGCAGAGCAACTACCCTCCAGCGAGCTTAATTAGAAACCAAGCCCTTATGTGACAACTGCCCTGTGAGGGTTTATGATAACCATGCTTATATTCATTTACACTCCTCTGCGTTTTTACTACAGTTCCATATATTGTGATTGGTGGTTCCAACAATTAATTAATTGAATACCTTCAGTGTTGTACAACTTAGTGAGTAGAAACTATTACCCTTCGATTTAGTAAATTCCTGTAGACAGAAAAGAGCCGTTTTATTCTATATTAGAGTCATTTATGCAGTGGTTTTTGAGTTGCCGCCGAATAAGCAGCTAAATAAATTGATGTAAGTTTAAGAAACTGTATTTTTACAGCCCAAATATTTAAAGCTGATCGATTATAAGGATTAGGCATTTGCTAAATATAATTAATTACTCTTGGGCGGCATGAATACTGAAACACAATAACTTTAAACGAAGGATTAAATGAAAGACGAAGTGTCAGCCCAGATACCAGCTAATTTCAAGAGATCGGATAAGAGACGAAAAGGAATATGCTTCCCATAAACATCCAGGGATAATGTAAAAGTTACCTGGGATGAACTATGATTGTCCATCATTTATTAACCTTGCATTCCTATCTCAAAACATCCGAAATGGCAACTGATGAGTACAAAATTTGTTTAATACCGCAAATATGATTCTATTATAATTAGATTCTCTTTTAAATGGCTGACTTTGATTATGAAGAGTTTGAAAAGATCATGGAGGTATTTTTTCATTTATTAAGCAACAAAAACCGGGTGGAGACACGTCACACAAACCAAGTAGGGACGACCACAAAAATCGGCATCGCTAAAAGGATCAAGATTATAATCGAGATCGAGAAGGTAGAGAGAATAGGGACGATCGACAGAAGAGGGATAAGGGAAGGGATAGAGACCGCTCTAGGGACAGAGAAGGCAGTCATGAACGACGAAGAGATAAGAAGTATCGTCGTGAAAGCAAAGAAAAGTAAGAGTTGGTTTATGATGTAGAGATCGAAGCGCTTCGAGAAGCCGGGACAGACGAAATAAAAAATACCAACCTCGGGATAAAAGTGACAAAAGTTCATCTTAACACAGGGAGCGAAGGTAGAGACGCGACCGTTAAAAGGGCCCCGAGGTCGAAAAAGATCCATACTTCAAGGACCGTAAATAAATATAGCGAGTAAGGGCCCTTGACCCTAAGAAGGCATAGGAAATGTAGACAGATATACAGAAGAGGATTATATTTTAAAAGAAAAACAAAGAGGTCGAAATCATGAACGAGAAGTTCAACGAAGCCAGTAATTGTATTGTAATTCAGAAAAGTAATTATAAGAAGCTAGAAGATAAGATCTGACTGTTTTGGTGCACTCACTCCCTCTCAAAGCCAAAGAGAAGGATATTTGGGAGTTCTTTGCTAAGCAGGGATGTGGTAAGATTGCAGATATCAGGATTATTAAAGATCCTAAAAGTAATAAAAGCAAGGGGGTCTCTTATGTTTAATTTTATACTGCAGAGTCTATCCAAAAGGCCCTTCTTCAAAGCGATAAGCCTTTCGAATGCAACGGTAGAGTATTTCAAGGTTTGAAGGTTATGCACTCTCAAGCTTAGAAAAACAGAGCTGCAGCGGCAGCTAGAAATATGCGTATTGCTCGTCAACCAGATCCCTTTGAGTCGAACCCTGAAACCCTGAGACGTTCTACGAAGGTAGTAGTAGGAGGTCTTGTAGACCGTTTGGCAGATATAGATTAGGAAAGATTGAAGGAACTTTTTAGGCAGTTTGGTCAGATTGATTACATCGACATCCACAGAGACCCTCTAACAGGCCGTTGCAAAGGTTATGCATTTATACAGTATACTCATGTGTAGGACGCAAAGGCAGCAGTAAAGGCTATGAATGGTTTGTAGGTTATCAAGGGGCATCCTATTAAAGTCAGCACTATTAGCGTCACTCAACGCGGAGATCCTGGAGCTATGACCCACGACGACGAGTACATTCGCTCAGATGTGTCTAAAACGCAGTTGATGGACAAATTTGGAAGAGGTGGCCCAACTCAAAACAATATTAGCAGGCCTCCTATTTCAACTGTGTCAACCCAATACTTGCTTATGCCCAGTATGTTTACTTTGTAGGGCAAATTACCAGCTTTCTTTGACGAGCTAAAGAAAGAGGTTCAGGAAATATGCTCTAAATTCGGGACGGTGTAGAAGATATTTGTGGAGAAGAACAACCAAGGCAACATTTGGATAAAGTATTCGGACACTCAGTCAGCAGTGAAGGCACAGGAGACTCTGAGCACCCAGTACTTCGACGGTAAGAAGGTGTTCTGCTACCACGTTACCGAGCACACCTACCAGAGTCGTGTGGGGAACTGATAAAGATGAGATAAGATAAGATAAAGTTATAGAATAAAATATTCAATCGGTTGATGAGTCCTAGTTATCTGACTATGCCTTATTCTAAAGTCTGAGGCTGTTGGAAATATTCTAACGAGCTTTGTTTTCGAAGGCTTTCATCACGTTAATGATGGACTTCTTGTACTAAATAGAGGGGTTTAGGAGAAGCAGCTGGACTTTGAGTTTTTGAATTTAGAGTAGCAACTCTCTGAGGTAGGAAGAATCTATTTTGCTTACGACTTTTAGGGATAGATCCTTGTTCCTTTCTACAAGAGTGACTAGGATTTGCTGGAGTTATTGCCTTTACTTGAGCAGCTAGTTCGTATTGGTAGACTAGCCATCCAACCCGACCCCCCTAACCAGCTACAACTTGCGTATGTGATCACGTAGTATCTAAGCCTCAGTTTAGAGAATGTAGTTCTTTTTGTTAGCTTAATGCAGTTTGAGGGATAGCTGCATCCTTTCTGCTTAGATGTTGTCAATATTCTTAGAGTTAAAAGAGTTAATCTGCTCGATCTCCCTTTTATGCTCAATCTACATTCTTTTCTTGATGTCCCTTTGAGCCTACTATTTAGATTTGGCTGTCTCACATTCCTGCCTAGCTACTATGAGTTGAGAGTCGAATTGTTTATAGTTGTTTTCGTAAAGCTAACTCATATCTTTCATCTGCTGTTTCAAGATTTTGCTCTCAGTCTGGAAAGCAGATCTATTATCAGATAACGATCTCGCATTAGACTCATTCTCAACCATCAACCTCCTATTCTAAATGAGAAGGTCTTCGTTCTGCTGTTTGATTATCTTGTACTCCTAAAGTTTGTAACCTTCGATGTGATACCCTTATTCAATAGACTATATTTTGGATACTGGGTTGGACTGTTGCTACTATTTCATAGTTTAGATGGTAGCTTTTAGAGAGTTTATTTAGTTCTAGAATTTCTTTAAGTACTTCTGTAACATATCCGCTCTAGCACTAGTCTACGTAAGCTGTTTTTGGAGCTTCTATTCCCGTTATAGGCCGTCTCCTAATTAAGCTTTGAGTATTCTGATTTGCTATTAAAGTTATTCTAGTTAGGTGGTATCGTGGAGTTTTTATTTGAATAGCTACACCTATTTGCTTACTTTCTCATGGGACATCAGTGGGGAACTCTCGATCGAAAGAATCGGTGATCTAGCTGACTACGATTGTGACCTCATGAGTACGCCTTTTTAGTTCTATAGCTATTGGACTTGGGTTGCAAATGCCTTCCTCTAGAGGGATAACTAAATGACCTGACTGGAAAGCCTTCCAATAGTCCCACAACAGTTGTTTTAACGATGGGGACTCAACTACTTCTTTAAACGAAGTACTTCTCTCTGTAACTAGGCATACTTGAGTTTCTCCAAAGAAAGCACTTAGGAATGACCGTTGATTGTTTTCTTCATTTTCTAGTTTCTCTACTCTAGGTATTTCTGGACTAAACACATATCGCTCATAACTGCTTCCTTCTATTCTAAAATGGTGTGTAATTATTAGACCTTTCTTCTCATGCCCTACTAATGGTTAGTTATTGCTGAGTAGTTGTTGAGGAAGTCTGGAGTATTCGATTCTTTCTTCGTTAAGTTTTTAGGAATGTCCGCGATACTTTAGTTGCCTAAATCTATAGGTAACTAAGGCTAGATTATTTTATGGTTAGTATGTTCATCTGGCAACATAAAAGTAACAGTATGTGTTTGAACACCGAAGTCCGATGAAGTTTGTTTCCCATTAGAAAGGTTGTTATGTATTTACTACTTTTCTAATATTGTTTGAGTCTCATCATTTGAAACTTATCTGATGTTCGGAAAACAAGGTAACTTGCTATCACTTATTTGCTTCCTCAGCTCAGTTGATCGCTAAAACTATTCTATTTTCGACGTCAGTTATGCATTTAGCTAAGTCAGCCTATAAACTTATTACTTTAGTTAATTAGCTTATTTGGCTTTTAGACCGATGTCTGTGTTCAGACGTTAGATATTCTTTCTCATTAGTCGAACAGCTCCTTCAGGTTAAACTGGTTTGAGGGATACCAACTATCTTTGCAGGTTTCTCTAGGATTGCTTTAACTGCAAGTTCTAGACTCTCAGACTTTATACCTCGGCTTCCAATTTAACTCTAGCAATATTCTCACTATTGAGCTCTGCGTTGAGGGATTGGATGAGAGTTTTTAACTTTACGATCTATTCTCTTAGGTTACTCTCCATTATCTGTCCTTTCCTTTGCAACACATTCTCATGAATTTTAGTTATCCATTCGTCCTGAGTTATCTTTTAGAGGGGACTCTACCCAGTCAGACTCTTTATTCTCTCTCTGAACCTCTTGAAAGTATCCTACCTCACCTGATAATTGTCTATCTATATTATGTTGTCCCGTTGAACCTGGGGTTCGATGCTTTTATTCCTGTCCTGAGAGTTAGCATCTTTAAGGGTAGGCCCTTGAAATTTGTTGAATGTTTTGGGTCTATCTGTATGAGGTACCCGAGATTTCGATATGTGTTATAATCTCTATTTCAATCCTAACTTCTAAATAAGCGTAGGTTGCGTGACTGGAGGACCCGGAGGCTACAACTTAAGCTTCGGTTGATCAGATTAGTGAAGCTGCGGGGAAGAGCTCTGACTTGCATAACAAAACGAGTACTGTATTTAATTGGCGGTTAACTCTTTAAGAAAAGTTCCTTTGAGGGAAAACATAATAGAGTTCGATGGATCAGCACATCTCTATAGGGTGTACTTCTTTAGCTAGCCTAGGTTACTGCTAAGTCATACCCATTTAGTTTGTATTGAGACAGATAGACACATCAAGACTGAGTACTCCTGCTATGGTGGTAGTGACTGTCTGATGGGAGGTGTTTAGGTTTACACAGAGAAGTGTCTGAATATTAGATTGCTTTACTTTCTTTTCTAAGAACTGGTGAGTTACTTAGTCGTAGGGCATATCCAGTGTTAGATTGAGAGTACTATTAAAGGGAATGGTATCAGTGATTGCCCCAACTGCATGTTTATCCTCAACTGATATTATGCCTAAGCTATGCAAAGTTGTACCTGTTTGCCATCTGAGGAAAAACGTCCCCAGGTAATTTGCTCTGAGTTTACAGTGCGTGACATGCAGTTCGAACTGGTATTTGTAAACTTTGATTCTTTGAGTGCGTAGAGTGGATATCATGACGAACCAACCGAGAGTTAATTATTATTTAAATGACACTAAATACAACATAAACAGTCTATCAAAACCTACCCCAAAGGTGACCAGGGTTACCAGCAGCACTGAAAGGAATATGTGTATGCACGGCTAGCTGAGGGTGAGACGAAGGTAGAAGAGGAATTTGTGGAGGCATCAAAGCTGGTGTCCTGTGGGTGTTTAATTGGTTGTGACCATTGTAATTTTATGGAGGGAACTGCTGATAACTGTGGGGTTTATTTATTGACGCAGGAATCTGAGGCATATTAGGTGGTATGTTCTGGTACACTGATCTCTGTCCCAACAGATGCAGTAGTTGGTTAGTTTATATTCTCTACCTGGGGTTCATATTGAATATTTTGGTTAGCAACATTTTAGCGAAGGGTGAGTTATTAGCAATAGGTCTGTACACCTCTCCAGACATAAACAAGTAGAGAAATGTTTCAAAATCTATTCCGTTGAATGGTTGATACCCGATTAGCATTTCGTACAGAATAATGCCGATTGACCAACAATCGCTCTGGAAAGAGTACTCAGAGTCTGCGAAAGCTTAGGGGCTCATATAAATAGGAGAACCTACAGTATACATGCCTTTAGCGAAGTCGTATCCAATAAACTCAGCGAAACCAAAATCTCCAAGTTTCGCGACGTTAGTGTTCTTAAGCAGAATATTAGCTGACTTGATGTCTCGATGGATGATATTCTTGGAATGGACGTGATTGACAGCTCGGGCAATTTGAGTAATAAAGAAGAACGCTTCATCTTAGCAAAATTTGCCTATGTAAGAGTTCCAATACCTTTCTTTTTGACATAACTGTAAAGGTCACCTCCCTAGCAATACTCACAAATGATGTAAATGTTGTTGGCTGTCTTACATAAGTCTAACGTTCTAACAATGTTCTAGTGGGAGATGAGTTTATGACATTAGACTTCGTTTTTGAGGAGCATATCGTCGATTTAGTTAGTGATGCTACGTCTGTCTATAACTTTGATGGCGACAGGTTAGGTCTTTTGAGCGTGTACTCCTAAAATGAGGAATGAGGGTACCTTTGTAGACTACTGAAAATGATCCCTTTCCAATAAGTTAATCAGTATTGTAGACGTAGTTATTGATTTGTTTGATTAGACCAGGAATATGGTGTAGATGGACCGGTTCCTAATCGATCATGTAATTTCAAAAATTCTGAGTTTTAATATTGTAGCTTCAGAATGTATTAATGTCAATTTTGTCGGCGGCTTCCTACTAAAAAGATAGAGACTTGAGTAGATTTAAAGGATTATTAACCCGGGTGTATAATATTTAAATGGAAGATAATCAAGCGCCAAAGTACACATCTGTGGAGAGTTTAGAGTCATTCCTGAAGCTAATTAAAACTCTCAATAAGGAGGATCTAGATGAAGAGTATTTCGAATTGATGGATGAGTCTAAAAGGTTATTGGGTGATCTCCATCCCAAAATGGGCCAATTCTACTATTAGTATGGAAACTATCTGTTGGCTAAAATGGAGAAGAATGGGGAGCTCTTCGGTAACTTCAAACCTCAGAATCAGGTAGAATAGCCAACAGCTATTCAAGAAGTAGCTGACTAGGATGAATCTTCAGGTTAGGAGGAAAAAGATAATGATACTATTAAGAGAAAGGTTGAGGTAATCGGGGAGGGAGTGGTGATTGAGGATGAACCTGACCAGACCAATAAATCAGTTGATAAGGAAGCTTAAAATGGTAGGTACTAACAGAACTAACAGAATGTAGTAAACCCTGAGGATGAGGACGAATAGGAAATATGCTACTTAAACTTATCGGCTAGCATAGGCATATTCATTCAACAGTATGATGCCTACACTCATAACCAGTTGTAACTTAGTGAGGAATAGTATAAGTCTCTTGTGGAGTGGATTTGTAAGAGTAAGATGAGACTGGGTGATTTGATGGTGGTAAAGGAGAACTTTGAATCGGCTATTCAGTAGTATACGGAAACCATCCAATATGCTCAAAAACTCCTGCCACAACAGGGAAATAGGTACTTGGCTTCTATTGAGTCATCAATTGGCACTGCTTTTCTGTTTTAAGGGAAATAGGAGTGCTAAGAGAAGGCTATTCCTCACTACATCGAGGCTGTGCGTATTATGGTTGACTAGATAATTCGTAACAACCCAGATAAATACAAGAAGGAGATGTTTCTACTGCCTACTATGTAGAACACCATAGTCAATAGGCTGAGCTATTTGCCTCTGTGGGACGATAACAATGATATAAAGACTTTGAAATAGCTGATAAACGACCACCTGAACAAAATATAAGACACTGATATCCAGAGAAAATAGTTCAATTAGCTAAAGAAACTTAAGGAAGAGGAGAAGAAAAGGAAGGAGGAGCAGGAGGCTGGGTTTACGCCCGTCCCTTAGAACGTTCCTGTTGTGAACCTGGGAACAGTCGGCAATGGAAATATGCTTATCAGAAGGAGGATCGAGAAAAGCCCTTAAGTGGAACAGACCCCACCCTCTAACAAACCAGCAGTAGAGCGAGACTCTACCTAACCAACACCTGAAGCCTCCAGCAACAAGCGCATGGTTGGTGAATGATTCCATACGTATATTAATGTATCAACTATCAAACTCTATTGCCTCTGAGTTTAAGTTGTGAAGAATTATGGAATCAATAGAAAATTCGATATTTTGCACTAATGAAAATTGAGGCAATACTAAAATAATTGG